>CM035409.1:96028864-96053864 GCA_020310875.1 Ceratopteris richardii
ATAGAGGGATCACTTCAACAGTGTATGATGAGAGAGGACCAGGGTTGTTTTGGACCATTCCTCCTTGTTGCATACCATAGAGGTGTGAGGAGAGCGAGGAGCACTTCGTTATACAATGCCTCACATATGCCGATCTCAAGGTTCAGTTCTAGATAGAGGGATCACTTCAACAGTGTATGATGAGAGAGGACAAGGGTTGTTTTGGACCATTCCTCCTTGTTGCATACCATAGAGGTGTGACTTTGATACAGCCTACACACATAGCGGGTGATGGATATGGCAGAGGATCACTCATTTCTTCCATAGGATTGAGACATGATCGATCCCCAGCAGCCCAAGACTCACTCTCAAGCGGGCAGAGAATCACAGCGTCAGGAGACGACCTCATGTTCCTCGATATATGAGACCCCGGCTCTACCAACATGAAATCCGGAGGATCCGATCATTACATGAGAAGAAGATGGAGTGGAGATGTGCATCCACACCTTGGGACACTATATTCCACAGGATACCTTACCCATCACATAAGTATCACATTTTACGTCCAAACCACCCCCCCCCCCCCCCCCCCCCCCCTTCCCCCTTTCTCAAAAAAAAAAAAAAAAAAAAAAAAAAACACACACACACACACACACACACACACACACACACACACCATACTTTCCCCCTAGGATTTATGATTGCTTCCTTGTATCTGCCCCTATATGACACGGTCATTTTCTATTGAGCCAGAGTCATGCTTGCTTAGTTCAGTTATCTTTTATGTTTATGTTCCATTTTGACTTTGATTTTCCGGCTGACTTGATCATTATCATTGTATATGGTTTGTCTCATAGGCCAACTTTGGCCTTAGGAGATGTTAATATAACTCTCTCTCCCTCTCTCTCTCTCTCACATTCATTCATTCATTCATCTATCATCTCTCTCTATTCTCTGTGTTGTCAATGTCCTGCAGCCGAGCCTCGTGAACTGTACGTAGATTGTGGTTCATTATTAATGCAGACCACAACAGAGGTAACATTCCAATACATATACAAGGTAATGAGCATTGTGGAAGTTCGACACAAAAATCATTTAATAACCACGGCACTCAAAAGCACATCAGTAGATTAGGGCGTATGTGCGCTTGACGCAAAATAAAAAAAGGAACCATGTTACAGGATCAAAACCACTGTCAATCATTGGATATGTTTGCCAGTTTGATTATCGAGGAAACACACAATCCATTCATCCTGATAGCAGCTATACGGTCTTCCGCATGTTCCTAACTATCACTATCCAGGAAAATTTACAAAAGTATAGTAAACAGGAAATCTTGAATATGATTATAACCTGTTTCCTGCATCGTCAGAGGACGGATTTTGAAATCCTTCCGGCACGGATGCGGAAGGTAGAGTATGCCATCGCCTGCTCTTGTTCACGAGTGATCGCCTTCCTCCAGGTACTTTGCATGAAATAACTCTGGGTGGTACGAGAACATGGTGAGGACAGACTGAAAGGGCCTCCGCTTGAGAGCACGAGGAAATGGGAAGCCTACAGTGGAACATGAACAATGTTTGCATCGTAGATCAGAGGCCTTCGCTGTCGAAGATCGGAGTAATTTCAGCTTTTAGGTGGCACACAGCAAAAGAGTACGTGAAAGAGGACTATTTATGAGAATGTGTGCATGGGAGAAATAGAAAGGGAAAAAGATGAATAAAGTGTTGCATAGAGAGAGAAAACAAGAGGAACGGGTGCTCCTCAGTGCTCACTGAGTCCCCAGGGGGACGTCTCAGCGGCGTCAGTGCGCGTGTGTGTCGACTCTCGGTAGAACGAAGAGAAGAAGCGGAGTCAAATCCTGTTATGAATCTTTATGAATCTTATGATCGTTTGCGCATGTACTCAGCTGAAAATGAAACCGAAGGTGACGCGCTTCCTATCTAGAAATCGATAGCCGAGGCCCGAGATGATGGATGATGGCAGGTGACGGACGTTATACGCTGGGGCCACGGACATGCAGCCTGCAGAAACCGACAACATGGAAACATAAACCTTGTATTGATTGGATACAGACAGGAATCGGATCATGATCCAAGGCCGCCATTGGCAACACATATCTCTCCGCAAGAAAAAGCCGAAAAGCACTAAAATGATAGTAAGGAACAAAGAAATGGAACTTTATATGCACAGTCAATGTTTGTCACTGAACACATTCATAAAAGAAAGAGAGGAAAGTCACTCCATGCCCATCGCTCGTGAGATAACCAAATAACTTGCTTCTTGATGGCCATGGACCATCACCACATTCACAGATTCATAACTTTTTTTTTTTTGGCAAGTTTCGACTCTACTCGTCCGAGTTCGCTCGCCTAGTGGTTGGGCCTCTCGCCTCTTGAGGCGGGGGCGAGGGTTCAATCCTTGGCAGCAATATGTAAGGGACATGTAATATGGAAAGATGTTGCATTGTGGCTGAGTGTCACCGTTTGTCTATTCTTGCGGTAGTGTTGACCGCCGTTTAACCCAGTCTTGTATATCTCTGTTCTTGTGGGATAAGGGGGGTTCCATGGGTACTATGCCCTTCATTGTACAGTTGCAATTTCAAAGTTAAAGTCTAGGGGAGTAGGCCTCGGCCGAACCTCCATTTAAAAAAAAAAAAAAGTTTCGACTGTACTTTTCAGCTTTTATTCTTTTTATGTTTAGGGCTCATCAAAACTTCTTTGTGGAATGTGATTAGAGGTGAGACTCTCGGAAGGAGAGGTGTGGTGCCAATTTTGGAAACCCTCCTAAAGAATGGTCATTCGAAAAAGTCTTTTTTTTTTGTTAGGCAAAAGAATTTCTAATTGTAAGAAATCTACGCCTTTCAAACATCATAGAGCTTTTTTCTAGTGGATAATAAGATTAAAAGCAAGTGGACCCCACATGAAGGGGATGAGAGGGTGATCTACCTTCTTTGTAGAGCTCTCTAAATTTGTTTGATCTTCCCCTGTTTTGTGTGATTTGAGGGGTCCCATGGGTACTAAGCCTGTTCACTTGTACAATTGTTTTCTTTATTAATTAAAGCTTGGGAGAATAGTCTATTGCCGAACTTCCATTATGGAATTTTTTTTTTCTTTTTTTTGAGAGTACGATGAATTGGAAAGACACACACCAACCTCCTAAGGTAGGAGCACCCATTTTGGAGAACTTATGAACATGCGTCTTTGGGAACTCATTGATATGTCCAATAAGGAATTGAGCTCAAGATTTTCTCCCAAAAATTCAAAGCATCAATCACTAAGCTATGTGAGCTTGGACTCATCAAAACTTCTTTATTTTTTACTCTCATTAAAAAGTTTTGAGAAGTTATTATTGACATGGTTGTGCGTTTGTCTAGGTGCATGGTGTAGTAAACATAGTGGACTTTGGTTGTCGAAGATGCATGATGTAGTGAAAGACATACTGGATTCTAAATTCATTACACGAAAATCGATGTTATGTTCCCCACTTTAAGAAAGAAAAAAAAAGGATGTGGAATTGTTCTTTCAAATTTCGATTTTAATAAAAAGAATGGATAGAAGATAGAGCTTGAAACAAAAATGATATAATTAATTCAAATAATTTTATTATATTTTTGAAAGATGTTCGTGCTTAAATATATGACCTCATAATGTGGAGTGTTATATGCTTTTGAAAACGGAGACTAATTCGCTTTATCTTTTTGTTAAACTTCTTTGCAAATGAACATCATAAAGAAGTCCTTGAATGCTATCATTGGGCATAAAGATATATCCACTTATGTACATGAATTATATGCATAGAGAGAGAGAAAGAGAGAGTTTGTATTCGCCATTAGGATTTCATCATAAAAACAAAACAGAACAAGATAAATGTCATGTTCCTTATCCCTTAAGATTTAATTATTTTGAATTTTGAATTTTCTTAATAATATTTAGTTTAATTTAAGATTCATAAGACAATAACGAACAATAAGTTTTTAAGTTTTGTTCTCTTCGTCTTCTCCTCAACAAGGGAGCCAAAACACAAAGTTTTTTATAAGATTTTTAAAAGCATATGGTCATTAGAGCTATTTTGAGGTCAGGAGGGTAATTTATAGGAGCAAGAAAAAGGAGTGTGTTCAATAGGTGGAGGCCAATGTAAAATTGGATATTTTTTCAAAATAATAAGATAATATGAAAATCGATCTAAAAGCACACATAATTTCGAGGGAAAAGTGATTCAGTTGTGATCGAATGGAAGTTTCTAGTGTGTTTTGAAAGGGGTATGTTTTGAAAGGGGTGTGTTTTGATAATTTTGAAACTTCTTTGTCATTTTTCTCCTTATGCACCTTTCTCATCGAACATGTCCTCTACTTGTCACTACATCACTTCCTGATGCTATAGAAGCTCCATGGCATCCACCTCTAAGCCTCACAGATCTAGAACATTTGTATTCTCTATTACCATTCATATTCCCCTTGATGAGGATAAATGGATTGAAGTTCTTGTCTCAAAAGGGTCCTTGGTGCTTATGTAACCATGGTGACACAAGCACAAGCATGGGTAAGTGTCTTCAAATGGTCATGAAAGGGAAGCATTATTGGCTTTAGGATCGAGTAAGAAAAAAAACTATTAATGAAGTCTTGGTACAACATGTTTACATGCACAATCAGCTTATTATGGGAGTTGATAATGACACAGGATTACTGACTCATAGGCCAAACTATGAGCCTCTTTATAGTAATTAATTATTTGATTCAAATAATCTTTTATCTCTAGCTTAAAGAATAAATTTAGGTCTTTGTGTTCTTTTTTTATGTGTTCTTATGTCTTCATTGTGTTTTCTTGGGAGAATCGTGTTTTGAGATGTTTCTATCTTTTGGAGATGTGTATCTCTCCTCATACAAGGAATGGAAGCCCGTTGAATGTATTATTGATCTCATAGATGTCCATGACCATCTTGGAAGTATGCAATATGAAGGGAGAGTTGGATCTAGCCTTGCAAAGCAAGGTGTTTTCTTCCATGATCACTTCTATCAGTGTGTGGGTCATACTCCTAGAAAGGGATGACTTTGGAGCTCCCTTCTAGGAAAGGAGTGGAGTAGAATGGTGTGGCTAGTGAGTGACAACACTATAAAGGAGGTAGCTCATAGCAGGTTATACAAAGATATATAAAGACCACTATGTAACACCATCTGCACATAACTTGTAAAATAGTTGTTTTCATGCCTTCCTCTATATTTGTGGAGCTCTTCAAAGTAGTTAATGTGAAGGTGATAAGAACGATGGTTTTTGGTGGGAATATGGGAAGTGCTTTCTTCAAAACATTGTTTAATAACAAATGGTGTGAAATACAACTTCATTACGTCCATCCCCAAATAGTTTTGGATACACTTGTCATTAAATACATAATTGTATCATAGACCTGTTGGCATGGAAGACAATGCTATATTGGTGATGTCCTTATACCCATGGACCAGGGTCACAGGGCTTATGAAGTTATCAACATTGAGGTGCTCGATGAGGTAGGATCTCTAATAGTGATTATGTATCAGTCTATGATAAGGAAATACACTTAATCAACTTCAATTGGACATACATGAAGAGTTGCCACATGTGTTACCAAAAACCTTCTTCTTTGTGCACAAAGGAAAATGCTTGACGAAGAGGAGAAAGATGCAAATGAAGTTCAAGGAACTTGAAGGCAATAAAGTGCACATAGCAACATATCATAGGTAGCCTCCAAAATCAAAAGCTTCCTATCTATACTTTGTAATCCTTTGTATCTTTAACTTCATCATTGATTTATATCTTTTTCTTTTTCCATACTCATCATTCATACCTTCATTATAATATAACTTTTTCCATCTAGTGGCTCCTCTGTTTTTTTCTAATATACTCAAATTCCAACTTTTCTCAAAATGTTTGTAAATCAAGACTAATTGAAACAGTTCACACTTTTTGTAAATGTTATTAAATCATGGTTGAGTTTATGCATCAATTGAAAAAGTCAAATTAGTTCGTAGACTTCTTATGACTTCATTTTGTTGTTGTTGTTGTTGTTGCATGTGTGTGTGTGCTCTAGCATGCACATGTGAGCATGCATTCATTCTTACTTAGTGGGCATTAACGAAGTTATTGGGGATGTCATAGTATTCAGTCAATATGTAGTCTTGTTGTTTATACCTGTCTTGATTCAATTATGTCATACATATATTTACCTTGATTCCGGCATTTACAAGTATGCACATCCTTGCCTTCTCATCATAAAAATGATTGTCTTTAAGAGTGTATACATAACTTGCATTTTCATGGTAACAAAGAATTTTGGGTAACTCCTTCACATGAAATGTTTCAAGGTCTCGAGTGCCTTGACACATGTGATCTTGAATATTTACATGGGGAACCATGTATGTTTCTCGTCCAACTTTCATTTCTCATTTCTACTTTCATTCATCTTTATTATACCAGAGTTGTTGGGTGTGTGTAGAAGTGTGAGAAACCCACGAGAAGCACACACAAAGAGCACAAACACAACAAGATACATGGAGAAAACGGATGGCTGGAATAACTCTCTCTATTGAGGATGAACTGAAATAAAGTAAGAGCTGAATAATATCCCTAAGTACAAACCCACCACATATGAGAGCATATGTATGTGGTAACATGGGGAAAAAACCTCTAGCTAGCACTAGAGTAAAAAGTTCCCATGTATAGGGAAAAGGTTCACATCAAAGCTACTTGAGGAACACATAAGTGTAACAAACTCCCCTAGAGAAAATGATGTGAACACATACAGGGAGTGATAGATTAGCGCCCACTAGGCAATAAGCCTAAAGCTCTACAAAAAGCTTCAAACTTTTGTTGATATATTTAGGCAGTGATGTGTGTGAACACTCTAGGACCGCCGGGGCACTTTTTTCCCTCTTTAGGAGGTTTTTTTCCCCCGGCTTGTATATACGCCTATTACCCTAATGGGCTACTTATCTTTGTACATTCTCTAGTAATACATTCAGTCTTGTGTGTTGTGCTCCAAGCTTCTTCTTCTTCCTTGTGCTGTTTGCGTGCTTTAGTAGACGTCTAACTCCAACAATTGGTATCAGAGCAGGTTGTCGCTTCTTCTAGGGCGCCGTCGACACTCCTCCGTTTGCAGTCTCAGATTCGCATGAAATTTGGTGAGGATACTCAGGATGTTTCCGAGATCAAAACAGCTTTGCTGTGTGGTGCCGAAATCGCGATCTGAGCTCGTTTCGGCCTCCGAACGCACTATCGCAATGCTTGTGCAGGCTATTTCGTCCTTTTGTGCCAAAGGTATATACCAGTTTCTGTTCGCCAGTTTAAGCGTCTCGAAGTCTGCTACAGGTCTAGCAGAACTCGTCTGGGCAGTTCCGTTCAACTTTTTGAGATACAGTCAATTTTTTGCATCAAGGTATTTTAGTCACCGGCCATGGCTGAAAGCAGTGATGTATTCCGTATGTTGGCTGTTGAGGATAAGTTGGATGGTACCAACTACCCATTATGGGCTTATATGATGCGACATGTATTGGTTGCAAAAGGACTGTGGAACATTGTGCAGGGTGTTGAAAGACGTCCTGTTACACTTGCGACTACAGGTACTACAACTACAGGTGCTAGAGGTGCTGGAGCTGATGAAGATGGTGTCGAAGATGATATTGTGCAGATTCCTATTCGTGCTACTGTTTCTGTTGCACCTACTGCAGAGCAGATTCGTTGGGATGGCAGAGATGCCTAGGCACATGCATTGATAGCTTTGTCTGTCAAACGTGCCATTATTCCTCACATACGCTCTTGCAAAACAACTAGGGATGCTTGGGATACACTTACCACATTGTACCAAGCTAAGAATGAGGCTCGTGTTGCTTATCTCCGAAAACAGTTGGAGAGTGAGCACATGAATGAAGGTGATTCTATGGACAATTTCCTAACGAAGATCAAAGATTTGAAGGAACAGTTGATTTCTGCTGATGAGGTTATACCAGATAGCTCACTTGTGCAGACCGTTTTGAATGGTCTTCCTGACTCATATAAAAGTTTTGCTTCTACTCTTCGGTTGATGATGAAAGGCAATCCGAATGCCTTGTCATTTGAGGAGTTAGTCTCTGTTCTGTTGCAGGAAGATCAGTCCAGGTCCATTATGCGAGTTGCAAATCAAGCTTTCCTAGCTAGTTAGAAGGGCAAAGGAAAATGGAGCTCTTCTACTAGTAAGCAGAAATCTGCAAATGCTGCACATTCAAAGAACCAAGACAAAGATGAGAAAAAATCAGAAAAGCAGAAATTGTTTTGTAAGTACTGTAAAGGCAATGATCATATCATAAAGAACTGTCCAAAACTGGCTACTAAAGAGGCAAAGAAGAAAGAGGCTGGAATGGTTGTTGCAAAGGACCAAAAACAGAGTCTGCAAATCTTGTGCAGGAAGAAGAATGGGCGTCTACTACTGTCTGCAGTTTTGACCCATCTTCTCATGATCAGTGCATGTCTGCAGTAGACTCAGATGTTTGGTACTTTGACAGTGGTGCTACCAAACATATTACATCGTAGCGCAGTTTCTTCTCTTCACTCGAGTCTGCCCCTACAGGGAATACTGTCACATGCACCAATAACTCCTCTTATCCTATTATGGGAGTTGGTAAGATCATTCTGACTACTGCTGATGGTAGTTCTTTCACTTTGTCAGATGCTTTATTTGTGCCAGGGATAAAAAAGAATCTGTTATCAGTTTCTGCATTAGCCAAGATTGGCTTGGTTGTGAAATTCGTTGATGACAGGTGTACAGTCCATGATCTCTCAAATGGCGATGTGATTATTGCTTCTGGCATTTTATGTCATGGGCTGTATAAGCTCATAGACTATGAAAGATCTGTGAATGATTCGGCATGTGCAGTTCATGATTCTCAGGCTATGTCAGATGCAAAGCTTTGGCATGCACGCTTTGGTCATCTGAATTTTGCTAGTTTGTTACGCCTGCAGAAATCTGAAATGGTGTCCTCTTTGCCCAAACTTGACACACCTGGAAAACATGTTTGTGAAGGCTGTATTTTGGGCAAAATGCAGCGTTCTTCCTTTCCAAAAGATGGTTCAGTTCGGGCTACGCAGAAATTGCAGCTTGTACATAGTGATGTCTGTGGTCCTATGCAGACACCCTCTTTTGGAAATCACCTTTACTTCGTGACTTTCATTGATGATTTTTCCAGGCATGCATGGGTATATCCACTCAAAGCAAAGTCCGAAGTGTTCATGTGCTTCAAACAGTTTTTGGTTTTGGCTGAAAATCTGTCAGCATGTAAAATGGGCACCCTCCGTTCTGATCGAGGGGGGGAATATATGTCTTCAGATTTTAATGCATTTCTGGCTAAACGTGGGATAAAACACCAGTGTACAGTGCCGTATACACCTCAACATAATGGAGTTGCTGAACGGAAGAACAAGTCTCTCATGGAGATGGCGAGGTGTATGGTCAAGAGTCAGGCTTTACCTCATAGTTTCGGGCTTGAGGCTGTCATGTGTGCAGCATATGTACTGAACAGGTGTCCCACTAAAGCGTTGCAGTCTATCACTCCATATGAGGCTTGGCATGACCGCAAGCCATCTGTTGCTCATTTGCGTGTTTTTGGTTGTTTGGCATATGCATTAGTGCTTGAACAACATCGCAGAAAATTGGATGATAAGGCAGTAAAATGTATTTTTGTTGGATATAGTTCTAAAAGTAAAGGCTATCGTCTATATCATCCACAGACTAAACGCATTCTGGTTAGCCGTGATGTTGTCTTTGTGGAAGATGCTATTCAGCCATTGCTTTCATGTACTAAGGAGACATCTGTTAGCTCCAAAGACATGTATGATACTTTGATGCCTCTTTTTACAGGTGGACAGTCTAGTGCTGGTCCTAATGAGGCAACTTCTCAGCCTTTGCAGGTTTCATATGATGATGCAGATCATACCATTTCTGATGCAGATTTACATGATGCACTTGCTGATAAGAGAGCTGATATTGAGCAGGCAAAAACTATGCCAAAAATGGCTGGTGCAGACTTTGCGTGACAGCAAATTAGATGCACCTTTGTCATATCGTACTCGTTCAGGCTCTCATAGTGCCTCCTTTGCATCAGATTGCTATGCTATGGCTGCATCTAGTCTCTGTGATGAGAATGAGCCTGTTTCTTTTGATGAAGCACAGAATTCAGAGAATTGGATGGCTGCTATGCAATCTGAATATGATGTTGTAATGAAGAATGGTACATGGTTTTTATGTGACTTGCCTCCTGGCAAGAAGGCCATTGGCACTAAGTGGGTATACAAACTGAAGCGTAAACCTGATGGTACAGTTGACAGGTATAAGGCTAGGCTTGTTGCAAAGGGTTATGCGCAGGAAAGAGGCATTGATTTTGATGAGACCTTTGCACCTACATGCCGTATGACTACTGTTCGGAGCATTTGTGCACTTGCAGCCCATCATGGTTGGAATGTACATCAGTTGGACATTAAAACAACATTTTTGAATGGTGACTTGCATGAAGACGTGTTTGTTTTTGAGCCCCGTGGCTTTGTGCAGAAAGGGCATGAAAACCAGGTGTGCAGGTTAAAGAAGGCGTTATATGGTTTAAAGCAAGCACCACGTGCTTGGTATGAGAAGATACATGCCTATCTGATTGCACATGGTTTTGAGAACAGTCCAACTGAAAGCACCTTATATGTTAAGCGTGCTAATGATGTGCTTCTGATCATTGTTGTCTATGTAGACGACATGCTGCTCACTAGTCCTATTGAGAAGCATATTGCTGATTTCAAGGCTGATTTGCATGCCTCATTTGAGATGTCTGATTTGGGGCATTTGCATCACTATTTGGGCATTTAGTTTATGCAAGTTGATGGTGGAATGTCTTTGTGTCAAACGAAATATATTGACACATTATTGCAGCGTTTTGGCCTTGAAGACTGTAAGCCTATTGCCACTCCTATGGAGACAGGTTTACAATTGAGTCTTCATGATGCTAGAGATGCATTTGATGCTGTTCTCTATCAGCAGGCTGTTGGATGCTTGATTTACTTATGCATTACTCGGCCAGATATTCAGTTTGCTATCTCACAGATGAGCAGGTTTATGCATTGCCCAGGAGTCACGCATTGGAAGGTGGTTAAGCGCATCTTTCGCTACTTGAGTGGTACTCGGGTTGTTTTATCCCAAGGGGGGATCACTACCGCCAGATTTGCATGCTTTTTCTCACTCAGATTGGGCTGGTTGCTATGACACTCGTGTGTCCACTAGTGGCTTTTGCTTCATGCTTGGTAGCTCATGTATATCTTGGTTGAGCAAGAAGCAGCCTACTATGGCCACTTCCAGTTGTGAGGCTGAGTATAGGGCAGCTTTCACAGCTACTGTTGAGTGTGTGTGGCTCAGATGCCTTATGGCTGATTTGGGTGTTGGCCAGTCTTCTGCCACCACCATCTTCACTGACAATCAGAGCGCATTGGCAGTTGCGAGGAACCCTGTGTTCCATGCTCGCACTAAGCACATTGAGGTGCATTATCACTATGTCAGGGAGAGGTTCTCTACTGGGGAGATCAGCTTGGCATATGTGCCCACGCAGGAGAACATTGCAGACCTTTTCACGAAGGCTCTGCCTAGGGAGAAGTTTGAAGCTTTCCGCAAAGCTTTGGGCTTACTTCCTTTTGTGGAGTGATTTCCACATAGCTTGGCACTTCCTTATACATGAGTGCAAGCTCCTTGTTCACCGCATCACTCCCAGGGGGGATTTGTTGATATTTTTAGGCAGTGATGTGTGTGAACACTCTAGGACCGCCGTGGCACTTTTTTCCCTCTTTAGGAGGTTTTTTTCCCCCGGCTTGTATATACGCCTATTACCCTAATGGGCTACTTATCTTTGTACATTCTCTAGTAATACATTCAGTCTTGTGTGTTGTGCTCCAAGCTTCTTCTTCTTCCTTGTGCTGTTCGCGTGCTTCAGTAGACGTCTAACTCCAACAACTTTTTCCATGGAAGATCTTTGGTGAATATGTCTACCACATTACCTTGTGTAGGCATATACCAAATCATATCTCCTACATGAAGGCACTCTCTCACATAGTGATAATTCACCTCAATATGTTTGGTCCGTGCATGAAACACTGGGTTTCATGCAACATCAAATGCACTTTGACTATCAATGAGAATATACATAGAAGCATCAATCTCCATGCAAAGATCCATCAACAAGCATCTCAACCATATACACTCCATTGTAGCTATGAAAATTGCCATGTTATCAACTTTACAACTCGATGTCACCATTGTAGGTTGCTTCTTATTCAACCAAGATATGCATGAGTATCCAAGGAAAAAGCAATTACCACTAGTGGACACGTGAGTATCATAACAACCAGCCCAATCACTATCTATAAAAGCATGCAAGCATAGCTGAATATATCTACCATAAAAGAGACCTAAATTCAAAGTGCATTTGAGATATCTAAACACACATTTCACCACTTGTCAATGCTTAGTTCCAAGGCTATGCATGAATCAACTCAACTGGGAAACTGCATATTGTGCATCCGGCCTTGTGTTGCATGCATATATAAGACATCCCCCATCTTGTTGATAAAGAGAAGTGTCCAACGCATCACTCGAATTCTCAACTGGGAACCTAAATCCTATCTCAACTCGTGTAGAAATTGTCTTGCAATCCTCAAAGTCAAAGTCAAAATGCTAAACTAGTTTCTCAACATACTTTTCTTGATGCATAACAATTCCCTTCTCAATAGATACAAATTGGATGCGAAGATAGTAGCTCAAAAGACCAAGATAAGTGACATCAAAAGTATGCTGCAAATCAGCCATAAGGATGTCAAGTTTTGCATCACATGACCCGGTCAAGAGTATGTCATCAACACAAAGATTAAGCACAGTAAGATCATCCCCATCTTTACATACATAGAGTGTGCATTCAATTGGACTATAGATGAACCTAAGAGCAATCAAGTGATTATGGATTTTATCATACCATGCACGTGGAGCTTGCTTGAGACCATACAAGGCTTTATGCAAGAGACAAACCATATGCTCTTGCCTGTTCATGGCAAATCCAAGAGGTTGCATCACATAAACCTCTTCTTGAAAATCACCATTCAAGAAAGCTATTTTTATGTCCAATTGATGTACTTTCCAATCTCGTTGGGCAGCCAATGCAACCACTGTACGAATGGTATTCATGCATGAAGTAGCTGCACAAGTTTACTCATAGACAATGCCATATTGTTGCACATATCCTTTAGCAACCAATCTAGCTTTGTAGCGATCAATGCTACCATCTGATTTTCTCTTAATCTTGTAAACCCACTTTGTACCAATGGCATTTTTTCCTTTTGGCAATTCACATAACTCACAAGTACCATTCATATGTATGGAATCCATTTCTAATTGCATAAAACTCATCCAATGTGGATTGTTACATGCATCTTCAAAAATAAGCGGCTCTTCATTACATGTTGCAATAAGAGAATAATCCACAAAATTACTTGATGCATGACAAGAACTTGATCTTGTTCCACCAAGTAAAGGTGGTCCTGCAAAGTTTGTTTCAGCCACTTTGGCATACTTTGTGCACTCTTGATAAACATGCATTCATCAATACATCATCAATATGTATGTCATGCATTGGTTGAATTTCATGCTAATTTTCAACCACATTTTGTTGCAAATGTTCAATCATATGTAGCTCAAAATTTTTAACAGTTCCAACCATTTTTGGCTAAAAAATCTCAGCCATTTTTGGCTAGAAATTATTTGCATTTTCAGCTCTATTTTTTTGGATTTCTTTTGCCCTTTGAACCTCAGTTGGTTGGTCTACATGGCCATAGTCAAGCGCACCACTTTCAAACAAAGGCATGAGTGTATCAAACACATCTTGTGAGCTAACTGTTGGCTATTTTTTGCATTCAAGTAGAGGGAAAATTGAGTTTTTAGAAAATACCACATCTTGGCTCACGATGGTACAAAGGATAGCCCTTACTTTTAGCACTATAACCGAAAAATATACATTTCTTTGCCTTGTCATCATGTTTGGATGTTGTTGTGATGGCATAAGAGCATATTCTAAACAACCAAACACACATATATGACCAATCATGGGTTTATGGCCATTCAAAGCCTCGTAAGGAGTGATGACTATCAATTCTTTTGTACGGCAACGATTCAACACATAGTTTGCACACATGATTTCTTCCATCCAAAACTTATCAGGAAGGTGTTTTCCTTTAACCATACATCATGCCATTTCAAAGAATGTTCTATTTTTATGCTCGACAACACCATTTTGTTGAAGTGTATATGGCACCATACATTGGTGTGAAATTCCTCTTTCACAAAGAAAATCATCGAACTCATGTGACATGTATTCATCACCACGAGTTGTGTGTACAATCAAAAGCTTTTTTGAAGAAATATTTTCAGCCATAATTAAAAATGCTTTGAAGCAAGCTTTCTACACTCATCAATAGTATGACCAACTTTCTGGCAATATTTGCATCTCTTCTTCTTTTGCAAATCAGCATCATTAGAGAAGTGAGTGGATTCATGCATTCAGAATAATCGCGTCTATGTTTTGTGATTGCTCTTTCAAGTCCTTGATGCATGTCACATACACATCCACATACCATTTTTAGCCACACATACATCCTCAAGTTGCTTCCTCAAGTTGCATACAAAGAAGCAAGAGTGTCCCATGCATGTCTTGATGTAGAACATGATCGAATGTGTGGAACTATATGACACTTCATAGAAAATGTGTTGGGAATTGAACTCATGACCTCCCGGTTAGGAGTGCGATGGGCTAACCACTTGCCCCAAAAGCAATGGTTGAGGATTATTTCCTAATCCTACTCTTAAGGTGTGGTTCAACCATCTCCTACTAGGATTATGTGACATTCCTCCCCCCTTAGATTGAGCATTGTCCTCAATGCTCACTTGTGGACCCTTCTAACTCTTGGACCCACTTTCCATGCATGAGAGCTTCCACCAACCTCAAACTCTAGCATATGGACCAAATTTGGACCTATCCCACCCTCCATGGGTGCCCAAATGCCCATGCGCCTTCATCCAAGGCCAGTTTCACACTCACCACGGATAAGCGCTTTTTCCAAGTGCCCAGGATTGAGGCGCGAACCTCTGTCTCGCCCAATTTCTCAACTAGGCTCTGATACCAATGTTGGGAATTGAACTCACGACCTCCCGGTTAGGAGTGCGATGGGCTAACCACTTGCCCCAAAAGCCATGGTTGATGATTACTTCCTAATCCTCTCTCTTAAGGTGTGGTTCAACCATCTCCTTTTAGGATTATGTGACAAAGTGCAATCAATGCATGAGCTTGAGCATCTTTTCCATTCCATTTAAGTTGATCCTATGTAGGTGGAGAATGAAAAACCACTGTACTTGAAGAAGAAGTTCCATCTATGATAGTAGATTGTGAAGTAGAAGAACCTGCGAGTCTTCGATCTACATCTGGCACTATGTTCTATAGTTGTTTCGCAACGAGCACATGTTTCATCATGTAAGACCACATTGGATAGTTGGTCCCATCAAGCTTATCTTCAACTTAAAGCAGGCCAAACAAGTCATTGTTGCTTGCTATTTCACTAAAGAACAAAAATAGGAAAAGATCTTTATTTCAACAAAAGCTAAAATGAGAAACTAGCTTATGTTCTAGAAGCTATTGGCCCTACAAAAATTGTTGTTCCTAGTCTACATGTGGCTATTGAACAGAAGCTCCTTCCTGAAGAATCACTATATTCCAACTTGATGAACTTCGTGCCTTGGATAAGTAGCATTTTGAAAGCTTCTTACTAATGCAAGAATTATAGATCTCACAAGCCCGCACCCATGATCTTTTCTTACAACCCTAGTCTATAAGGAAGGCCAATTGGTTCTCTTCTACAACCCCAAATTGGATCCGGCTATTGGCAAGTTTTAAGTATGGTGGTTCCGTCCTTATCAAATTTTGGATCGACTTGGTCCGACAACTTTTTAGTTGTAGAAACTTGCTGGAGTGTCGATTAAAAATTTGGTCAATGGGTCAAAGTTACCACCTTTTTGGATACTTACCACATGTACCAATCATTAACCCACCACCCATGATTGCATGGTTTTGCATGATGATTATTGTGTCATTGTTCATACCACGTACATCATTCATTTTGTCCTCACCCTTATAATGCCATCATTCCTCCTTTGTGCTTATATACCCTAATGTTGTCTCTTGTCACTATTGTGTTTTGCGTTCTTTTCTGCATACGCACTATCACCCTTAGTTTTTATTATGCGTTGTAGCCATGGATGCTTTGGCTACAATCAAACCTCTCTCTACTGTGTTTTCCGATGCCACTACCCAATATCTTAACCCTTGTAGACTCAACATCTTTGCACTCCTTCATTGGGATATTGTTGTTGTGCACCCCACAGTAGAAAGCATCGTGCAATCCATCATTATTGAGCCCTTCTCAACAGCAGTGTGGACTTGCAATGAATGGGGCCGAAGTTTGCACCTCCGCCAATGAGGTCGGGTAGCATTTCCACTTGCCCATTAATGGTATGACTCATGTAGAACCACTTTCCCATGCTATTATGGAGTACCATATCCTCGACATAGGTCGAATGAATTTTCCATGCTATCGCCTTGAACCAGAGTGCTCAATGCTCCAGCTCATGGTTGTGGGGATGAACCTGCAACATCATGCTTAAAGTATTTCAAAGCAATTCTATTCTCTTCTCGCTGCATCCGCTCACCAAGTGATCAACTGGGCCATGTTCATTTTTAACTTCATTGGTCGGGAATGCTAGCGTACAATTATGTAGTTATAGCATACTGATGCCACCCATATTAAAAAAACATGGCGATTGGCCCTTCCACTTCTAGCCAACATATTGCAAAAACCCGATGGACTCCCACCAAGGTGATCTTCCCATCCTCCTTCGAGGATTCTTTTCATTCATCTTCAGGCTCCACACAACAAACTCTAGCATCCCCTTTTCTAATGGTGTTTGTTTCCTCAAAAGACCATCCAATATCAGATGTGGTGTTGCCTATGCGGCCACCCTCTCCTCTGATACGGCCTATTGTAGATGCCATTGCTCCCACTACAAATCCTCCTTCCTTCTATCTTGGAGATTCCACCCTTCCTCTCTCAACTATTTGCCCCTGGTCACTCTTCCTCCGCAGATTCTAGGTTGCCCCCCCGCTCCTCCCAATCAACCCTAGAATGCATCCACGTCCACTGATGTTCTTGAACTCCCTCCCCTAATCACCCCCGATGAAGAATTTTGGGCTTTCGGTGTCGATGGCAACTACGGTCTCGATGAATTTTCTCATATGAGCACCTATCCCGTCCACATGCAAAAACTCATTGATCACAACATGGATCATTATAACCATTCTTGTAATAATCTACAACAAGAAAACTATCGCTTACAGCATAAAATGCACAAACTCTAATGTTACTTGGTTGTCCACACTGAGGAGTCTTACCAACTTATGGAACAATTGTATTGGGAGTCTAAATAGACTCAATATTTCAAAAGTTTTTTTGAAGAAGCCGTGAAAGAAAAGGAGCTTGCTGCTAAGCAAAAGGTCTACATGAATGTAAGACTATTTGGTGTAGTAATCAATGTATTGCAATGTCGAAGTGTGGAGAAAGTGGAGAAAGTAAGAGACTTAAAGTAACTCCTATCCTTAATAGGAATGAAGAATAGAGGTTAATAGCACTTTTCTTCTTGAGGGGCTTTCCCTTTGCTTCTTGTCTGCATAACAAAAGATTCAATTTCTTCTAGATGTACCATCCTGGCAGATGGTGATGGCATGTTGGTTTCTTCTATAACTCTTTCTTACTTTCAGAGATCATCTCAATGTGAAGCCTTGATGTGGATGCCTTGTTCTTTGGGCAAAAAATGGCATAGTGATCCCTAGCTTTTGGGCAATTTTTGTAAGGACGAGAATTCTCTTTTGATAATGTCCACATTGCCCACACCTAAAAAAAATGGTTGGCCTTTTGGCCCAATTTCCAAAGTTACCTTGAGGACATGGGTTGTAGTTGTTACATTGACTTGGTGCAACATCCTTTACATTTTTTGGTGGTTGGACTCTTGCTTCTCCCTATTATGCTTGTGCCGACATTCCTCTTGAGTGACACTCATAGGCTTTATGGCCAATTTTCTTGCATAACCAGCAAGTCACACTTAAGAGAGGGCAATCGCTTACCACATGACCCTCTTTGCTACACATGGTGCACCATAGTCCACTTTCGATGCCACTTCCACGATGTTCTTGTAGCTCCTATCGAAGTTGTGTCAATTCTTCAGCTTAGGTCTCCTCTTTCTTTTGTAGCTTTAATGCTTCAATTTCATGCTTTAGTTGAGTCATCTACACTTTCTTCTTCTTTGTGGGGTTTGTTTCTCCTTAAATTCTTAAGTTCTTTCCTCAATTGTGTTATTAGGCCTCCAAGTTCCACAAGGTATGGTAGACTAGAAGATCCAGTTCCATAATGGTGTCTAATTTGCTCCAACCTTGTTGTTGTGGTAATGGATTCTTTAATTGTTTTTGTGGGGAGCACTGATTCCTTGAACTTGCATTGTGTGGATATTGGAAGTGGTTTAACAAGCCATTTTTTGACAAAAATGTCATGGGAAGGGTCTGATAAATTAGCCATAAGTGACTTTGGCTCTAGTAACAAATTTGGGAAATGTCTCCCTAGTACCTAGTTGTAGGTTCTCTAATTCTTCAATTACACCTGAGCTGTCAAAGCCGCTACGGATATGCATGCAACATTTTGCATTCCCCGCTCAGGACAGATTCACCATGCCACATAAAAGAATATGGTTTGGATTGTACTTAGCATGTACTGGACCTCAGACTGTCGATCTGGCGAGCTGGATCATTGATCAAATGTATTTGGCACAACACAGATGGGAACGAAAGAAAGCGCTTAATGGGTGTTGTGCGCTGACAAGAATTGTTTATATGTGCTTGGCTTATGACTTGCCAATTGAACGTGCATTAACAGGAGAAGAGCTGAAGGCATTCAAAGGAACGACGAAGAAAGCCAGGAAGCCCAGCAGAGCACGGGCAGGTAAGCGCATGAGAGGCACTATTCCTTGCCTTCAAGTGCCAGAGTCACCATCACCACAACCCTCTCCAGAGCGACCACCGACAGAAGCCGCTCCCACAGTACAACCCATTCGAATAAGATTATCTCGGCTAGTGGAAACGGAGGGTACTACTAGTACTACCGCACCTCAAGCAGCTACAACCACAGAACCCACCACCACGACAGCAGAAGCTCCCACCACTATTGGTGCGGAAGCCTTTTCTTTCCCAATGCCACATATGGAGGTGGACCCAATACACACCACTTTTGACTTCGAAATGCATGATGTGTTGTCCAGCGAATTTCAGTTCTCCGAAGGACAGATGTTCTCTCAAGAATATGAACGCCCCAACTACCCTACAACACCACGTGATCCACCACATGGGCCGGTAGTATCTAGCTCTGATGACGAAAGAACAGCCACCGATGACGACGAAGGTGATGACGAAGCCAGCCTGGGCACTCACGAGTCCCAAGAACAGGAACAGACAGATGGCCAAGGCCAACAAACCGATGCACACGGTGACACCAGCACGCATGAAGAGGAGACTTTCGAAGCAGCAGCTTACACGCTGGCAATCAAGAAATTATATCGTACGATGGAGAAAGTTTGGGCACGGAAGAAATTGACTGAAGAAGAGAGCCAAACCATAATCGAACAAGAACTCATCTCCGGAGGATTTGAAGAAGTCTACATCAGAGGGTTTAGAGAACTGGTTAAATCCATCGGCCCGGTCGAAGCACTGAGATATTTACAAAGGAAGCCACTTCCCCAATATGACCCTCGCAGAGTTCGCCTGTTATCGAAGCCCGGTGAATATATTCAAGTTCCGGTAGGTGCTCAATCATCCCACCAGGCGCAAGATGCACGCCTACGTCCGGAAAGATCCATCACCGAAGAAGCTATCCTAGTCGACTCCCCACCACGTACTACCGTTGTACATACTACCACTATCCTTGAAATAACATCCACACCATCTACTCCTCTCTCACCTCATGTTTCACCAATCCATCCTGTATCCCCCTCACACCCACCTGCTCCTCCCACATCCACACCAGTCCACGGCAACATAGCCAAAGCCTTTGCCTTGCCCATTCATGCCACCATGCCCGCACCCACCCCACCTCGTCTACGTGTTAACCCCTTCATCCCTTCATCCTTCCCATCCTTTCCCCCACCTTTAAGACACCCTTTCACCTTTCTAACCCCACTAACCTTCTCACCAGTTTCACCTCCCCAACCCACTATAACCCCTATTTCCCCTTTTCACCAAGCTGCTCCAGCCATCCCCCCTGTAAATTACTCTACATTTGTAAATCCCGTCTTCACACCTACACAACCACCCACATACACACCGCTTTTCACAGTCACCGCACTTGACACGTCCAGTGACATGGACATCTCACCACCCACCGCACCAGCACCCACTCCACTCACAGCACCATCATATTTAGGTACGTCACAATTTTCCACGATCACCACTGCATCCACCTTCCCAACCCCATTCCCCATTCCCGCTCCATCTACTTCCACTGCATCCTCACTTAGCACTCCATTACTATTATCGCCAACCATAGACACTGCACTTCAACAAATGTTCACATGCCTGACACAAGTACGAGATGAGTTTGCATCTCTTGGCAACAATTATCAACAGCTGCAGAGGACGACAAATGAATTACAGTCGCAGCTTAATTCATTATCAATCGAGAATGCCTCTTTAAATACGCGATACCAAGAACTAAGAGAGGCATATCATAAGCTAGAGCTAGAAAGTGAAGAGAAAACAAAAGAAGCCACTGCTGATCTGGACAACCTGCTTCGAGCCCAAACAATTAGGAACGCGATGCTGACCAGGAACATGGGCTTACTCAGGAGGCACCTAGCCGCAGCAAAAGAGGAGAACCAGAGACTCCAAGAGCAGAATAGAGAGAATTTGGAAGCGGCATTGGACCATCCAGAACAACCCTTAAGCCCTAGCAGATTCAAGGCAATCCCATCCGAATCGATGCAGATGTTGCTAGAGGATCACGTGAGATTGCTAGAGGACTATGATCGAATGAACGAAGAGCATCAGAAGTTAAAAGAAGATCACAAGTTACTACAGCTCAGAGAACCGACAACACAACAAGTACCAGTAGAACCAGAACTACTAGCACCGGTGGACCCTGCTCTTGAAATCTTAGAAGAACTCAACGCATTACGGGCCCAAGTAGCCACTCTCCAATCACGCATAGATGTATACGAAGCACCACCATGGCCTGACTCCCCACCGGAGATCCCAGCTGACGACGAGAACATAACCATTCCGGTGGAGGAAACATTTGAAGAAGCATACGAGCCAATACCCATCTCAGGCGGACGAGTCACGACCGAAGGCCAGATGACCTATGAACTTCCTACCCCCGCGTGGATGAAAACGATTGAGGAACTTGGAACGACACATTCAGCCAGAGTAGAGGCACAGTTACATGCCATGGCCATGATTGAAGAGAGAATCTTACAATCCCCCTTCTTTGCTCATTTGGCCCCCCGACGCTATATATCTGGGCATGAGCTGCAGTATAAACCGTACTTCATGTTAATGGCTGAATATCAGCTAGCTATAGAGAAAGAAACCGGCATGAAACCCACGCATGCTACACAATTCGAGCTGGCGGACTTGCCACCAAATGCGCAAAGAGGAGAGATCCATCAACCTGATTGGCGCAAAGATCTACTCCAGAAGTACCCAGAAATGATGAGCACATGGGTGAAAGCGCCTTTACATTTAAAGTATAATCCTTGCTGGGACCAGTACCACGACGCCGCTCCTGGACAGCCTTCGCTATTAAGGTCCAAAACAATAGGCAGTGTCAGGATTGGTTGAATTACCCCTACTTCAAGCCGCCCACCGAGTTACCCACTGTTGGCTATATGATGGCTACAATCCGTCACTGGCTCCCTCGCCTAAAGCATATGGATGATATCGCAGCGCATATGACTGTCAAAATTTTTGACATGATGCAAATGGTATTTAAAGTCTTCCGACGCGTCAAGGCACCGCATGTAAACACCCCGGGATTTGAGCATGGTAACTTTGATCTAGTATATGACATGAGCACAACGCCATCGCTCCGGGTGTGTTATGCCTGGCACTGTAGAATAAAATACCTACCGGCGTGCTACAAGCAGACATTTGAAGAGATGTTCACCACCGGATTTTGGGAATACCATTCCGAGGTATTCATAAGCAGGCCCACACATTTATTGCAACTATTTGCCTGTGAGCGAATGGTTTATTCCACGCACTATCAACTCCCGCCACCCGACGAACCGCAACCAATCGACTGGGAGAAACTCGAGGCTGATCTGGCCCTAGGCATTCGAGTATCTGAGCACACCCTCGCTCACGACCTCCTACAAAACTACCTCCGGCAGACCTCACAACAAGGTTCTATCAGGGACGACAGAAGCGAGAGGGAGGGGGGTGTTGGAAGCAGTCAGAGGCACAGACGACGTGGAAGCATGTAAAGACGGAGCAGGGAGCCAGTCGGATCATTTTTTCAAACAACTATGTTTTTATTACCTCTTCAAACATCCAACAGTGATTTTCATCACTCTTGTAACATATGTAATATAGACAAAATCCCATTTTCTAATTCATAGCTCCATTTTGTGCAAGCCGAGGAGTCCTCGAGCTTGAGGAGCTTAGGTAGAATGCGCATACCAATTTTCGTTATTTTTAGACACCGTTTACCCTTCCAAATAGCATCTAGGACCTATTTTTTAACTAGGCCGGTCACTAGATGTGAAACCGGTCAAAACTAGTCTAGAAACTATAAAAAGAGCTAGAGAGCTCATTTTTGAGGTTGGTTCATGTTGGTTAGTGTGAGCTTAGAGCTAGTTTGAGCTTGTAATAGTGTTCTTGAGTAATAGAGCTAATTTCCCACCTTCCATGTGTCTTGCTTGTCTCTTCATTGTGTGTGTGTATGTGTGTGTGCATCTTGATGCTTCTCACCTTCACTCTCACATCATCTCACGTTCACGATCTTCATATCACTCCTATCTCTTCCGCGGATTGACATTAAGGAGGTGAAGCTTCTTAACGTGGTTCTCACCATTGTGCTAGAGCAACAACTCCATATGAGGTTTGGCATGGTTATAAGCCATATGTTTCTCATCTTTGTGTATTTGGTTGTTTGGCATATGCATTAGTGCTTGAAAAACAATGCATTTTGATGATAATGCAGTCAAATGTATTTTTCTTGTTACACTTTTGAAAGCAAAGGTTGTCATCTGTATCATCCACAAATTAAATGTATTTTGGTTAGCCATGATGTTGTTTTTGTGGAAGATGCAATTTAGCCATTACTTTCATGTACTAAAGAGACATCAATTAGCTCCAAAGATATGTATGACACTTTGTTGTCTCTTATTATAGGTGGACAGTGAAGTGCTAGTCCAAATGGGGCAATTTCTTAGCCTTTACAAGTTCCACATGATGATGTAGATCATTCCATTTTTTATGCATATTTACATGATGCACTTGTTGATGAGAGGCTTGATATAGAGGAGGCAAAAAATATGCCTAAATGGCTGGTGCAAACTTTGAGAGATAGCAAATTAGATACATCTCTCTCATATCATACTCGTTCAGGCTCTCATAGTGCTTCTTTTGCATCAGATTGCTATGCCATGGTTGTCTTTAGTATATGTGACGAGAATGATCCTATTTCTTTTGATGAAGCAAAAAATTCAAAAAATTGGATGGATGTTATGCAATCAGACTGTGATGCTATTATGAAGAATGGTACCTCATCTTTATGTGATTTTCTTCCAAGAAAAAAGGCCATTGGCACTAAATGGGTATACAAGCTAAAGCATAAGTCTGATGGAAAAGTTGACATGTATAAAGCTAGGCTTGTTGCAAAAGGGTATGCTCAAGAGAGAGGCATTGATTTTGATGAGACCTTTGCACCCACATGTTAAATGACCATTGTTCATAGCATATGTGCACTTGTAGCTCATCATGGTTGGAATGTACGTGAGTTGGACATTAAAATTATATTTCTCAATGGTGACTTACATGAAGAAGTGTATGTATTTCAACCCCATGGTCTTGTGTAGAAAGGGCATGAGACAAAGTTTGCAGGTTGAAAAAGGCATTATATGATTTGAAGCAAGCACCATGTGCTTCCTATGAAAAGATAAATGCCAACTTGATGGCATCTAGTTTTGAGAATAGTCCAACTGAGAGCACCTTATATGTTAAGCATGTAGATGATCTACTTCTGATCATTGTTATGTATGATGATGACTTCTACTCACTGGTCCTCATGAGAAACATATTTCTAAATTTAAGGCTGATTTGCATGCCTCTTTTAAGATGTCATATTTGGGGCATTTGCATCTTTATTTGGGCATTCAGTTTATGCAAGTTGATGGGGAAACAACTTTGTGTCAAATGAAATATATTGAAATATTATTGTACCATTTTGGCCTTGAAGATTGCAAACTATTTCCATTCCTAAGGAAATAGGTTTACGATTGAGTCTTCATGATGATGGAGATACATTTGATGTTGTTCTCTATGAGCATATTGTTGGATGCTTAATTTACTTATGCATAAATCAGCTTGATATTCAATTTGTTGTCTCTCAGATGAGCAAGTTTATGTATTGCCCATGTGTCAAGCATTGGTAGGTGGTTAAATGCATCTTTTGCTACTTGAGGGTACCCGAATACTTGGATTGTTTTATCCCAAGGGTAGATCACTATCACCAAATTTATATGCTTTTTTTTACACTGACTAGGCTGGTTGCTATGACACTTGTGTGTCCACAAGTGTTTTTGCTTCATGCTTGGTAGCTCATGCATATCTTGGTTGAGCAAGAAGTAGCATATTGGAGTATAG
>CM035409.1:96058864-96103864 GCA_020310875.1 Ceratopteris richardii
AAGGTTCAATTGAACCCTCCCTTATGCACACATTTTGTAGAAACTAAGGTCAGAAAGTGGAAAAGAGGGCGTGAAGACGATACACAAGATCTTGTGTGTGGCCCCCAATTTAAATTTGTTTTTGAGAAAGTCACTATAGTACAAAATAGGGATTTGTCGGTCTTTACATGAAGAGGTTCTTGGGACAACAAAGTAAGCACCAAGATAGGCTTGAAGCGAGGTACATAAGAGGAATCGACACACCATAAAAGAGCATTCTTGGAGATAGACTAAGGTAGCAAGAGCAAGAGCATACTCTGCACTTGGAGAACAAGAGAGATTTGCACAAGTAATTATGATATTTTTTGTACTTGTGTGTGTGGTTATGTGGCTTAACTCGATATGCACAAAGAACATTTTCTCTTGTTCTAGACAAAGCTATTGTAATCGTTTGTATTAATCAAGACGTAGAGGATTCCAATGCAATTGTCATTCTTCTTCTTCTTCTTCTCCATTCTTCTCCTAAAAAATACTCAAACCCCTTTTCATTAAAGAATCCCTCAACAAAATGTGGGACACTAGGTGGGACAAGGCAACTTGAGCATAAGAGAACCACCATTACAAAGTGAAGGAGAAGTGCAAAGGTGTCAACAATATGATTGAAGAGGTAATTTTTCCTTTTCCTTGGAATTCAACTTAAGCCTGAGGAATAGGATGTGAAACTCATGATCACAACTCAATCACAGACCTTATGAGTTCCTTTCAAAAAAATTGAAGGGGGATGATTCTAACACCCCAATGCAAAAAATGGAAGATGGCTGCCCTCCACTAGGTCCACAAGCAGTGATATATGCTCACTGTTCTGAACTTTTCTCTGCACAAGTACAGAGACTTAAAATGAAATTTTGCAGACTTGTACTAGACTATACGAGCTACCCAACAAGCTTTAAATCATCCCAAATGAATATTCCATCTGGGAGAACCACCCTCTGCAAAATAGGCTACCTATTTGCAACACTCTGCTTATGTGTAGAGATATACCTTCACAAAGTTGGCAATTTCTCACAACTCACTCAGCCAAATAACTTGAAACTTTGGCAAGGTTCAGGGCACAATATGAGAGACCAAATGAAGCTTTAAATCAATGAAAATGAGTAGAATGAGAGAGAAAACAATGCTCTACAATCTGGTACAATCAGATTTGGAAAAGCCTAACTACATCTCTAGATAGAGAGGAGCAAAATCATGAGAAAATGAGGTAAGCAAGCAAGGGGGCTGCTTGTTGGAGTTTATGACTTCACTAAACTAAGTGGGAAACTCTTGGAATGCATACAAATCAAGAAACAAAGGCAGGATGATGCTTATATAGAGTTTTACTTTTCCTACAATCTAGCTAACCACCCACCGATTAGTGTAGGTGCACTTTTTGGTGGCTGATTTGATGAGATTTGAATTCGATTGAGTTTGGTGGAGTTTCTAACTTTATTCCATGACTTTGGGTCCTATTTTTTGATTGGTCCACTTGCAAAACTCGTAGTTGAGCCTTTTTGCATGATTGAGACTTGATTTTCAACACTACCCCTCAAGTCTCAATGCCTAGGTCCTTCATTCCAATGCATGCCTTGAAGTGTTGTAGCTTTATTCCATCCAATGCTTTGGTAAACATATCTGCATATTGGTCCTTTGTATTGACATGCTCCACCTTGGCATCCTTTGACATGATCTTCTCTCGAATAAAGTGGTAATGCACTTCTATATGCTTCGACCTTGCATGGAACATTGGATTTTGAGCCAAGCATATGCTACTTATGTTGTCACAAAAAATAGGTACTTGGTTAACCTGCAAATCAAGATCAACAAACAACTTTATGAGCCACATAAGCTCACATGAGACTTGTGCTAAGCCTCTATACTCAGCCTCGGCCGATGAAAGAGCCACGGTTGGTTGTTTCTTTGACATCCATGAGATGGTCTTCTTCCCTAGCATAATAACATATCCACTAATGCCCAATCAGCATCTTTGAACCTGCCCAATCAGCATCACAATAAGCTTGTACATTTAATCCATCATCAAAGTGGATAATATAGACCTTCATTCACTGATCCTTTGAGGTACCTAAGTACCCTTTTGGCTGCAACAAGATGAGGTACTCTTGGGGCTTGCAAAAATTGAGATAACACATGTGCAATATCAGGTCTTGTCATAGTAGCATACAAGAGAGAACCAATTATTGACCTATACATGGTCACATCCTTCACTTCTTCACCTTCATGAGCGCTTAGTTTAGCATTTACTTCTAATGGATTTGAAATGGGCTTGCAATCACACAAGCCAAACTTCTTCAAAAGATCAAGAATGTATTTCCTTTGCATCCAGTATATACCTTCCTCTTTATATAGTACTTCAATCCCAAGGAAGTACCTTAAAATCCCTAAATCTGAGATTTTAAACTCACATCCAAGCTTCCTCTTTATGTCCTTGATGTTGGCTTCATCATCCCCTGTAATGATCAAATCATCAACATATATACAAATGAAAATAATTTTGCTACCTTCCTTCTTCACAAAGAGTGATGGGTCTGCATGACTCTGATTGTATCCACATTTTACCAAGTAGTCCACAAGTCTTTCGTTCCAAGCTCTTGGGGCTCGCTTGAGTCCATAAAGAGCCTTTCTTTAAACTACATACATGATGTGGAAACCTCTCATCTTAAAAGCCTTGGGGCTGGTCCATGAAGACTACCTCTTCAAGCTCTCCATTTAGGAAAGCATTCTTCACATCCAACTGGTACATCTTCCAACCTTTTGAGGCTAAAATTGCAATCAAACTTGTGATGGTGGACATCTTAGCTACTGGACTAAATGTTTCCTCAAAGTCGATGCCATAGGTTTGAGAAAAACCTTTGGCAACCAGCCTTTCTTTACACCTAGAGATGCTCCCATCTGCATGCCTCTTTACCTTGTACACCCATTTGTTGCCAATAACTTTCATGTCCTTTGTTCTTGGCACCAATGACCAAGTATCATTTTCTTCAAGTGCTTTGAATTCCTCCTCCATGGCTTCAATCCATTCCCTATGCTTATTTGCTTCTTCAAAAAAGTTAGGTTCTTCACAAGCTATAACTTGACTCATGTAGGCATAGTGTCTTGCAATGAATGAATCATAAGTTAACCTTTGAACAGGGTATTTAACCCTATTGGATGACCTTACCTCACCATTAGGTGGTAGTAATCTCCTCCTCCTTGGTTTAGATGCTTTAAATCCTGCAGTTTCTAATTTTTCCATATCTTCATCACTTGTAGATTCCATGTCTACCCATCGATGGTCTTCGTTATTTGCCTTTTCCTTTCCTTTGCTACTTCCTTCACTTGAATGAGCTTCATTCCTTGTTCTTCCATGCCAAGCTGATGTAGTACTCTCCTCTAATGGTGTTCTTGAAGTGGTTTGACCACTTATCTCCATGTTTTGTTGTTTCTCTTTCAACTTCTTCTCGGCTTCATATGCATCGTCAACCTGTAACACATCTTTGCTACCATACCAAGGCAGAAACTCATCAAATATTACATCCCTAAATACCTTAACCTCTTTGGTGCAAGGTTTATAGCATCTAAAACCCTTTTGCTCTGAAGAATATCCAAGAAATATACACCTATCTGCCTTCGGGTCTAACTTGTGTCTCAATTCTTGAGGTATGTGAACATAACACACACAACCAAATACTTTGAGATGTGAAAGGTTGGGTTTCTTACCACACCAAGCTTCATAAGGTGTAACTCTATGTACTCCTGAGGTTGGAAACCTATTCATAATGTATATGGTTGTATTTGTTGCATCAACCCAATAAGAGTTAGGAACATTCATTTCATTTAACAAAGATCTAGCCACTTCTGCTATGTATCTGTTCTTCCTTTCCACCACCCCATTTTGTTGAGGTGTATACCTGCAAGTGAATTGCCTTTCGATGCCATGTTCATGTAGAAAATCAGAAAATTCATTTGAAAAATACTCTTCCCCTCCATCCGATATGAGAATCTTTATATACTTCCCTGTTTCCTTCTCCACTAGGTTTTTGAACCTCTTGAAGTGGCAAAACACCTCTAACTTTGACTTCATGCAATAAACCCAAAAAAACCTTGAATTATCATCTATAAACGTGACAAAATATCTATTACCTCCAATGGATGGCTCCCTTGTAGGTCCCCATACATCTGTGTGTATGAGATTCAACACTTCATTGCTCACATGTGCTCTCTTTTTGAATGGAAATTTGCTTTGTTTTCCTAATTGACAAGCATAGCACAAATGTTGCATATTCTGAGATGTAAGATCAGGTAGACCATTCACCAAGCCCTTCCTTTGCATATCCTTTATCCTTTGTAAGTTTATGTGCCCAATTCTTTTATGCCATAAGTCCATTTTTGCAATCTGTTTATTTCCAATTGACAAGTTGATGGCTTTACCTCCATGGTGAAGAGTCTTCATTGCTTCTTTCCTTTTGCTATGAGCTTGTAGTCATGCATGGGGTCTTCAATAAAACATCCTTGCTCATTTAACCTCACCTCATAACCTCTTTCAACCATTTGACCTACCAAAACCAAGTTCTTTGTGATGGTTGGCACATGCAGCACATCCTTCAACACCTTGGAGCTTTGAGATCCATTCAATTCAACCTCTCCCATACGTGTAATCTTGTGCTCAGTTTCATCCCCTGTCTCTACATGTCCTTGAGTGATGGGTGAATGTAAATTAAAGAAAACATCTTTATTGCAACTCATATGGTTGCTACAACCACTATCAATGTACCATGTAAAATCTGAATTGACTCTTTCACTTGAACCATACATCATAAGCAAGTTCTCATTTTCTGAATTTGTTGAAGTACTATCATAATTACCTTGGTTCCTTTTGTATCCTTGATTGCCTCCTCCTTTGGACCAACAATATCTTGCATAATGGCCCGGTTTTCCACAATTGTAGCATTCTCCATTGGGTGTTTCTCTTCCATGTGATCTTCCTCCTCTTCTTCTACTCCTTCCTCTTCCTCTACTCCTTCCTCTTCCTCTTGATCCATAGCTTTGGTTGGAGCCTTCTCGGTTGCTTGAGCTTGAGCTTGACCTTCCTCTCCCTTTGGGAGTTTTGTCCACCTCTTTTACCTTTGCCTCTACCTGCATAGAAAACTTGGGCTTGGCTGCCCTATGATTGTGAACCTCCTTGGTTCATCTCCTCGGTCACCATCAATGTGACTAATTGATCAAATTCTGGTAGGGAATCCCTCACATAAACTGATGTGGTGAATGGTTTCCACCTTTCATCCTCTCTCAAGCCATTGAGAGTGTGTGCAACAAGATCATCATCTTCGATTGAGCCTAAAGCATCTGCAAGCTCCTTAACCTTCAAAATGTACTCGTTAGTACTTGATGAATTCCTAAGATTATTCAACTCGTTCTCGAGCTGAATCTTCCTTACATTGGTTGATGAAGAGTACAATCTCTCCAAGGTCTCCCAAACCTTCTTGGATGTGTCCAAGTCTTGTATATGCCCTGTCATGCTATTGCTTATGTGTTGGGATAGAATGAATATGATTCTCCTATCCTTTTCTATCCATTCATTAAGTGCCTTGACCTGCCCTTTAAGTGGTGGATCATGTACATGAGGCATTGGCTCCGTGCTGCTCACTAATCCCCACAATCCTTTGCCCATAAGGTAGTTGCTAACTCTAAATTTCCATGGTTGATAATTGCCTTTCTCTAACTTCTCTATTTGTGCATTATACTCAGCCATACTGAGCTCTAAGATGCTTCTCTAGCTTCTCCTCAAGTGTTTGTATGCTTTAGAGGGTGTGGATATTACCTTTTGATAGCTTCTCCCTTGCTAACCTTCGACTAGTTGAGATCTCGATCGACATAGCCCCCTTTCGATGTCTTCCTGCTTTGATGAGTCCTCCTTGTGCTTCCACGAGTTGTCTTGATTCCTTCAAGTCTTCAATATGATGCAACTGATGTCTCCAACCCTCCAAAATGGCTCTGATACCACTGAAGGGGGATGATTCTAAGACTCCAATGCAAAAATGGAAGATGGCTTCCCTCCACTAGGTCCACAAGTAGTGATACATGCTCCCTATTCTGACTTTTTCTCTACACCAGTACAGAGACTAAAAATGAAATTTTGCGAACTTGTAGTAGACTATACAAGCTACCCAACAGACTTTAAATCATCCCAAATTGATACTCCACCTGGGAGAACCACCCTCTGCAAAACAGACTACCTGTTTGCAACACTCTCTGCCTATGTGGAGAGATATACCTTCACAAAGTTGACAATTTCTCACAACTCACTCAGCTAAATAACTTGAAACTTTGGAAAGTTTCAGGGCACAATATGAGAGACCAAATGAAGCTTGAAATAAATGAAAATGAGTACAATGAGAGAGCAAACAATGCTCTACAATTTGGTACAATCAGATTTGGAAAAGCCTAACTACACCTCTAGATAGAGAGGAGCAAAAGCATGAGAAAATGAGGTAAGCAAGCAAGGGGGATGCTTTTTGGAGTTTATGACTTCACCAAACTAATTGGGAAACTCATGGAATGCATACAACTCAAGAAACAAAGGCGGGACGATTCTTATATAGAGTTTTACTTTTCCTACAATCTAGCTAACCACCCACCAATTAGTGTAGGTGCACTTTTTGGTGGCTGATTTGATGAGATTTGAATTTGATTGAGTTTGGTGGAGCTTCTAACTTTATTCCATGACTCTGGGTCCTCTTTTTTTATTGTTCCACTTGAAAAACTCGTGGTTGAGCCTTTTTGCATGATTGAGACTTGATTTTCAACAAAAACAAGAAGGAAAGTCGCTTGTAGGTCATCCAACCCTTTTTCATCTACATCATCAGTGGGAAATATGGTAGCTCAAACAGACTTAGAAACTTTACTTTCAAGTTTGAATAGAGGATTAGCACATGAAGAACCTGACAAGCATGTTAAGAAGTTTTTAGCCCTATGTAAAACACGGGGATTAATGGGAAGAGAAGATGCATTTCTAATCCTCTTCCCAACAACATTGGAGGGTCTAGAAGGAGAACGGTTTAGAGAATTTACAGACAACCATTTTGCTACTTAGGATTTAATGAAGGATGCCTTCAAAGCAAAGTTTCAACAACAAAGCAAATAAAAAGAGATCTCCTCCCACTTAGTGACATCCCCACGTTTCATAGGGTCTGGAACTAATCTTTCTCGATCTGTGGGCGTGTGGGTTCCATGAATCTTGATGGCAGCTCTGATTAAATCCTTCGAAAGATAAAATCTTTTGTAAGGTGGAGCATCCACTAAACAAGGCAAAATAAAAGTTCCTGGGATATCCTTATTCTCTGAGGCCAACAAAGTAGTGATTAAATAATAACACCTATAAAAGTCAGGTTTGGGCAGAGGATCACTGAAATACTCCGTGAAGCCGGCTCTGGCCCAAACATGAGTTAAGTCCTGAGTGTTCTGTAGGCCTTCGAACTCTCTGGAGAAGAATTGGTATTTTCCCCAAGTGCGGTCATCAAACGTCAAATTAGATTCAAATATAAAATCCGCGTCCGCTAAGGGTCCTGCAAGTCCCTGAAACCAGTGAGAGTTATGGTGTATCTTTTCTGTGTAGCCCATAGGTGGGTTATCGATCGGCATGGGCCCTGGAAATCCTTGGAATTCTGGCGGTGGAGCAGTCGGGTGGGATTCTGCTCGTAAAACATTGAGGGGCACTGCAGCTACGCTGGGGTCTGCTTCTGATGGTCCTTCGTCGGTTTGCATGATGACTGATGTGCTAATGAGAAAGATCTGCTACAAAAGATTAACACATTAGCATGGAAATTAATTATGATCCCATTAAAGTGAGACCGCAATCCCTTTCCATAACTGATGCGTAACCCATGTAGCCAAGTGCTGTGATGTGATGGATGCAATGCTTCTTGCAGCACTAGTGCAGGTCTCTAGACACCTACACGTTTCAGATTATGCATACATTTCTTGATGAGATGAGATTATGAGTGATGTGTGATGATGGTGGGTGAATTTATACAAGGTTTAAAGGTTAGTGATTTATTACAAGGTTGTATGTTAGTCGGGGGGTAGTTTTGTTAGACAATGGGTTAGGGGAAGACGGTTGGACACGCTTCGGTATCCATTTCCTAAGAGTCTTTGAGTGGGTGGTGGGTTTCTGCTGAGGGGCAAAAGGTAGTATCGGGTGTGGTGGTATTGAGGGATGGAAAGATTTGTGAGGGGTATATATTACATGGCTTAAGGGTTGAGCTATGATACATGGTTTGGGTACCCAAATCTGCGTGGGTGTGGGTCTATGGGTAAGGTATTTCTTGGCGATCCAAATTTGTCGAATGCTCGGACCTGTAGAAGAAGGTTGAGGGGATGGTGGATACTGATTCTGTTTCTGCCCTGCCTTTTTCTTGTCGATCTCTGCTTGGTTGGAGTTCTTCGGTGCTTTTTGTCCTTTTGGCACCCATATTTGTCTGGTGCCGCTTCCTTTGGGTGGCCTAGACTGCTTTCCTTGTTGTATCTTCTGATACTGCCGTCGGTCTGGGTTCCTTCGTCGTGGTTGACTCTGTTGTGGTTGAGGTTGAGAGGTCGGATGGACGCTCTGCTTTGGAAAAGAAGGGAGATCCAACACTTGCGTGACCTACCCATTAGGAAGTGATTCGTTCTTTAACTTTAATCTAGGCCAGTCCGCAACAAGTTTGGAAGGATGAGCACCGCAGGGTGTTGTGCTCATTTGGTCGCTGATGCAACCCACCTGACCGCTGATTGTGTCCATCTGCCCTAGCGGTTGGGTAGCTGCCCCTTCTAGTTTGCAGGAAGCCCCAGGGAAGATCTCCTGTCGTCCTTCTGATTGACAACTGTCCATAGCCAAGCCCGAGTGGGTTGGTGTAGACGTAACGTGACTGAGCTGATCAAAGATCTTCCGGTCTTCCGTCGCATGTATTTCATAGGGTCTAGGGTTACAAACCTCAATCGGAATGCAATTAGGGAAGTCAAGCGGTATCACTCGCTTCTGCTCTAAGGTTCCAATCTGTAAGGAGCCTTGTCTAAGATTTAAGTCCACTGAGTGATCGTATAGCCAATCTTGGCCAAGGATTAGGGGTTCTATCAGGTCGTCATCATGGCACACTAGTAGCTTCGCTGTCATGGTCACATCCTTAATGAGGATAGGAAGGTCCACCTCACCCATGCAAGGGGTTTCCATGCCTCCTAAGCCTATGAGGTATGCCTCAATTGGCCGCATTTCTATTCTTGAATCCTTATAGTGGGACCATCTAATCGCACTAGTAGTAGCACCTGAGTCAATTAAAGCCCTGAGTTCTTGGCAAGGGTTGCCGTGCTCTAGCCTAACTGTAATGAATGGTCTCCTGTCCACTATGCTAGGATGAGTGGTTGACTTTACTTGACACATGGCCATGGGGTATCTGGGTGTAGTTTCCAGATGGTTATAATGTTCTCTCCCTAGTCCTTGTCTTCTTAGCTTCATGCGCTTAATGCGTTCTATGGCTTCTGCCTGAGCTTCGGCTCGTATTCTGTTTTCTTCCTCCTTGCGCTTCTTTGCCAACGTGAGTCGTCTAAGCATATCCTCAGTAAGAGGTTTTTGATATAACCTGACTCTACAGCCACTAATGTAATTAGGCATTATATCTCCTTCTAAGGTGGCTAACTGTACTGCTCCACTTGTCGAAAGTCTGTTAATGATCATAGGTCCATAACCTCGCTTTTCTAACTTCCGTGCGTGCTGTTTCAGCGTATACACTAGAACTAAATCTCCTTCTTTTAAACCTTTATCTTTCACATGTGCATCAAAATATGCTTTCTGTCGCTTCTTCGCTGCGTATATTCCTGCTGCTGCTTTCAGCCTGGTTTCTCCTAATCGTTCCAAGTCCATTATTCTCGCTGATAATTCATGGCCGGTCCACTGATGTTCTTGTGCAACCTTAAGGGTCGGTATCAAGAAGTCCAAAGGAAGCACTGCATTCTGACCAAAAACCATCTGAAAGGGAGTTGCATTGAGTACGGTCTTGTAGGCCACTCGATATGCCCAAACAGATGAATTGGCCTTGATACCTACCTGGCTGCTGGTATGCTTGCGGGTAGTTCTGTCTCACGGTTTGTTTGTTGTATGGGCAGTCCTGAGCCGTATGATTCGTGTATCTTCTCTCAATTGTACAATATTGGCCACTAGGGTTGGCTTGAGGTTGTGGTGCATTGGGACACACGTTTGCCAAATGATTTCCACCACAAGCGTAACAACGTACATTAGTTGGTAGCTTGGGCACCTGTTTACTAGAAACTCCTAGTTTTTGGGCCACTTTTTCTGCTAGGTCCTCTATCGAATTAGACAATTTTGTGGATGCTAGAGAAGAACAATCTGAGTCCTTATAGACCTTTGAGAGTTCTAATTCATCTCCTAGGTTGTCCTCGATGTCTATACATATTCTTACACACTCCTCTAGCGTTCTGGGTTCCTTTAGGTACACATAGGAGCGTAGTTTAGCGCTCAACAAGCCATCTAGGAACAGTGATACTTGTTTGGCTTGTGAGGGTAGCTCTTGCATTGGACATCGTTCGACATATTGTCTGAACCTACGTCCTGCCAGTCTAACTGTTTCCTGAGGGGTTTGTTTAAAGCTATGAATCAACGAAGACGTGTCATGTCTAATCCCACTTTTAGAGAATTCAGTGATGAATGACTCTAAAAAGTGATGGATGTCTCTAAATTGCCTTTGTTGCAATGGTTGGAACCAAGTTAAAGCGGTATTCTTTAATGTTAGTCCAAATGCATTGTATTGCGTGAACATGTCCTCGACTTGTTCTGCTCTTAGTACTTGCTTGAATTCTGCAACATGGTCATAGGGATCTCCTGTCCCATCAAAGTAATTCTTCATTGATTTTACTAACTGAGTGGGTCTCAATATTCTTGCGTGTTCACGTGGTCTAGGTAGAGGAAAATCATCTCTACCACCTGGTATTCCATGATCTCTTTGTCTATCCGCTCTATTAGTGTTCGTGGTTGTTCTATCTCTCCCTATGGGATGAGTGAAGCTTACTTCAGGTCTTTCTTCATTCTTGTCTTTTTGATTGCCACGGGCCGATGATGTTCCTGCCCCATGGTGGCTCGCGTTTATGTTTGTTCGTGAGGGAGGGAATACCAATTCACCTCTCCATGTGTATGTGTTTTTAGCGCGGTCGGGTACCACAAAGACTCTTTCTGAAGTCTCATCCAGGTATACAACCTTTCCAGGTGTATCCGGGTCCTTGAACTCGTATATCGTGATGATACCTACCTCACTAAGTAGTTCTGTCTTGTATCTCCAAAAGGCTTCATCAATTTCTTTATTTACAAACAACTCTATGCTTCTGTTGTCCTGAGGGATCCATTCCGGGATTAGTACTCATGTCAGTACAGATTTCCCTCTAGGTGTTCTAGGCTCTTCTAACGGTTCTTTTCCTTGAAATTTTGCTTCCGTCTCTAATTGAATTGTGCCATACTCATTAGTATCGTTTGGCTGCGTACTTAGGACGTACATGGTTCCTTCTTTGTCTATGTACGCGTCTCTCTCAAATTTCACCACTGGATGTTCCAATCCAATGGGTTGATCGGGGTTGTGCATTTGCACCACTTGCCTTCGCAAACCATCCTCATAGATGCGAGCACCTAATCGGTTGGTTCGGAGAAACTCTAGTTGTGTTCTATAGGGTCCTTCAGGTTTTTCTAAATATGCTACATTAGACCCTCCTTCTGGTCTTTCTGTGCTAAATGCCATTTCTGATTCGCTAGTATCTGAGCTCTCGTAGGGGTAGTTACTATTCAATTGCTGAGCCCACGATCGAGCAGTAGTTCTTACACTTGCCTCTGATGATCTAAGGCTTCGTCGGTCTGACTTACCTATATGTTTGCCCGATCTAAGGTTCATTAATTTTCTTCCTTGCACACTCAATTACACACTTAGATCGTCAATGGTTCTTTGTTATTACTTTCTTGATTCTTTTTAAATTTCTTTAGATTCTTGTCTTAATGTATGCGTCAGGAATTCGACTTTCCGTTATAATTTTGAGTTCTCGTTCCGTCAGACTCAGGTTCTTTCCTTTAGGTTTTCGCGTCACCCACCCTTACTTGTAGTCTTAGACTTGAAAGAATTAAATATCTTGAACTTGAGGCGTTCCTATCGTCGTTAATCCACAACACTACCGTTTAGCCTAAGCTAAGAATTGACTGAGGGGGTTAAGTAATCTTCCAACCTCAAGTCAGCTTTTCTGGTTGCTCTGATGCCCAAGAAGCCGCGCTTCCCAAGCTTTATGCCCTTCACTGCCTTGCCTTGGTTGACTTCGATTGCCCTTGCTAGACCTGGAAAAATCCAATATTAGACCAATTCACAGTTGGATGATCAAGCACTTGAGTTTATACACCTTTTAAGTCCCTTCTCTTTTGCCCAAAATTTCAATACTTGCCCCCTGGCTTCCTAGTCCCAAACTAGGTGAACCTCAAAATAGCTTATCCGAAAATAGATGTATTCTTTATGAAAAAAAAAACAGTTGAGGTCATGTAGTACTCGTCACGAGCTTTCTAACGAGCTATTAAGCTCAAAAAACGGACTTCGGCTGAAAAAGTTATGAGCGTTCAGGCCCTGGGGGGTAAAAACTGACAATCAGGTTTTCCTTCAAATATGAGCTAAGGGGTCTCCTATGAGTCTAATGGTCCAAAAATTTCTCAAAAATACCCCCAAAATTGGTCAAAAAATGGAACCCTAAATTTGCGAGCCAATCGCGATGGTCCACCAAAGTATGAATTTTTGAGATGCGCCTGTGGATTCGTAGATGCGCAAGGGTCGCCTACCTCGTGGTGTGGTCGCCTACCAAGAATTCCGAAGGTTGCAGACCATCGCGATGGTCCGCCACACTCGGCAGATCTTTGACAGAGAGTAAAATTTTACCTTTTCCAAGCTTTCCTGATGCACTGGAGCTCTGTACCTGCAAGAAAACTCAAGAAAACACAAGCACACACAAGCACAACAGTTCTCTCTCACTCTCTCGCATGCACAAATGAGGGGAAGTGAGGTGAATGGGTGGATATGGTGAATTTTCTGATTTTTTTGGAGATGAAGATGATGATGCGATGATGAAGATGGAGTATGGGGAAGGTGAAAAACACTAAAAACTAAGTAAAAACAACAACAAAAACTGAAATTTTTACCTTCCAACGCCACTTCTTGCTATACTCTTACCATCACACATTCGTCCTAGACTCGATCCCCGGCAACGGTGCCAAATTTGGTGTTGCTCTAGCACAATGGTGAGAACCACGTTAAGAAGCTTCATCTCCTTAATGTCAATCCGCGGAAGAGATAGGAGTGATATGAAGATCGTGAACGTGAGATGATGTGAGAGTGAAGGTGAGAAGCATCAAGATGCACACACACATACACACACACAATGAAGAGACAAGCAAGACACATGGAAGGTGGGAAATTAGCTCTATTACTCAAGAACACTATTACAAGCTCAAACTAGCTCTAAGCTCACACTAACCAACATGAACCAACCTCAAAAATGAGCTCTCTAGCTCTTTTTATAGTTTCTAGACTAGTTTTGACCGGTTTCACATTTAGTGACCGGCCTAGTTAAAAAATAGGTCCTAGATGCTATTTGGAAGGGTAAACGGTGTCTAAAAATAACGAAAATTGGTATGCGCATTCTACCTAAGCTCCTCAAGCTCGAGGACTCCTCGGCTTGCACAAAATGGAGCTATGAATTAGAAAATGGGATTTTGTCTATATTACATATGTTACAAGAGTGATGAAAATCACTGTTGGATGTTTGAAGAGGTAATAAAAACATAGTTGTTTGAAAAAATGATCCGACTGGCTCCCTGCTCCGTCTTTACATGCTTCCACGTCGTCTGTGCCTCTGACTGCTTCCAACAGGAGTGATAGACTGCAATGCTTTGGTGGGATATCTATTTAGTACATATGCTGCACACATAACATCCTCGAGCCAGAAACAATGTGATAAAGCCTGATTTTTTTTTATTATACACCTCACCAACTCGATGAAAGAACATTTTTTTCTTTCAACAACTCCATTTCCTTCAGGTGTATACGGACCTGTACACTGATGTTTTATCCCACGTTCATCCAAAAATGCATTAAAATCAAAAGAGATGTATCCCCCCTCAATGAGAATGGATGGTGCCCTATTTACATGCTGATAGATTTTCAACCAAAGCCAAAATTTTTTTGACCCACAAACACTTCAGACTTTGCTTTCAATGGGTACACCTATGCATGCCTAAAAAATAATCAATACAAGTCACAAAGTAAAGGTAGTTCTCGAAAGAAGGCACCTGCATAGGACTATAGACATCACTACAAACAAGCTGCAATTTATGAGCAGCTCTAATTGAACCATATTTAGGGAAGGAAGAATGTTGCATTTTTCCCAAAATATAGCCTTCACAGACATGTTTACAAGGTGCCTCAATTTTGGGCAAAGAGGACACCATTTCTTTTTTTAGGCATAACAAACTAGCATAATTCAGATGACCAAAGCATGTATGCCAAAGCTTTGCATCTAAGATAGCCTAAGAATCTTGTACTACACATGATGAATCATTCATAGATTTTGCATAGTCTATGAGCTTATACAACCCATGACATAAAATGCCAAAAGCAATAATAACATCGCCATTAGACAAATCATGAATTGTACATCTGTCATCGATGAATTTGACAACCAAGCCAATCTTGACTAATGCTGAAACTAAAAATAGATTTTTCTTGATCCGTGGCATAGATAAAGCATCTGACAATGTGAAAGAAATACCATTATCAGTAGTCAAAATGATCTTAGTAACTCCCATTACATGGTAAGAGGAGCTGTTAGCAATGTGATAGTATTCCTTATAGGGGTAGGCTCAAGTGTGTTGAAAATCAAGTCTCAATCATGCAAAAGGGATCAACCATGAGCTTTGCAAGTGGACCAATAAAAAAGGAGGACCCAAAGTTATACAATCAAGTTAGAAGCTCCACCAAAATCAATCAAATTCAAATCTCATCAATCACCCACCAAAAAGTGCACCTACACTAATTGGTGGGTGGTTAGCTAAATTATAGGAAAAGTAAAAATCTATATAAGCACCATCTTGCCTTTTTTTCTTGAGTTGTATGCATTCCAAGAGTTTCCCACTTAGTCTAGTGAGTTCACAAAATCTAGAAAGAAACCTCCTTGCTTGCTTACCTCATTTTCTCATGATTTTCCTCCTCTCTATCTAGAGGTGTAGCTAGGCTTTTCCAACATCTGATTGTACCTCATTGCAGAGCATTCTTTGCTATCTCATTGTATGAATTTTCATAGATTTCAAGATTCATTTGGTCTCTCATATAGTGCCATGAATTTTTTCAAAGTATCAAGTTCTTTGACTAAGTGAGTTGTGAGAAATTGTCAACTTTGTTAAGGTATATCTCTCCACATAGGCAGAGTGTTGTAAACATGTAGCCTATTTTGTAGAGGATGATTCTTCCAATTAAAATATCTGTTTGGGATTATTTAAAGCTTTTTGGGTAGCTCTTATACTTTAATGTAAGTCTGCAAAGTTTCACTTTAAGTCTCTACAGAGGTGCAGATAAAAGTTCAGAATAGTGAGCATATATCATTGCTTGTGGACCTAGTGGATGCCAACCATCTTCCATTGTTGCATTGCGGTGTTAGAATCATCCCCCATCAGTGGTATCAAAGAATTTTTGAGGCTTGGGGACATCATTCAACATCATATTGAAGAATTTAAGGGATCAATACAACTGTTGGAAGCACAAAGAGGACTTATCAAAGCAAGAAGACATCAAAAGGGGGCTATGTTGATCGAGATCTCAACTAGTCGAAGGTTAGCAAGGGAGATGCTATCAAAAAGTAATATCCACAACTTCTAAAGCATACAAAAACTTGAGGAAAAGCTATAGGAGCATCTTAGATCTCATTATGGCTAGGTATAATGTACAAATAGAGAAGTTAGAGAAAGGCAATGATCAACCATGGAGATTTAGAGTTAGAAACTACCTTATGGGCAAACGATTGCGGGGATTAGTGAGCAGCACAGAGCCTATGCCTCATGTACATGATCCAAAACTTCAAGGGAAGGTCAAGGCATTTAATGAATGGATAGAAAGGGATAGGAGAGTCATGTTCATTCTATGCCAACACATAAGCAATAACATGATAGGGAATATACAAGACTTGGACACATCTAAGAAGGTTTGTGAGACCTTGGAGAGATTGTACTCTTCATCAAACAAGGAAAGGAAAATTCAGCTCAAGAATGAGGTAAATAATCTTAGGAAAGCACCAAGTACTAACATAAATGAGTACATTTTGAAGGTTAATGAGCTTGCAGCACAGGAAGATGAAGGAGTAGAGGAAGAGGAGGACGATCACATGGAAGAGAAGCATCCAATGGAGAATGCTAAAACTATGGAAAATCGGGTAATTATGCAAGAGATTGTTGGTCCAAAGAAGGAGGCAATCAAGGATACAAAAGGAACCATGGTAATTATGCTAGTACTTCAACAAATTCAAAAAATGAGAAGTTTCTTATGATATATGGGTCAAGTGAAAGACTCAATTCAAATTTTACGTGGTACATTAACAATGGTTTTAGCAACCATACGAGTTGCAATAAAGATGTTTTCTTTAGTTTACACTCACCCATCACTCAAGGACATGTAGAGATAGGGTATGAAACCGAGCACAAGATTACACATGTGGGAGATGTTGCATTGAAAGGATCTCAAAGCTCCAAGGTGTTGAAGGATGTGTTGCATGTGCCAACCATTACAAAGAACTTGGTTTCGATAGGTCAAATGTTGAAAGAGGTTATGAGGTGAGATTAAATGATCAAGGATGTTTTGTTGAATACCGCATGCAGGACCACAAGCTCATATCAAAAGGAAAGAAGCAAGGAAGAATCTTCACCATGGATGTAAAGCCATCAACCCCTCACACTGTCTACTTGTCAATTGGAAATAAAAAGATTACAGAAATTGACTTATTGCATAAAAGAATTGGGCACATAAAATTACAAAGGATGAAGGAAATGCAAAGGAAGGGCTTGGTGAGTGGTCTATCAGATCTTACATCTTAGAATATGCAACATTTGTGCCATGCTTGTCAATTAAAGAAACAAACCAGATCGCCATTCAAGAAGGGAAACATGTGAGCAATGAAGTGTTGAATATCATACACACAGATGTATGGGGACCTACAAGGGAGCAATCCATCAAAGGTAATAGATATTTTGTCACATTTATAGATGATCATTCAAGGTTTTTTTGGATGTATTGCTTGAAGTCAAAGTCAGAGGTGTTTTACCACTTCAAGAGGTTCAAAAATTTGAACCTAGTGGATAAGGAAACAGGGAAGTATATAAAGACTCTCAGATCGGATGGAGAGGGAGAGTATTTTTCAAATGAATTTTAATGTTTTCTACATGAACATGGCATCAAAAGGCAATTCACTTGTAGGTATACACCTCAAAAAAACGGGGTGGCAAAGAGGAAGAATAGATACATAGCAGAAGTGGCTAAAGCTTTGTAATGAAATGAATGTTCCTAACTCTTATGGGGCGGATGAAAAATGTATAGACATATACATTATGAATAGGTCTCCAACCTTAGGAGTACATGGAATTACACCTTATGAAGCTTGGTGTGGTAAGAAACCTAGCCTTTCACACTTCAATGTATTTGGTTGTGTGTGTAATGTTCACATACCTCAAGAATTGAGACACAAGTTAAACTCGAAGGAAAATATGTGTATATTTCTTGGATATTCTTCATAGAAAAAGGGTCTTAGATGCTATAATCCTTGCACCAAAGAGATTAAGGTGTCTAAGGATGTAATATTTGATGATTTTTTGCCTTGGTATGGTAGCAAAGTGTGTTACAGGTTGACGATGCATATGAAGGCGAGAAGAAGGTCAAAGAGCAACAACAAAGCATGGAGATGACTGGTCCAACCACTTCAAGCACACCATCAAAGGAGATTACTACATCAGCTTGGCATGGAAGAATAATTAATGAATCTCATTCAAGTGAAAGAAGTAGCAAAGGAAAGGAAAAGGCAAATGACAAAGACCATCAATGGGTAGACATGGAATCTACAAGTGATGAAGGTATGGAAAAATTAGAAACTTCAAGACTTAAAGCATATAAAATAAGGAGAAGGATATTCCTACCACCTAATGGTGAGGTAAGGTCATTTAATAGGGTTAAATACCCTATTCAAAGGTTAACTTATGATTCATTCATTGCAAGACACTATGCCTACATGAGTCAAGTTAGTATAGCTTGTGAAGAACCTAACTTTTTTGAAGAAGCAAATAAGCATAGGGAATGGACTGAAGCCATGGAAGAAGAAGTCAAGGCACTTGAAGAAAATTATACTTGTTCATTGGTGCCAAGAACAAAGGACATGAAGTTCATTGGCAACAAATGGGTGTACAAGGTAAAGAGGCATGCAGATGGGAGCATCTGTAGGTATAAAGCAAGGTTGGTTGCCAAAGGTTTTGATCAAACCTATGGCATAGAATTTGAGGAAACGTTTAGTCCAGTAGCTAAGATATCTTCTATAAGAATTTTGATTGCAATTTCAGCCTCAAAAGGTTGGAAGATGTAACAGTTGGATGTGAAGAATGCTATCCTAAATGGAGAGCTTAAAGAGGTTGTCTTCATGGAGCAGCCCCAACGATTTGAAGTTGCAGACCCTGATTGTATCCACATTTTACCAAGTAGCCCACAAGTCTTTGGTTCCAAGACCTTGGGGCTTGCTTGAGTCCATAAAGACCCATCACTCTTTGTGAAGAAGGAAGGCAGCAAAGTTGTTTTCATTTGTATATGTGTTGATGATTTGGTCATTACAAGGGATGATGAAGCCAACATAAAGGAAATAAAGAGGAAGATTGGATGTGAGTTTAAAATCTCTGATTTAGGGATTTTAAGGTACTTCCTTGGGATTGAGGTACTATATAGAGGAAAGTATATACTTGATGCAAATGAAATACATTCTAGATCTTTTGAAGAAGTTTGGCTTGTGTGATTGCAAACCCATTTCAAATCCATTAGAAGTAAATGTTAAACTAAGCGCTCATGAAGGTGAAGAACTCAAGGATGTGACCATGTATAGGTCAATATTTGTTTCTCTCTTGTACACTACTATGATGAGTCCTGATATTGCACATGTAGTTGGAGTGTTATCTCAATTTTGGCAGGCACCAAGAGTACCTCATCTTGTTATAGCCAAAAGGGTACTCATGTACTTCAAAAGATCAGTGAATGAAGGTCTATATTGTCCATTTGATGATGGATTAAATGTATAAGCTTATTGTGATGTTGATTGGGTAGGTTCCAAAGATGAAAGGAGGAGCACTAGTGGATATGCTATCATGCCAGGAAAGAAGAACATGTCATGGATGTCAAAGAAACAACCAACAAAGACTCTCTCATTGATCAAAGCTGAGTATGGAGGCTTAGCACAAGTTATGTGGCTCAAGAAGTTGTTTGTTGATCTTGATTTATAGGTTAAGAAAGTACCTATTTTTTGTGATAACATTACTTGCATATGCTTGGCTCAAAATCTGGTGTTCCATGCAAGGTCAACACATATAGAAGTGCATGAACAGTTTATTGGAGAGAAGATCATGTCAAAGGATGTCAAGGTGGAGCATGTCAATATCTATTTCTTCTTCTGCACTTAGGTCTTCTCCTATGTACATACGTCGCTCTTCACTCTCTTCAAGGGTTGCTACAATTCTTTTGGTCTTTTGTTTGTTATCATACACTTCTCCTGTGATGGCCTATCTCTTAGGCATTCGTACCAAAATTTTCTGATCTTGAACTTCATATTTCTTGAAATTATCTAGTACTTCAAACGATGATTCCTCCTCTGCTTGTTTCACTGGTTTTCTTTTCTTTTTCTTTTGACTACCTTCACATTCATCCCTTGAATTCAAATTTTTAATGCTTTTGAGAGGATCTTCTTCTTTTTGGGTAAATACTCCTACATTTTCTAGATAGTTATTATTTGAGTCAAAGCAATTATCCAGCACAATGGACTCTAGATCATCATTGCCCTCTTCTTCTTCTATGACCTCATTAGAGTCACACTCTTCTAGCAAGGGTTCACACATGAATAAAGAGATATCATAACCCTCCTCATCACAATAAGGCATCCACTATTCTTCATTGATAGCGATGTCCATGGTGGCTAAGATTTTTGCCCAATCATGAGGCTTGAATTCCTCATCTAGAAAGATCATCAATATCTAGGCTTGGTCTCGACTGGTCTGGCTCCTTAAGAAGTCCCTTCTTCTCTCACTTTAAGGCATCTTTCCTCTTCCTTTGTGAGCTTGCACATCCACAAGTGAGTATCTTCATGCATCCAAGATGGATCAAAAGGAGTTACAGAATGCACAAAGGTTGAATCTTCTTGTGCCTTATGGATAGGATTCCACTGTAGGGGTGGTACATCTCTGAATGTATAACCCTTCAGATTGACCTTGGTTGTGACCCCTAAGTGCTACAAGTACAAGGAGTTGGTTCCCCAATGTTGTACTATTTGCATTTGTCATAGGAAGGGTCTTTCTAGGATCATTTCATAGATGCTATATTGAGCAGATCTTGTAGACACACATACAAAGAGGATAGTACAGAAATAAGATCTCACAAAAGCATAAATAAAATAGAAAGATACAAGAGATTGGGCACCAGATTGGGTACAGTTTTCCCCTAGATACTCTGATAGACGAGTCTATCAGAGTATGTGTATTTATAGGCATTTCCCATTACATCCTAAATAGAGGATACATGAGGGAGGTGCTTTGAAAAGCATGCATTTATGAAAATTTGCTTTATTTACAAAATCATCGCTTTCTAAGTGATCTACTATTGTTACAAAAACATTGCTTTCTAAAGCGATCTATTATTTTTACAAAAAATATCTAAAATACTATCTTTTAACTATCTTCAAAAATATTTGAATAAGTCCACGTGCATTCACACCCTCATGCGTCTTCACATGCTAAATCAAAATACAAATCACATTAAAAATCTTAATACATTAAAATCCATATAAAATTCCATTATTCCATAGAGTATAACATGCCTCCCAGTTGATAAGCAACTGACCTGAGTTGATAAGAATAAAATAGACATGAATGGCCAGTCTCATGTCCCATCATTGAGAAATCATAAGCATGTTCCGTGTAAAAACACATGCATGGAAATGGAAAACTGGAATTTAATGTGACTGTGAATGATATGCAAAAAATCAAGTGATCATAATGGGGAATTAGTGATGTCTTATGAGTCCATTGAGATTCTTCAAGTGAGTGATTTTTATATTTAACTAAATATCTATGATATTGATTACATCATAATCAAGTATTTTCTTTAGAATTCAAATTTCAGCATCCTCTTCTAGCAAAGGAGGATCATCTAAAATATGAGAGTGGTAAAGTTCCTTTAAAGGACTTCAATAAACTAATATGAAAAGAATTATGTATATTCTAATGAGAAGCTATGTCTAATCTAAAAGCATTCTCATTCATTTTTTGAATAATACGAAAAGGTCCATAATAACGTGGTGCAAGTTTAACTTTAGGATGTTGGGAAATATTTTTCAAATGTATTTTAATTATTCGTAACCATACCAAGTCATTTTCATTAAATTTTTTACCTACTCGTTTTTGTTAGAGTAACATCTGTGAAAGAACGCAAACATCACAAGGAAGAAGAAGAAGCTTGGAGCACAACACACAATATTGAATGTATAACCACTAGAATGTACAAAGATAAGTGACCCATTAGGGCAATAGGCATATATACAAGCCGGGGAAAAAACCTCCTAAGTAGGGAAAAAAGTGCCCCAACAGTCCTAGTGTGTTCACACACATCACTGCCTAAATATATCAACAAATCCCCCCTGGGAGTGATGCGATGAACAAGGTGCTGACACTCATGTATAAGGAAGTGCCAAGCTAGGTGGAATCAACCCACAAAAGGAAGTAAGCCCAAAGCTTTGGAGAAAGCTTCAAACTCCTCCCTACGCAGAGCCTTCATGAAAAGGTATGCAATGTTCTCCTACGTGGGCACATATTCCAAGCTGATCTCTCCAGCAGAGAACCTCTCCCTGACATAATGATAATGCACCTCAATGTGCTTAGTGCGAGCATGGAACATGGGGTTCCTCGCAACTGCCAATGCACTCTGGCTGTTAGTGAAGATGGTGGTGGTAGAAGATTGACCAACACCTAAATCAGCGATAAGGCATCTGTGCCACACACACTCAACAGTTGTTGTGAAAGCTACCCTATACTTAGCCTCACAACTAAAAGTGGCCATAGTAGGCTGCTTCTTACTCAACCAAGATATATATGAGCTACCAAGCATGAAGCAAAAGCCACTAGTGGATACACGAGTGTCATAGCAACCAACCCAATCACTATCAGAAAAAACATGCAAATCTGGCCGTAGTGATCCCCCCTTGGGATAAACTATTCAAGTACCTGGGTACCACTCAAGTAGCAAAAGATGCACTTAACCGCCTACCAATGCTTGACACCTGGGCAATGCATAAACCTGCTCATCTGTGAGACAACAAACTGAATATCTAGCCGAGTATTGTTGATAGAGAACATCATCAAATGCATCTCCAGCATCATGAAGACTCAATCGTAAACCTGTCTTCATAGAACTGGCAATAGATTTACAATCCTCAAGGCCAAAACACTGCAATATGTGTCAATATATTTTGTTTGACACAAAGTTATTCCACCATCAACTTGCATAGACTAAATGCCCAAATAATGATGCAAGTGCCCCAAATCTGACATCTAAAAAATGAGGCATGGAAAATCAGCCCTAAAAGCAGCAATATGCTTCTCAATAGGACCAGTGAGCAGCATGTCATCAACATAGACCACAATGATCAGAAGCACATCATTTGCATGCTTAACATATAAGGTATTCTCAATTGAATTGTTCTCAAAACCATGTGCAATCAGATAGGCATGTATCTTTTCATACCAAGCATGTTGTGCTTGTTTCAAACCATATAAAGCCTTTTTCAACCTGCACACCTGGTTTTCATGCCCTTTTTGCACAAAGCCATGGGGTTGAAAAACATACACTTCTTCATGCAAGTCACCATTCAGAATACTATTTTAATGTCCAACTAATGTACATTCCAACCATGATGAGCTGCAAGTGCACAGATGCTACAAATAGTAGTCATTCGGCATGTAGGTGCAAAGGTCTCATCAAAATCAATGCCTTTTTCTTGCGCATAACCCTTTGCAACAAGCCTAGCCTTATACCTGTCAGCTATTTCGTGAGGCTTACGCTTTAGCTTGTACACCCACTTAGTGCTAATGGCCTTCTTGCAAAGAGGCAAGTCACATAAAGACTAGGACCATTTTTCATGATAGCATCATATTCAGATTGCATAGGAGCCATCCAATTTTTAGAATTTTGTGCTTCATCAAATGAAACAGGCTCATTCTCATCATAGAGACTAGAGGCAGCCATAACATAGGAATCTGCTACAAAAGGAGCACTATGGGAGCTAGAACGAGTATGATATGACAAAGGTGCATCTAATTTGTTGTCACACAAAGTTTGCACCAACCATTTTTGGCATAGTTTTTGCCTCCTCCATATCATCTCTCTCATCAACAAGCGCATCATGTAAATCTACATAAAAAATGGAACGATCTACATCATCACATGAAACCTGCAAAGGTTGAGAAGTTGCCTCATTAGGACTAGCACTAGACTGTCCTCTTGTAAAAAGAGGCAGCAAAGTATCATACATGTCTTTGGATCTAATAGATGTCTCCTTTGTACATGAAAGTAAAGGCTGAATAGCATCTTCCACAAAAACAACATCATGGCTAACCAAAATGCATTTAGTCTATGGATGATATAGACGATAGCCTTTGCTTTCAGAACTGTACCCAATAAAAATACATTTTAATGCCTTATCATCCAATTTCTTGCGATGTTGTTTAGGCACTAATGCATATGCTAGACAACCAAAAACATGCAGGTGAGCAACATATGGCTTATCACCATGCCAAACCTCATATGGAGTGATAGACTGCAATGCTTTAGTGGGACACCTATTAAGTACGTATGCTGCACACATGGCAACCTCAAGCCAGAAAATATGTGGTTAGGCTTGACTCTTGACCATACACTTTGCCATCTCCATGAGTGACCTGTTCTTCCATTCAGCAACTCCATTCTATTGAGGTGTATATGACACTATACACTGATGTTTTATCCCACGTTCAACCAGAAATGCATTAAAGTTAGAAGACATAAATTCCCCCCTAGATCAAAATGGAGGGTGCACATTTTACATGCTGACAAATTTTCAACCAAAACCAAAAATTATTTGAAGCACATGAACACTTCAAACTTTTCTTTCAATGGATATACCCATGCATGCTTGGAAAAATCATCGATGAAAGTCACGAAGTAAAGATAGTTTCCAAAAGAGGGTGTCTGCATAGGACCACAGGCATCACTATGAGAAAGCTGCAATTTTTGAGTAGCCTGAACTAAACCATCTTTTGGGAATGAAGAATGCTTCATTTTTCCCAAAATACAGCATTCACAAACATGTTTACCAAGTGCCTCAAGTTTGGATAGAGAGGACACCATTTTAGATTTTTGTAGGCATAGCAACCTAGCAAAATTCAGATGACCAAAGCGTGCATGCAAAAGCTTTTCATCTGACATGGCTTGAGAATCATGTACTGCACATGTTGATTCATTCAAAGATTTTTCATAGTCTATGAGCTTATACAACCCATGATATAAAATGCCAGAAGCAATAATCATATCATCATTTGACAGATCATGAACTGTACATCCGTCACTAAAAATTTAACAACCAAGCCAATCTTGGCTAATGCAAAAACTAATAACAGATTTTTCTTGATCCTGGCACAAATAAAGCATCCGACAATGTAAAAGAACTGCTATCAGCAGCAATTAGAATGATCTTACCAACTCCCATGACAAGATAAGAGGAGTTGTTGGTGCATTTGACAGTAATCCCTATAGAGGTAGGCTCAAGTGAAGTGAAGAAACTATGCTGCGAGGCAATATATTTGGTTGCCCCATTATCAAAGCACCAAACATCTAAGTCTATTGCAGACATACACTGCTCATGAGAAGATGGATCAAAATTGCAAACAGTAGTAAATGCCCATTCTTCGTTCTGCACAAGATTAGCAGACTATGTTTTCAATGTAGAGGCCTCTACAACAACCATTTCGGCCTCTTTTTTCTTTGCCTCTTTAGCAACCAGTTTTGGATAGCTCTTAATGACATGATCATTTCCTTTACATTATTTGCAAAACAATTCCTACTTTTCTCATTTCTTCTCATCTTTGTCTTCCTTCTTCGAATGTGCAACATTTGTAGATTTTTGCTTACTAGAAGATGAGCTCCATTTACTTTGCTCTTCTGACTAGCCAAGAAAGCTTGTTCTGCCTAGACTGATCTTCCTGCAATAGAACAAAAACTAACTCTTCCAATGTTAAGGCATTTGGATTTCCTTTCATCATCAAACAAAGAGTAGAAGCAAAACTCTGATATGAGTCAGGACTTCATCAGGAAGGACTTCATCAGCAAAAATCAATTGTTCCTTCAAATCCTTGATCTTTGTCAGAAAACTATCCATAGAATCACCTTCATTTATATGCTCACTCTCCAACTATTTTTGGAGATAAGCAACATGAGCCTCATTCCTAGCCTGGTACAATGTGGTAAGTGTATCCCAAGCATCCTTAGCTTTTGTGCAAGAGTGAATGTGAGGAATAATGGCACATTTGATAGAAAAGGCTAGCAATGCATGTGCCTGAGCATCTTTGCCATCCTAATAAATTTTTTCTATAGTAGGTGCAATAGGAACCGTAGCACAAATAGGAATCTGTAGAATATCACCATCTTTGACGCCATCTTCATCAGCTTCAGTACTTGTATTTGAAGGTGGAATAGTATGTTTTTCAACACCCTGCATAATATTCTACAATCCTTTTGCAACCAATAGATGATGCATCATTTAAGCCCACAATGGGTAATTCACACCATCCAACTTATCCTCAAGAGCCAACATACGAAATACATCACTGCTTTGAGCCATGGCCATCGACTAAAATACCCTGATGCAGAAAAATGACTATATCTAAAAAAGTTGAACAGAACTATCCCAACAGGTTCTGCTAAACCTGTAGCAGACTTCAAGATGCTTATACTGGCAAACCAAAACTTGTATATATCTTTGGCACAAAAAGATGAAATAGCCTACAAAAGCACTGTGATAGTGTGTTTGGAGGCCGAAACGAGCACACCAAATTTCGTGCGATTTTGAGATTGTGATGGGAGAGGTGTTGACCAATACAAGAATCCATTATGAAGAGTGTAGTGATCCTCATTATATGGTGTATTATTATTGAGCGCATTCCATGTTTGTGAAAAATATAAATCAGATGCATAAGTAGGAATCATGTCATGAAATGAATGAATATGAGCAGCAGAAACATTATTGATTGAAACAATATTTGTTTATGGGCATGGGAAGCAACTAAGGGCATCAACTACAACATTAGCTTTGTCAGGTTAATATTGAATCATAGGCTAAAAATTTTGTATGAATGAAGCCCATTTAATGTGTCTGTCAAAAATCAATGGTTGATTTAATAAACCACTAGCATATGTAACTACATGGAAAGGTTGTGCAAAATCTCGTAGTGGCAAAGTAGGTGCATGAGAAAGTGCATGTTTGAGTTTTTCAAAAGATTATTGTTGTTCTAATCCCCATGCAAAATTTAACTTTTTCTTCAATAATAATGTGAGTGGAAGTGATGAATAAGAAAAACCTTTTACAAAATTTCTATAAAAACTACCTAACCCTAGAAAAGAGTGTACATCATTCAGAGATTGAGGTACATGCCATTCTTCAATTAATTTAATTTTCATTGGATCTACATGAATGCCTTGACTAGAAACAATACGTCCTAAATAATCTAACTATTTTTGGAAAAAATAACTCTTTTTAGGATTGGCATAAAGTTTTTTTTCGCATAACAAATTAAAAACAGTTGCTGAATGATTTTCATGGTCATTTTTATTCTCACTATAAACAAGTATATCATCAATGAAAATAAAAAAAAGGCTTGGTAATCGAGAAAACTGTTATTCATCATACATGCAAATGTAGCAGGTGCATCGGTGAGTCCAAAAGGCACTACCATGAATTCAAAGTGACCAGTCTGAGTTCTAAAGGTAGTGCTCCACGAAAATTATCTAGCAAATAATCTATCCTACGAATATGATATCTATTTTTAATTGTGATCTTATTGACTGCCCTATAATCAATGCACATCCTATAAGTCTTGTTCTTCTTCTCCACTAAAAGAACAAGTGATCCAAAGGGAGAAGAACTAGGCCTTATAAGTCCTTTGTGGAGTAGATCCTTAACTTGGTTAGCTATTTCTTTTTTATGTAAAGATGCCTATAAGGTGATTTATGGGGAGGAGAAGTACCAGAAATTAAGTCTATACTATGGTCAAGAGATCCCCTAGAAGGTGGTAGTTTAGAAGGAAAATCAGACATAAAGCAATCATGATAGGAATCCATAAATGATTTATGTGCATTAGGAAGTGTATATGTATAATCAACTATGTTATTGAAAAAGACAATACATGAATTGTAGGTAAATGCACGTTTTAGTTGAGTATGACTAATTAATGGAAATGGTCGAAATTCATGCATTGCAGACAAAGAAATATCTTGATTGTTAAACTTAAAACTCATTATGTGTGTATGATAATCAATGCATGGATTATAATGATGACAAAAAGGCATACCAAGTATAACATCATAAGACTGCAAATGAGCAATTAAGAATGTGCATTCATCTATGTATAAACCTAAAAAAATCTGAACATTATGCACTTCACTTGTAACATTATATCTATTTACTTGAATAATAGCCTTAACTTTATACATAGAAGGAAGTGGATTTAATTGGAGATATTGCACTAGTTCCTTAAAATGCAACCCTAACTTTATACATAGAAGGAAGTGGTTTTAATTGGAGACCTTCACTAGTGTGTAAGAAAGAAAATCATGAGAACTACCATCATCATGTAAAATAGTAACAAATTTACAACGAATAGTACCTTGCTCTTATAGTTTGTTGTAAGTCTGCAAAGTTTCATTTCACATCTCTATACAAATGCAGAGAAAAGTTCAGAACCGTGAGTATATATCATTGCTTGTGGACCTAGTGTAGGGTAGCCATCTTCCATTGTTGCATTGGGGTGTTAGAATCTTCCCCCATCAATATGTATGTGTATGTGTATATTTATATGTATGTGTATATGTATATGTATGTGTATATGTATATGTATATGTATGTGTATGTGTATATGCATGTGTATATGTATATGTATATGTATATGTATATGTATATGTATATGTATATGTATATGCATATGTATATGTATATGTATATGTATATGTATATGTATATGTGTATGTGTATGTGTATGTGTATGTATATGTGTATGTGTATGTGTATGTATATGTGTATGTGTATGTGTATGTGTATGTGTATGTGTATGTGTATGTGTATGTGTATGTGTATATGTATATGTATATGTATGTGTATGTGTATATGTATGTGTATATGTATATGTATATGTATATGTATATGTATATGTATATGTATATGTATATGTATATGCATATGTATATGTATATGTATATGTATATGTATATGTATATGTGTATGTGTATGTGTATGTGTATGTATATGTGTATGTGTATGTGTATGTATATGTGTATGTGTATGTGTATGTGTATGTGTATGTGTATGTGTATGTGTATGTGTATGTGTACGTGTACGTGTACGTGTATGTGTACGTGCACGTGCACGTGCACGTGTACGTGAGACAACAGATTGATGATATGCGTCAACCACAAACTTCTGCCAACGACAAATTTATGACGGAGCTTCGCGATGAATGGAGTGCTATGCTTAAAAGCAATAATATACAAAGTTTTTTGGAAGGATTCTTGCAGACATAGTCATGTTCCTGATGACTATAACTTCTACGCTCAAACTGTTGTACAAATCAAAGCTGAATGGTGACGAGAAGCAGAGGAATCGGATAGCTCTGTTCTACGCATGATAGGTGGATTGAAGCAGCTCTGATTATATGTAATTATTATTTAATGCAAAGAAGTGTGTAATGCAGAAAATGTTATATTTCCCTTGGAGTACTGTTCTATGCAAAGGATAGCCTTGACAAAATTGTGAGCTTCGCCTATGAAGTAATCTATGCAGAGAACGCTTACCTTGCATCCGGCTTTTGCGGTCATGATTGATACTCGATTAGAATGAGTAATCCGAAGGGCAATTAAGGATAGAAATAATAAGTTATCAACATTTCAGCATGCTTGTTTGAATAATATATTATCATATGCATTCCTCACACTGTCGGAAAACTTCAATAACCTAAGACAAGTTGTAGTGCAAGGTTCAATACATCAGTTAGTGTCTATCACTTGATGGGTGGGGAAAAAAGGGAAATGGCACACCAAATTGCATGCACACGTCTGCTGGTCACATAGTGCTTGGACTTATGCATTCGGAACCATAAGAGAAGCCTCTTTATTGATTTCATAAATTATAGTTCGGCTTCTATGTTTACTTCCTTTTTTTTTTAACTTTGGATTCAGTTATTCATGCTAAAACAAAGCACTTTCCAAGTTAGAGGATGCAATTGTGTATGTTCATGGAATTGATGCGTCTCTTCCGATCCTTGAGCATGCCCATATTCTTGTGCTGTGTATATGAAACGGCCATCAGCCTACAAGTTGACTATGTTTGTAAACAAAAAGCAACCATAGTAAAATACACAAATTAGTGGAGTGTGCCAAATTCGAGCTTTGCATTTTATGGGTTGGATTGTTAATATTTTAAACCATGGTGCAAAAACAATTGAGTTAATATCATGAAAAGTGGGTGTGTGTGTGTGGAAATGAGTGCGAGAAAGTGCAGGTGTGAAGAAAAGTAAGAGAGAGAGAGAAAGAGAAAGTTCAAGAGGATATATGTGTGTGAGTATCTGTATGTGAAGGGAGTGAGAGAGTAAAAGGGGAAGAGAGTGCGTGGGAGGAAAGAAAAGTGGGAGTGTGTGCATCGAGTGTAAAAGCGAAAGTGAGGTAGGAAGGGGAAGTGAAAGGAAAGGGGTTGGTGGGAAGGTCATTGTGTGTGCATGGGTGGGAGAGTGTATGAATCCGAGGATGAGAGGGAGGTGTACATGAAGGGTTGTGAAATAGTGTGTGAGCACGCAAGATTACTCATTGGAGATAAATTTGTAGACTGCAACACAATACGAACGATTGATTCCTAGGGGTGTAACCAAGATAGAAGCATATATATGCATCTTTTCCCCTTGGTTTAGGAAGCAACAATATGTATATGTATATGTATATGTATATGTATATGTATATGTACATGTATATGTACATGTATATGTACATGTATATGTATATGTATATGTATATGTATATGTATATGTATATGTATATGTATATCTATATGTATATATATAGGTATATGTATATGTATATGTATATGTACATGTATATTTATATGTATATGTATATGTATATGTTTATGTATATGTATATGTATATTTATATGTATATGTATATGTATATGTATATGTATATGTATATGTATATGTATATGTATATGTATATGTATATGTATATGTATATGTATATGTATATGTATATGTATATGTATATGTATATGTATATGTATATGTATATGTATATGTATATGTATATGTATATGTATATGTATATGTATATGTATATGTATATGTATATGTATATGTATATGTATATGTATATGTTTATGTATATGTATATGTATATGTATATGTAGATGTTTATGTAGATGTTTATGTTTATGTATATGTATATGTATATGTATATGTATATGTATATGTATATGTATATGTATATGTATATGTATATGTATATGTATATGTATATGTATATGTATATGTATATGTATATGTATATGTATATGTATATGTATATGTAGATGTATATATAGAAAGTGTTGTAACATCAAGCTTGCACTATGCTTGAGGTGGATTTGATCTACATAAAAAACTATCGCTCGGATTACGACAAAAGAATATCCATTGGAGAGTTCTTCTACCTATGCTCATTTATTGTACTTTTTTGTGGGATCTCTTTGTTAGAAAGTGTTGTAACATCAAGCTTGCACTATGCTTGAGGTGGATTTGATCTACATAAAAAACTATCGCTCGGATTACGACAAAAGTATATCCATTGGAGAGTTCTTCTACCTATGCTCATTTATTGTACTTTTTTGAAAGATTTTTGATGGTTCATTTACCGTTGTAAAAGCCTTCAGCTTTAAACATGTAAAGGTAGAAAGTTAGAGCCCAAATCCCAGGAATTTGTGGTGGTTGAGTTGCATTCAATCAAGCAATCACTTAAAAGTAGATCAAACTAAATCTTCAGTTTTCCTAAATTGTAGGAAAGTGAATTGATTCACTCCAACAACCATTCCCACCTTGATTTGAATTCAAAATCCACTTTTAGACGTTGTGGAGGACTTCTAGAGTCTATATAAAGACTTGAAATCACTTGTACAATACATGGAAGCAATATACATACACTTGTGACCATCATTGTTTTGCTCTTTTAGTTTTCTACATCTTCGCCAATAGTAATCTTGTAGAGGATGTTGCTCTCTCTTCAGAGCTCCACATTGAGTGAAAAATGGCTCATAGGAAAGGTATTATTGTCTACTTTATGCGTATACGTTTTCATAGCATTTGGTTCAGTAGATGTGAAGAAATGGCAGTTTTTTGTCTCAGGATCAATCTCTACGTATTCGTGAAAAATAGGAAGTACCACTTGTGAATGTCTGATTAATTCCTATAGCATATTTTGCTTATTCCTTATATGTTTGTGCATTATATACACTCAACCCTATGTGTATCACTCCCATAAAAGGATTTTATCTAATTGTAATCACACTGGTCGCTATGGGAATTTGAAGTTCATTGTCTCTTCCATAGATAATAAGTCTTTTGAGCTAGTCGACGTGCGAACCTATTTGTCTTGTATCAACCCTTTCTCCTTGATGCTCCAAAGTACATAGTGCATTTATTTGCACTTATCGCATGCCTATAAGGTCTGTTTGAGTCTCCATAAGCTCAAGGGCTGGTCTTGTGCCGGTTGGCTAGACCAAACTTCGTCACTTCGAAACACACTTTTCTACCTTCTACAAGCTTCTCCAAGTTCTTTCAATGGTTTAGAGCTAGATAAAGATGGGTGATGGCTTTCCCTCAATGATCTAGAAGCTTGATTGACACAACTATGTAGCTTGGAAAATCAAAATGGAGGCCTATCTGCAAGGTAGAAATCTTTATGGAATTATAGCAGGTGATGAAGATATGCCTATTCGGAGATCCAAAGGAGGACCTACACAAGAGGAGATAGATAAGCTCACACTTTGGTGCGCAAGGGATGCTCAAGCAAGGCGGCACATACTAAAATCTATCTCTGACTTTCTATTACCACATATTAGAGGATGCAAGACATCTCAAGAGACTTGGTATGCCCTTGAGACTTTCTTTTCTGCTCGTACCAAAGCAAGAAAGAATCATATTTGGAATGAGTTCAACAAAATGAAGAAGAAACCTAAACAAACCATCATAGAGTTTGTTACCAAGGTCAAGGAGGTTGCAGATCATTTAACATCCATTCGATGATGAGGTTATCTATCTATGTGTATATGTAGATGATATTATTGTGACAGGTGATGATCTAAATGACATTCAAAAGATCAAGAGAAACATGCAAGAGGAGTTCAAAATCAGTGACCTAGGTGAGCTCACATATTTCCTTGGTATGCAGGTGATATACACAAATGAAGGAATGTATTTGACTCAAAGAAGGTAGATTCAAGATGTACTTCTCAAGTTCAAAATGGGGAACACTAAACCTGCAGGTACACCTTTGGAGATGAATCATAAACTTAGTGTTTATGAAGGTGAGAAAATTGAAGACATAAAAGAGTATCAAAGCTTGGTAGGTAGCTTGATATATGCTACTCATACAAGGGCTGACATCTCATATAGTGTGGGAGTGCTTAGTCAATTCATGCACTCACCGAGAAGACTACAAATGGATGCAGCTAAGAGAGTACTTAAGTATCTCAAAGGTACAATCAACGAAGCATTTGCAGGTTCAAAGCTAGTGTCATGGAATTCCAAGAAGCAACCTACAGTTGCTTTATCCTCGACGGAAGCAGAGTACAGAGGCTTGACCATAGCAACTCAAGAGGCAATATGGTTAAAGGCATTGTATACAGATTTGGGACTTGTGAGTTTGAAACCTCACATATTTGGAGATAATGTACGTTCCATGCATCTAGTAGCAAACCCTATTTTCCATGCAAGAACCAAACATATAGAGGTTCATAACCACTTCATCAGGAAGAATCTCATGGCAAAGGAGATTGACATTTCTTTTGTTCCAACTGAAAAGCAAGTAGCAGATATGATGAGGAAGGCACTTGATGGAATAAAGCTTTGTAGATTCAAAGCTATGGCAGGTATTCAACCTATGAGAGAATAAAGACTCAAGCATACTTTAGCTTGAGGGGGAGCTGTTGGAACATCAAGCTTGCACTATGTTTGAGGTGGATTTGATCTACGTCAAAGACTATCGCTGGGATTATGACAAAAGAATATGCGTTGGAGAGTTCTTCTACCTATGCTTATTTATTGGATTGTTTTGAGAGATTTTTGATGGTTCAATTGCCGTTGTAAAAGCCTTGAGCTTTACACATGTAGAACCTATGAATTTGTGGTGGTTGACTTGCATTCAATCAAGCAATCAATCACCTAAAAGTAGATCAAAATAGATCTTCACTTTTCCTAGATTGTAGGAAAGTGGATTGATTCCCTCCAACAACCATTCCCACCTTCATTTGAATTCAAAATCCACTTTTAGAAATCGTGGAGCACTTCTAGAGTCTATATAAAGATGTGAAATCACTTGTACAATACATGGAAGCAATATACATACACTTCTGACCATCATTGTCTTGCTCCTTCAATTTTCTGCATCATCTTCTTCACCAATAGTAATCTTGCAGAGGCTACTGCTCTCTCTCCAGAGCTTCAAATTGAGTGAAACATAGTGAATTAGATAGGCATTAGTGTCTAATTTATGCCTATAAATTTGCATAGCATTTACTTTCGTAATTTGGGAGAAATCTCAGGTTTTCTATCTCGGGGTGAATCTCTACGTATTCCTAAAAAATAGGAAGTACCACGAGTGAATGTCTCATTCATTCCTATGGCATGTTTTGCTTATTCCTTATAATTTTGTGCATTATATACACTCAACCCTATGTGAATCACTCCCACAAAAGGATTTTTTCTAATTGTAATCTTGCTGGTCGCTATGGGCATTTGACGTTCATTGTCTCTTCCATAGATAGTAAGTTTTTTGAGCTAGTCGACGTGCAACCTATCTGTTTTGTATCAGCTCTTTCTCCTTGATGCTCCAAAGTACATAGTGCATTTCTTTGCACTTATCCCATGCATATAAGCTCTATTTGAGTCTCCATAAGTTCAAGGGCTTTTCTTGTGTCGGTTGGCTAGACCAACCTTTGTCGCTTCGAAACGCACTTTTCTACCTTTTACAAGCTTGTCCAAGTTCTTTCAATGGTATCAGAGCTAGATAAAGATGGGTGACAACTTTCCATCAATGATTGAGAAGCTTGATCGACACAACTATGCGGCTTGGAAAATCAGAATGGAGGCCTATTTGCAAGGTAGAAATCTTTATGGAATTATAGCAGGTGATGAAGCTATGCCTATTCTAAGATCCAAAGGAGGACCTACACAAGAGGAGACAGATAAGCTCACACTTTGGTGTGCAAGGGATGCTCAAGCAAGGTCGTACATACTAAAATCTATCTCTGACTTTCTATTACCACATATTAGAGGATGCAAGAGATCTCAAGAGGCTTGGGATGCCCTCGAGACTTTCTTTTCAGCTAGTACCAAAGCAAGAAAGAATCATCTTTGGAATGAGTTCAACCAAATGAAGAAGCCACCTAAACAAACCATCACATAGTTTGTTACCAAGGTCAAGGAGGTTGTGGATCAATTAGCATCCATTGGAGAGCTAATTGAAGAAGAGGCTGTCATGAGGCAAATTCTCAATGAAATTCGAAGTGATAAGCAATGGCAATCCTTCACGACGGCTTACGATCTCATCATGGATGTGCAGCCTCCAGACTTCAACATCTTTCTTGGACAACTCTTCAATCAAGAGGCCAACAATAGCATAAAGGAAGGTAACTCCTATCATGGTAATTCAACTAGTGCTCTATATGTAGATAAGAAGGATAAGAAGTAGAAATGCAAGAAGAAGGAAGAAGATGAAGAAGAGACTTCCCAAGCCAACTTTGCAAGCAAGAGCAAGTGGAAAAGGAAGAAGAAAGGAACAAAGCAAGAAAAAGCCAAAGGTCAGAATGTTCAACCTTCTGCCATTTTCAATAAGACCAACCACACCATTCAAAATTGCTGGTTCAATGGGAAGACCGAGAAAGGAAGTGAAAGAGGTGGATATGGTAGCAATAGAGGCAAAGGTGGACACAAATTCAGTAATAACAATAGAAGCTATAATAGAAGGGACTACAACAATTATTCAGAAGATCAACCCTATGAAGACTTATTGCTTCTCATGAATTTAAGCCACAAAGAAGGTAAAGAAGATGATCATTTATTCTACATAGAGTCATGATGTTCAAATCATGTTGCACGCAACAACATTGCTCTTTTATCTAATTTGGAAAGTCCAAAGCATAGACATGAAGTACAAATAGGGGATGATACAAAGCACAATGTGGATAACATTGGTAATGTCAAAGCTTCCAATGGAAGGACAAACATTCTGAGTAAGGTTCTCTATGTACTCACTACCACTAAACACCTAATAAGTGTAGGCCAAATAGTTGAAAAAGGCTTACAAGTTAGGTTCACCCAACATGGAGCTTTTGTGGAAGATCCATGTCAAGGTTCAAGAAGATAGCTAGAGGTGAGAAGCATGTTAGGCTCTTTACTTTTGAAGTAGGAGAAACCAGGAACATAGCTCTATTCACTTTTGTGCCTCAAACCCTGAGTGAGCTTGAAGTGTGGCATAAGAGACTTGCTCATGTGAATGAAAGAGCCTTGAAGGATATATGTAGGGATCAAAGTGTTCTAGGACTGTCAAATATATCAAAGCAACACATGATCAATAGGTGTGATGCATGTCAGATTGGGAAGGCACAAAGACAACCATTCAACCACAAAGGCTACATCCACAACAACTTATTGGACTTAGTACATACAGATGTATGGGGACCAAGTCAAGAACCTTCATTGGTAGGATCAAGGTATTATGTCTCATTTATTGACAACCATAGTAGATGGACTATTCTATACTTTATCAAGAGTAAGAATGTAGTGTTTGGTTGCTTCAAAAAGTATCTAGCACATGCGGAGAATCATACAAGTAGATCACTAAAGAAGCTCATATCTGATGGAGGGGGAGAATACTTCTCCAAAGAGTTTGATGAGCTCTTGCAGGATAAAGGTATCAAAAGGGAAGTGACTACCAGGTACTCTCCTCAACTAAATGGAATTGTAGAGAGGAGAAACAAGACATTGGTTGGATCAGCTCGAACAATGCTTGGAGAGAAGAAGTTGCCACATTATCTATGGGCAGAAGCTATTTCAACTCCTGTGTACCTTGTCAATAGACCACCATCCAAATCACTTCAAGGTATGACTCCTTATGGAGCATGACATGGAAGAAAACCTAGTCTTGGACATTGCAAGGTGTTTGGTTGTTTAGCTTATGTTCATGTACCATCACAAATAAAAGGTAAGCTAGATGAAAGGGCAACAAGGGCAATGTTTATTGGATACGATTCAACTTAGATAGGTTTGAAGTAATCGTTCAAGTAAGCAATTCACTACAAGTAGAGATGTTGTGTTTGAAGAACACATGTCTTGGTATGATTAAGACAAACAAAAGGTAATTCTACCATATGATCATGATTCTGATTCTCATGCATTAGGAAGCAAGCATGATACATAGGTCTAGGATCCAAGAAGTGATACAGACGATGACCAAGATGAAAGGGAAAAGGATTACAAGTTATGGAAGTTAAGAGGCAAAGCAAAGATGCAAGAGGTTGGAGAATGCTCCAAACAAGCACCTGTAAGATCAACAAGAGAGAAGAAACAACCAGAAAGGTATGGTTATGATCCCACATTTGTTACAAAGCATTCAATCTACTTGGCAAAAGATTCAATTTCAGAAGAACCATCAACCTATGAAGAGGCAAAGGGAAACCCTAATTGGGAAAAGGCCATGAAAGAAGAAATAGATGCATTGAAGGCGATGGACACTTGGGATTTGATTCCAATGTCACCGAATCAAAAGATAATTGGTTAAAGATGGGTATATAAAGTTAAAAGAAATTTAGATGGATCAGTTTGCAGGTACGAGGAAAGATTACAAACTCATGGTATAGACTATGAGGAAACATTCTCACCAGTTTCAAAGATGACTACAATCAGGACATTGATAAGTGTAGCTGCTCCAAGGAATTGGAGACTCCTCCAACTTGATGTGAAAAATGCATTCTTAAATGGTTGGATAAGTGAAGACATATACATGTCACAACCACCAGGTTTTGAAAACCTTGATAATCCATCTTATGTTTGTAGACTTAAGAAAGCATTGTATGGATTGAATCAAGCTACTAGAGCTTGGAATTACAGGTTGGTTACATAGCTTCAAGATCAAGGGTTCATACCAAGCAACTCAGATCCTTCTCTATTCATCAAAAGGGATCATGTTTAGGTTATCTATCTATGTGTATATGTAGATGATATTATTGTGACAAGTAATGATCTAAATGGCATTCAAAGGATCAAGAGAAACATGCAAGAGGAGTTCAAAATCAGTGACCTAGGTGAGCTCACATATTTCCTTGGTATGCAGGTGATATACACAGATGAAGGAATGTATTTGACTCAAAGAAGATACATTCAAGATCTACTTCTCAAGTCCAAAATGGAGAACACTAAACCGGCAGGTACACCTTTGGAGATGAATCATAAACTTAGTGTTTATGAAGGTGAGAAAATTGAAGACATAAAAGAGTATCAAAGCTTGGTAGGTAGCTTGATATATGCTACTCATACAAGGGCTGACATCTCATATAGTGTGGGAGTGCTTAGTCAATTCATGCACTCATCGAGAAGACCAAAAATTGATGTAGCTAAGAGAGTACTTAAGTATCTCAAAGGTACAATTAACGAAGCATTTGTAGGTTCAAAGCTAGTGTCATGAAGTTCCAAGAAGCAACCTACAATTGCTTTATCATCGACGGAAGCAGAGTACACAGGCTTGACCATAGCAACCCAAGAGGTAATATGGTTAAAGGCATTGTATATAGATTTGGGACTTGTGAGTTCGAAACCTCACATATTTGGAGATAATGTAAGTTCCATGCATCTAGCGGCAAACCCTATTTTCCATGCAAGAACCAAACGTATAGAGGTTCATTAACACTTCATTAGGGAGAAGCTCATGGCAAAGGAGATTGACATTTCTTTTGTTCCGACTGAAAAGCAAGTAGCAGATATGATGACGAAGGCACTCGATGGAATAAAGCTTTGTAGATTCAAAGTTATGGCAGGTATTCAACCTATCAGAGAATGAAGACTCAAGCATACTTTATCTTGAGGGGGAGCTATTGGAACATCAAACTTGCACTATGCTCGAGGTGGATTTGATCTACATCAGAAACTATCGCTTAGATTACGGCAAACGAATATCCGTTGGAGAGTTCTTCTATGCATGCTCATTTATTGTATTTTTTTGAGAGATTTTTGATGGTTCATTTACTATTATAAAAGCCTTGAGCTTTACACATGTAAAGATAGAAAGATAGAGCCCAAATCCCATGAATTTGTGGTGGTTGAGTTGCATTCAAACTTAAAAGTAGATCAAACTAGATCCTCACTTTTCCTAGATTGTAGGAAAGCGAATTGATTCCCTCCAACAAACATTCCCACCTTCATTTGAATTCAAAATCCACTTGTAGAAGTCATGGATCACTTCTAGAGTCTATATAAAGACTTTAAATCACTTGTACAATACGTGGAAGCAATATACATACACTTGTGACCATCATTGTCTTGCTCCTTCAATTTTTTGCATCATCTTCTTCGCCAATAGTAATCTTGCAGAGGCTGCTGCTCTCTCCAGAGCTCTAAATTGAGTGCAAGATGGCTCATTGGAAAGATATTAGTGTATAATTTATGCCTATAAATTTTCAATAGCATGTGGTTTAGAAAAGTGGGCGGAATCTCAGTTTTTATATCTCAGGGTCAATCTCTACGTATTCTTAAAAAATAGGAAGTACCACCGGTGAATGTTTGATTCAATCCTATAGCATATTTTGCTTATTCCTTATACTTTTGTGCATTATATACACTCAAACCTCTGTGTATCACTCCCATAAAAGGATCTTTTCTATTTGTAATCACGCTGGCCGCTATGGGCATTTGAAGTTCATTGTCTCTTCCATAGATAGTAAGTTTTTTGAGCTAGTCGACATGCGAACCTATCTGTTTTGTATCAACTCTTTGTCCTTGATGCTCCAAAGTACATAGTGCATTTCTTTACACTTTTCCCATGCCTATAAGGTCTATTTAAGTCTCTATAAGCCCAAGGGCTGGTCTTGTGCCGATTGGCTAGACCAAACTTTGTCGCTTCGAAACACACTTTTCTACCTTCTACAAGCTTCTCCAAGTTCTTTCAGAAAGAGACCTTGGAAAATCTCCTAGAGATATGTTAGTTAGGAACATGTCTATGTTTGTCCTAGTCTTATGAGCACATGGGGAAAAGATCTTAGCTTTATGAATACAAAAGCTCATTTTTGGGAAAGGGAGCTTTTGGCTCACGTTGAGCTCTATGTACACATCTTTTTGAAATGAATGAAAGAACTATTTTTCTCTTAGACTTTATGCATTTTTGTTTTTTGTCTTTGAGTGTGTGAGTGAAGTGTGTGTGCAAGCTTGTCTCTCATTTGTGTGTGAATAGAATGTGTTGATCACTTTCATAATGGCTCATGGATCAATGTGGGGAAGTGTCCCTTTCCTTCTCTCTCTTGAGCGATAGAGATGTGACCTCGTGGATTGTTGGGGGGGTTACCTTCTTCCTCCTCGTTTTTTTTCTTTCTCATTTGAGGTCGAGCCCTTACGGGTCCCCCTTGTTGCACACTTGTGTCGGGGAGATGAGCTCTATCTCCTCCTCCACACTCATCTAGGAGTAAGCTTTGAGCTTCCTCTTTTCAGAACCGATTTTGATGCCTCCTTCCTCCAGCGTGACTCTCTTGACCCTACCAAATTGGTAGGGTTGATTAAGGCTTCTTGTGCTCTAACACTTGGGCATCTCTATGTCTGCATTGTGTTGGGAGTTGCTTCTCCAATAAGCCCAATTTTCACCACACACGGCTGAACACAGAGGTGGTTTGCTTTCCTCTCAAGGTTGGAAGATAATACGAATGATTACTACTGCTCTAGTAGGGTTGAACCTGCTTGAAACTCCCCTCTCCCATCGGCTCCGAGTCACATTTTTTGGTACGCATTCAAAAATATCATGGCACTATCTCGAACATGGATTAGGCATTTCTCTATCTGATGTATGGTTGTTTGGTAAGAATCTATGGGAGGTGTGTGGATGGAACCATTCTTACTTAGTCCCTTAACTACTTCTGATAAAATCTCACAATATCATCTGACTATGACTCAATGTTAATCAAGATAGCTTTTATCGTGTTTAATATAATGAGGTGTAATGAGGTGCTTGCTGGAAGGCTTCACTTAGCAATCACTTTTGGTTCCTTGAATGCAACTGATAAGAAAACTAGGATGGGGTGGGAGAGATGGAGAGAGCCACTTAGATACAATGCTAAGGGGAAATTTAGTTGTGAACTTGAGGATGTTATTGCAGAAAGAATGAACTACTTTGAATGCTGCCAATAGACATAAGAAGGGAAGCCTTCCATGTAGTCATGTAGAAGACCACATCTTTGGACAGAAAAGCGTATGATGATTTATTATAACTTTAGCATCAGAGCATCATAAACAAAGAGAAGATTTGCATTTTCAAAAATCTTGCTCCTATTCCTGATCAAGCTTTAGTTAAGGATGCAATAGACTTCTCCATAACCTTTGAGATGTGAAGTTAGGATACATTTTATGTTTTCTCCGGAATTAATCGGGAAGGTAGGAATATTGCATGGGTTTGGCTTAATAATCTCACCCTATTGAGGTAGAAGTTGCTCATGCAAAGGAACGTGATGAAAATTTTGATGAAATAAGTCACAAAAAAGGTGCATCCATCTTAAGGATGTTGCAGACATATCTAGGACCTGACGTCTTTCAAAAAGGTTTGATGTCTTACAAAAACGAAGTTTACAAGAATGCATATATATAAGATATTTGGGCATCACTTTCAAAAGAATCCAAGGAGCTTGCCAAGGAACTAATGGACTCTTGGACAAAATAGTAAGGTTACCCTATCTTAGCTATAACTTTCAAAGGTTCTTATATGGAAATTGAATAGACACAGTATCTTTCTAGCAGAGCTCGTAGTAATGGTGAGTGGATTATTCATGTTATTATCTGCTCTATATCATATTCTTTTGTTCTAAGACACCTTGTTAGAGGCAAGGTCTGCAATATAGACCTACCGACTGCTGTGAATGAAGATTCTAGGTCTCATTTAGAAGGGGTCACAAATGGAAGATCATCAATAAATTGGTTGAAGTGTCTTGGGTGGATGAAGTCTTCTCCAGTCATAAATTTTTATTTTTGTTATGTGTTTTTCTTGCCCAACATTTTCCCTCAGGGTTTTAGTCGGCATATAAGTGGTGAGTGGCTTCTCGACTCTCTATATGGACTTACATTTGTATTGCAAGACTGGTGGTTGGGTCCTTCTTTTCATTATGGGGTATTGTGAAACTTCTCCATATCACCATTGAATGTTCCAAGTCAAGATGTGGATTGCTGCTACCTCAAGAGCATAAGGTGTCCATCTAAGGAAAGCTTTGGATTGAGGTAACTTTAGAGCCTCTATAGGCTTTGTTGGAACTATTTTGCTCTTGGTTTTAAGGGCTGGTTCTCCTTCTCTATTTATTTATCCATTTTCTATGATTTTGGTGTCATTGGGTAGCTATTAAAATGCTCTAAAGTTAACTCTACACATTCTATGAGAAAAGCTTGCTGGAGTGAAGTGAGGTCTCCGTTTGAAATATAGCAATTGTGAGCATTCAACTAGCTCATCTTGTGGACATTGTTTCTCTTTGTCTAAACATCCATTTTGAGTGGAACTTCTTTTCGTGGAAAGCTTTGGGTCTGCACTATAGGTCCACAAAATCTCACTAGAGGTCTCTACATATACTGTGAGAAAGAGCATTTTTAATGTGCAGAGGTCAAAGAAGGGTACCTGTGGAGGTCATTCATGCTTCAACATTGCAATAAGGGTTGAGCTACTTCCCCCTTCAATGGTATCAGAGCATTTTGGAAACTTGGAGGCATCAAATACAAGCAAGAAGGCCTCTTGGACTTGATGGTTGAAGAGTTTCATCAACAAAAGCTTCTTGGCAGTAGCTTACATCAAGGGGGAGATATTCTTCTCAAATTTTCAAGAGCATAAGGTGTCCATCTAAGGAAAGCTTTGGATTGAGGTAACTTCAGAGCCTCATTTGCATTTTATATACATTGGAGCATTAGCCAAGGGCTATGTCAGGTAGTAAAGACTAGATATGGGAGATTTCAACACTCAGATTGAAAAGCTAGACAAGGGGAACTATCAACCATGGAGATTTAGGGTCTCCAACTACGTTATGGGCAAGGGACTTTGGGGATTGATTAGTGGAAGTAAGCCAAGACCTAGGTTGGATGAAAATCCAACCAGTGACTAGAGAAGGGACTTTAGGGAATGGAATGAAAGAGACAAGAGGGTTATCTTTATCCTTTCCCAACACATTAGCAATAGCATGATCGACGATATCCAAAACTTGCATTCAAGCATGAAGGTATGGGAGACACTTGAGAGGCTTTATTCAATAAGCACCAAAGCAAGGAAGATCCAACTCAAGAATGAGATCAACAACCTTAGGAAGAGCTCAGGGTGTAGCATAAATGACTACATACTTAAGGTGAAGGAATTGTCACATGCATTGGGATCCATTGGAAGCCACGTAGATGATGATGATCTTGTGGCATATACTCTCAATGGGTTGAGGGATGATGAGAAGTGAAAACTCTTTAACACTTTAGTATATGTAAGGGATAATCTTCCCGATTTCAAGCAATTGGTTGCTCTCATGGTCACCAAAGAAATGAATATAGGTGGAAGTTCAACTAAAAGCAAGGATGCACAAGTTTTCTATGCAGGTAATCAAAGGGGCAAAGGAAAAAGAGGACAAGGCAGGGGCAATGGAAGGTTTGGAGGAAGGCAATGCCACTCAAGCAATCAAGGACATGACCAAGGCACCTCATAACAAAGAGGTAGAGAAACAACAACAAAACAAGAATCAAGATTGCAAAGGATGTTACATATGTGGCAAGTTTGGCCAATATGCTAGAGATTGCTACCAAGGAGGAAACCAAAAGAGCTCTAATCAAGGTTCTTCATACAAAGGACAAGGTAGTTATGCTTCCAAAAGTTCAAAAAATGACAATCTCTTGATGATGCACATGAATGGGAATTCAAGGTAAGTAGATAACACTTGGTATATTGATAGTGGATGTAGCAACCATATGAGTTGCAATGCTTCTTGGTTTACTAATCTACATGCTCCCAAAGGTAAAGGACATGTAGAAACAAGTGATGATACAGACCGTGAGATCTCCCATATTGGAGATGTAGCTTTGGATGACAAGGAGGAAGGAAGATGTCTCAAGGATGTCTTGCATGTACCTACCATCACAAAGAACTTGGTGACCATAGGGCAAATGGTTGAAAGAGGCTATCAAGTAAGGTTCAACAAAGGTGGATGCTTTGTGGAGAACCCTAAGCAAGGGTACAAGGTCATAGAAAGAGGAAAGAAGCAAGAGAGACTCTTCACTTTGGAGGTAAATTCTCATTCCACTCAACATGTCTACTTCACACATGGAAACAAGAGGATTTCAGAGTCAGACTTGTGGCACAAGGGGATAGGTCACATCAACATACAAAGAATGAAGGAAATGCAATTCAAGAGGTTGGTTCAAGGTCTTTCCAACTTCCAAGGACAAGGTATGAAGTATTTATGTGAATCTTGTCAACTAGGGAAGCAAGCAAGACTTCCATTCAAGAAGAGTGGCTACATAAGCCAACATCCATTGGAGTTGATACATACAGATGTGTGGGGGTCAACCAAAGATCAATCCATTGGAGGTAACGAGTAATTTGTCACTTTTATAGATGATTGCACAAGGATGGTTTAGGTTTATTTCATAAAAACAAATCAGATGTGTTTACATGTTTCAAAGCATTCAAGGCAATGGTAGAGAAGGAAACAGGTACATATATCAAGAAGCTAAGGTCTGATGGAGGGGGATAATATTTCTCCAATGATTTTTTTGATTTTTTAATGGATCAAGGCACCAAGAGGCAAGTAACATGCAGGTACACACCCCAAAAAAATGGGGTAGTAGAGAGACAAAATAGATATATTGTGGAGATTGCTAGAGCAATTGTTAACGAGATGAATGCACCTAACATGTTT
>CM035409.1:96111364-96171364 GCA_020310875.1 Ceratopteris richardii
AATTAACCACTAGCATATGTTCCTATGCTTCTCTATGTGTGTATGGACTTCAAGGTATCCTTCAAGCCAAATGTGTAGGCTTGTGAATTGCACCAAGAGCTCCCCCTCAAGCCAAACATTTTGGTTTGGTCTTCATCTTCAATCTTCATGTATATCTTGCAGTCCAATCATTGCTTTGAATCTGCAAAGTTTGGTTCCATCCAAAGCTTTAGAAAGTCGTTCTCATGTGGCAGATCCTGCATAAAGGTATCTGGACCAATGCAAGGGCTAACAAAATTTGTGGTGTGCCACCATGGTGCAAGCATTGCCATCGGTGCATCAAAGTTTTAGCTCACCTGTTCTTCGACTACCCCAAGTCTCGTGTTATCTGGCGTCACGTGACCCGAGTATTGAGACTCACGAACCAAATCAACTGGCAACAGGTGATGTTGGGTGAGGCGGTCGGCTGCTCATCAAGGCTGTGGAATGCCATCAGAGGTGAGACTCTCTGGAAGATTTGGAGGGAGCGATGCGCTATCAATTTTGGCCAAACTCCTAAGGAATGGTCGATCGAGAAATCCTTGTTTCTCCTAGGTAAAAGAATCTCCCGAGATAAGAGATCTCCACCGTTTAGACATCACTGTATTTATCTCCTCGAAAACAACAAGTTGAAACCCAAATGGGTCCCACATGAGGGTGATGATAAATTTATCCGCCTCATTTGTAATGCCCTCTAGCTTGCCATACTCCTCCCCTCAATGGTGGGATTTGGGGGGTTCCATGGGCACTAGTCCCATTCACTTGTAACTTTTTCTCTTTATTTTAATTAAAGTCCGGGAGATTAGGCTAAGGCCGAACTTCCTTTTATTAAAAAAAAAAGCTTTAGTCAACAAATCTGCACACTGCATGTTGGTTGATACATAGGTTAGTTGAATGTCTTTGCTTAATAATTTCTCTCTCACATAATGGTAATGGACCTCTATATGTTTGGTCCTAGAATGATAGATGGGATTAGCTGAAGGTGAAGTGAGCTTGTATTGTCTCCAAAGATCATTCTTGACCTAGTATATAAACCCGATTCTGTAAACAATAGCTTGATCCATATGGCTTCTTGAGTGGCATTTGCCAATCCTCTATACTTTGCCTCTGTAGAGGATAACGCAACAGTAGGTTGCTTCTTTGAAGACCATGATATTGGCTTGTCACCTGCAAATGAAATGTATCCAGAAGTGCTCCTCCTATCATCCTTGCATCCTGCCCAATCTGCATCTGAATAGATCTTAATATCCAAGTCTAAAGTGTAAGGGAAATACAAACCATGATGTTGTGTACCCTTAAGATACTTTAATATCCTTTTGGCAGCCTCCAAGTGAGGTGCTCTTGGCTTGTGCATAAACTGAGTTAGCACACTAACTCCATATGCAATATCTATCCTTGTTAAGGTAGCATAGTTCAAGCTACCCACCATGCTTTGAAAACCTGTAATGTCATTAATTTCATCACCTTCATGGGCACTTAGTTTAAGGTTTACCTCCATTGGAGTACTTGCAACTTTGGCATCCTGCAAATGAAATTTCTTCAACATATCTTGTATGTACTTTTTCTGAGTAATGTATATTCCAGAGTTAGTATAGAATAACTCAAGCCCAAGAAAATACTTTAGTAGACCAAGATCATTGATCTTGAACTCCTTCATCATCTGTCTCTTGATTTTTCTGATTCCATTAACATCATTACCTGTAAGTATGATGTCATCAACATAAACACATAGGTATATTACCTCTGAATTACTTCTCTTGATGAATAGAGCAGTGTCTACCTTGCTCATGACAAAACCTTGGTCTTGAAGGTAAGTGGTCAATCTGTGATTCATGCCCTAGGTGCCTGCTTTAATCCATATAAGGCTTTATTCAATTTGCACACATATGATACCTTGTTAGGGTCTTCATAGCCAGGAGGTTGTGACATATATACCTCCTCTGAAATCCATCCATTCAAGAAAGCATTTTTGACATACAAATGATACATGTTCCAATGTTTTGATGCAGCCGCACTTACCAACACTCTGATGGTTGGCATCTTGGCCACAGGTGAGAATGTCTCTTCATAATCAATGCCTTGGGTTTGTGCAAAACCCTTGGCTACCAATCTGGCTTTGTACCTGTTAATTGACCCATCAGAATTTCTTTTAAGTTTATAGATCCATCTGGATCCTATTACCTTCATGGACTCCTTCTTTGGTACTAGCTCCCATGTGTCACTTTCCTTGAGTGCTTCAATCTCCCCATCCATAGCTTCTTTCCATTCTGTCTTGGTTATGGCTTCTTCATATGATCGTGGTTCTTCAATTGACAAATCTTTGGCAAGATAAACAGAGTGTTTAGTAACAAGAGATGTATCATACCCATATCTGATAGGTTTTTTGCTCTCTCTTTGTGATCTTCTGATTGATTGAGTTGAAGATTCAGGTATGTCTTCAAGTTTCTTCATCTTCATTTTGCCCTTGGATTTTGATGCCTTGAACTCTTCAAGGTTGATAATGTCTTCATCATCTGAATTTGAGTCTTCATTCTAAGTAGGTTCCTCCTTAGCAAGACTTGGAAACTCCTCTTCTAAGTCATAGGGTAGTTTAAGCTTCCTGCATTCATTCTCATACCAAGAATCATTTTCATCAAAGATAACATCTCTACTAACCATGAATCCCTTATTGGAAGGATTATAAAACTTGTATCCTTTCTGATTTAGATCATATCCAATAAAGATGCACTTCTCAGCCTTAGGGTCTAGCTTACCTCTTATCTGAGAAGGAATGTGTACATATGCTACACATCCAAATATCCTGCAATGGTCTAGTGAGGGTCTCTTACCATGCCATGCTTCATAGGGTGTCATCCCATCAAGGGACTTAGATGGTAACTTGTTTATGAGGTAAATGGCAGTAGAGACACTTTCTGCCCATAGATATTTAGGTAACTTTTTTTCATTCAACATAACCCTAGCTGTTTCAACAATCAGCCTATTTCTTCTCTAAGCTACCCCATTCTGTTCAGGAGTATACCTTGTGGTGATTTCTCTTTTAATGCCTCTGTCCTGCAAGAAGTTTTCAAACTCATTGGAGAAGTACTCACCTCCTCCATATGACCTTAGCCTCTTTACATTCTTCCCTGTCTGATTCTCAACAAGTGCAAGATATTTTTCAAAGCAATTAAACACCTCATCCTTGTGCTTCATGAAGTACAATACAGTCCACCTGCTATAATCATCAATACAAGATACATAGTACCTTGATCCTGAGATTGAGGAGTCTTTGCTTGGTCCCCATACATCTGTATGGACAAGCTCTAGGTAATCTTCATGCATGTAGCCTTTCCTTGAGAAGGGTAACCTGTGAGACTTCCCAAATTGACAAGCACTACATTTATATGTCATATGTTGTTTGGAAACATTGGGTATTCCAATCACACATTGATCCCTGCATCTCTGCTTCAAGGTTCTTTCTCCTACATGCCCTAATCTTTTGTGCCAAATCTCAAGCTCTGAAAGTGTTTGATCTTTATAACTGTAGAGTGCAATATTCTTTGTGTCTTCTAGCTCAAAAGTGAAAAGTCTACCTGATTTTTATCCTTTAGCAATCCTCTTGAACCCATGCCTTGGATCCTCCACAAATGCTCCAAATTGGTTGAATCTGACCTGCAAACCTTTCTCCACAGTCTATCCAACACTCATCAAATTTTTTGTAATGGTTGGTACATAGAGTACCCTACTCAACAAGTTCTGATTTCCATCACAAGTCTTAACATTTCCAACTTTAACTACTGAGTGCTTGGTGTCATCACCTGTTTGTACTTGATGCTTACCTTTTGGTTCCTCAAGATCAGAGAGTAGTGCTACATTGCCAGCCACATGATTTGAGCATCCTGAGTCAATGTAGAATAGGTGGTCACCATTTGGGTTTTGAAGTCATGTTCATGATCAGAAGAGAATCATCCTGCTCTTCTGTATAGTTGTTGTAGACCTTTCTGGATTTGAATCCTCCTTGGTAATTTCCATTGTAGTTGTTGTTGTAATTGTTGTTGTAGCCTTGGTGATGGTTGAATCTTCCTCTTGACTGTGAGTATCCACCTCTTTGGTATCCTCTTCCTCTTTAATTCTTGTAATTCCTGAAACACTCATATGTAGTATGATTTGATAAACCATAAATGTTGCATGGTGAGGAGTTATAGGATCTCCCCCTACCTTGCTTACCTCCTCTGCCCCTTCCTCTTGATGATCTACCTCTCCCTGCATAGTTGGCTTGGGAGGTAGTGCCTTCATCTTCCACCTTCTTGTCCTTGCCTTTATCTTGAGACTTTTTATCAGTATATAGGGCAGAAGAGTTATTACATTTGGATGTGTCTCCATTACTGTTGAGCTTTGCTTCATGAGTGAACAATTGTCCCATGAGAGTTGTAAGATGTGGAGTTTTCATGTCCATGTAAAGGTCCATGGCAGTGGTGAAGCTTTCCCATTTGTCATCAGCTTTGATCCCATTGATCACTTGCCTTACAATCTACTCTTCTTCAATCTCTTCTCCTATACTTGCTAACTGACCTGCTACATCTTCAATCTTGGTTACAAACTCTGAAATAACTTGCTTAGGTTGCTTCCTTAATGTGGTGAATTCAATCCACAACTGATTTTTTCTAGCCCTTGTGTTGGAAGAGAAATAAGATGACAAGGTTTCCCAAGTTTCTTGGGATGTCTTACAGTTCCTAATATGTGGTAGAAGAAAATTAGAGATGGAGTTGAGTAAATAAGACCTTGCTAATGCATCCTTAGCACACCATGTGTTGAGCTTTTCATGTTCTTCCTTTGTTGGCAATCCTCTTGTTTTGAATGAGGGCAATTCCTCATCTCCTGAGATGTATCCATAAAGACTCCTTCCTTGTAGGTATGTCTTCATCCTTACAGACCATGCCTGATAGTTGTTCCTGTCCAATTTATCAATAAATGAAGGAAAACCATCTCCCATTTTACCTTAGTTTGCTCTGATACCACTGTTGGGAAAGATGGATGGACACTCCAAGAGATTGAGTAGGTACTGCCAAATCTTGCTTTGTACCAGGCCTTTGATGCTTCAAAGTTGATAAGCGGGCCTCCTTAGCTTTCCAATGACACCATAAAATGGCCTATGTACTTTGGAAATGATGTATGTAAAGATTGAATCAAAACAAATAACTTTGGACCTCAAGATCTCAAGAAAACCTTCTATTTTTGTCTTGACACCTGCTAGATCTTTTGCTCAGTATGACCAACACAGTAGGAATTGGAAAAATTCCTTTTAGGGGTATCTAATTAGCTTATCAAGATAACTATTCCAAGTGGAATGATATAAAAAGATCAAATATGCTCAGAGAAATCAATTTAGCAAGTAAACCTTTACCCCCGATTTTTTAGGACTGTTGCAGACTTTGATGAGTGATCACCTCGACGTGCGTTTCTCTAAAATGGCTGAATAGAATCTCTTCAAATTTTGATAGCATGTAGATAACTTTGATTTGGTTGCAACAAGCTTTAGATCTTTGAATTTGGTGGAGAAATGACTGAGATATGCTCTTCACAAGTTGATAGACTTTCAAGTAGTGTGACAGAGAACTCAGAAATGAACAATGAAATTATATGTATTAATGAACACTTGTATACAATACCATTGGCATGAATATCATTGCCTAATGGTGTAGATAGGTGTGGGCTATAGTGTAGGACTCATACACACTCAGAAACAGTAATGAGAAGCTTGGGAGTGATGAGTTCTAACCGTGACTTTTTGATGATCACTTTTATAGTGATTAAGTAAAAATTTGAATTCAAATTCAAACTTTTGGCTCCCTATGATCAAGCTCCTATATCCTGGGAGATATTCTATCAATCAAAGCTAAACTTTGGTAGGTGCTTACAAAGATTCCAAGTCAAATGTGACTTTTACAAAGAGGTAAAGTGGTAATTAACCACTAGCATATGTTCCTATGCTTCTCTATGTGTGTATGGATTTCAAGGTATCCTTCAAGCCAAATGTGTAGGCTTGTGAATTGCACCAACACTATAGGCCATAAAGTACCTTCTTTAAACTACAAACATGATATGGAAACTCTTTATGAACAAAACCTAGTGGTTGCTCCATGTATACCTCTTCTTCCAAGTCCCCAATGAGAAAGGGATTCTTGATATCCAATTGGAAGAGCTTCCATCCTTTGCTAATAGCCATTGCAATGAGTGTCCTAATGGTGCTCATCTTTGCCTTGGGACTGAATGTCTCTTCAAATTCCACTCCATAGGTTTTAGCAAAACCCTTGGCCACCAGTCTTGCTTTATACCTAGAAAAAGATCCATCTGAATTCCTGTTTACTTTATACACCCACTTATTTCCTATTACCTTCACGTTCTCCTTCTTGGAAACTAGTTTGATTCTCCTCGAGTGCTTCAATCTCTTCTTGCATTGGCTCTTTCCATTCGGTGTACCTGCTTGCATTTTCATAACAATCGGGCCCATGATCTTCTACTACTATATTCATATATGCATAATGAGTTGCCATGTAACAATCGTAAGTAAAACTTTGATTTGGATACTTAACCCTAGAAGATTTCCTTTCTTCACCTTTTGGAGGAATAAACCTCCTTTACTCAAAGAGTTACAAGGGTGAGTTCATAAATGAACTCTTCAAAGGTTTAGCATTTGCTTCAAGTTTCTATGACATTTGAAGACTCAAGCCAACACTTAGACTTGCCATGAACTTGTTCCAATAGCTCCCCCTCAAGTCAAGAAAGCTTTAGTTCTTAAATCTTCCAAGATTACCCACAAAACAATCATACCATTGAATTTACTGAGTTTTGTTCCATCTAATGCCTTGGTTAAAATGTCTGCACATTGTTGATGAGTTGACACATATGATAGCCGAATTTCCTTGCTCACAATCTTCTCTCTTACATAGTGGTAATGTACTTCAATATGTTTAGTCCTTCCATGAAAGATTGGATTGGCAGCCAAGTGAATGGAACTCATGTTGTCACCAAAAATACTTGGAGTTCGAATCTCCAATCCAAGATCTGTGAATAGTGTCTTCATCCATATTGCTTCTTGAGTAGCTATAGCAAGGCCTCTATATTCAACTTCTGTGGAAGAGAGAGCAATTGTGGGTTGCTTCTTAGATGACCATGAGACAAGTTTTGACCCTGAAAAAGTAAGGTATCCTGAGGTGCTTCTCCTATCTTCCTTGAAGCCAACCCAATCTGCATCAAAGAACATCTTTAGACTTAAATAAAATACATAAGCTTAGTATAACCCTTCATTCATGGTCACTTTGAGATATCTGAGTATCCTCATGGTAGGATCCATGTGATGTTTCCTGGGTGTGTGCATAAATTGACTTAGCACACTCACACTATAAAATATATCTACCCTTCTCAATGTGGCATAGTTCAAACTACCCACAAGGCTTTGATAACCTGTGACATCTTCTATGAGTTCACCTTCATGTGAACTCAATTTATGATTAAACTACATTGGAGTACCTGCAATCTTGCAATCTTGCATCTTGAACTTTGTCAAGAAGTCTTTAATGTATTTCCTTTGAGTAAGGAATAGACCATGATCTCTGTATACCACTTCCAATCCTAGGAAGTATGTAAGTGAGCCCAAGTCACTTATCTTGAAATCTTCTTACATGTGTTCCTTGATCTTCTTTATTCCATTTGCATCATTTCCTGTAAGTATAATATCATCCACATACGCACACAAATAGATAACTTCAAAATTACTCTTTTTGATGAAGAGTGATGGATCTGGCTTGCTAGGTTGAAATCCTGTCCTACAAGAATGAAACAAGTTTGTGATTCCAAGCCCTTGGGGCTTGTTTGAGTCCATATAGAGCTTTATTAAGTTTACACACATAATGAGGATGTATTTGATCCTCAAAACGAGGTGGTTGTGCCAAATACACCTCTTCTGTTATCCATCCATTAAGAAATGCATTTTTACATCCAATTGAAGTATCTTCCAATTCTTGGAAGAAGTAATACTAAGCAGGGTTCTAATTGTAGGCATCTTTGCCACAGGAGAGAAAGTCTCCTCATAATCAATTCCCTGAGTTTGTGCAAAGCCTTTTGCCACAAGTGTTTCCTTATATTTGTTAATGGAGAAATCTGAGTTCTTCTTCAATTTGTAGATCCATCTTGAACCTATCACTTTCATTGACGAAATCTTGGGAACTAATTCCCAAGTGTTATTTTCCTTAAGAGCTTCAATTTCTTCTTCCATTGCATGCCTCCACTCTGATTTCTTCTTTGCGTCCTTAAATGTTGAGGGTTCCTCTTGATTTATGTCCTGTGCTAGATAGATTGAATGTTTAGTAACTAGAGAAGTATCAAACCCATACCTCTCTGGTTTTCTTTTCTCCCCCATGGACCTTCTTAGACCATGATGTGATGGTTTTGCCTCTTGTCCAAGTTCCTGCATTTTAGATTTACCTTTAGACTTCCACATTTTGAGTTTTTCAATATGAGTTGCTTCATCATCTTCTCAGATGTCCTATTCTTCAATTTTAGGGGGGTTATCCTTGACAAGCTTTGGAAAATCTTCTTCAAGATCATAATGTAATTTGATATTATTGCATGTCTTCATATCAATAACTATTCTCATTAAATACTACATCTCTACTCACCAAGAAGCCTTTGGTTGTTGGGTTATATAGCATGTAGAATTTTTGGTTGTTTTCATATCCAATGAACCCACATCTTTCAGCTTTTGGATCCATTTTTCCTCTAACCTGTGAAGGAACATGAGCATAAGCAATACATCCAAAAATCTTACAATGATCCAAGCTTGGTCTTCTTCCATTCCAAGCCTCATATGGTGTTATGCCATCAAGTGATTTTGAAGGTAACTGTTAATCAAATGATGGCTGTGGATACAACCTCAGTCCATATATAATTGGGTAAATGTTTTTCATTTAACATAGACCTTGCAGCTTCAACAATTGTCCTATTCCTTCTCTCTATGACTTCATTTTGCTCATGAGTGTACGTTGTAGTAATCTATCTTTTGATTCCCCTCTCTTGAAGAAAGGAGTCAAATTCATGGGAGAAGTAGCCTTTTTAATGTTTTATGTGTTTGGTTCTCTACAAGAGGTAAATATATTTTGAAGCATGAAAAGACTTCATTCTTGAGTTTCATCATCCCCTCTCTTGAAGAAAGGAGACAAATTCATGGGAGAAGTACTCTCCCCCTCCATCTGACCTTAGCCTTTTTAATGTTTTACCTGTTTGGTTCTCCACAAGAGCTAAATATCTTTTGAAGCATGAAAATACTTCATTCTTGTGTTTCATAAAGTATAATATAGTCCATCTACTTCAATAATCAATGAAGGAGACATAATACCTTGATCTAGATATTAAAGCATCCTTGCTAGGTCCCCATACATTTGTACGAACCAAATCCAAGAGATCTCCATGCATATATCCTTTCTTCATGAATGGTAACCTGTAAGACTTTCCAAATTGTCATGCACTATACTTATAAAACATGTGTTGCTCTAAGAGATTAGGGATTCCAAGTACACTTTGGTCCTTGTAAATTTGCTTTAATGATCTTTCACCAATATGTGCTAACCTTTTGTGCCATACTTCCAATTCTGTGAGTGTTTGACTACCATAATTAAAGAGAGAAATGTTCCCACTTGCAATTCAAATGTGAATAATCTGCCTGTCTTTTCACCCTTTGCAATCCTCTTGAATCCTTGACTTGGATCTTTAACAAATGCTCCTCCTTTTGCGAACCTAACTTGTAGGCCTTTCTCCACAATTCGTCCTACAATTATCAAGTTCTTTGTAATGGTAGGGACATAAAGTACCGTGCTAAGTAGATTGATGTTTCCATCAGGTTCTTTTACATTTCCTATCTTCTCCACTAGATGCCTTGTATCATCACTTGTTTGCGCTTCATGCTTGTTCCTTGGATCTTCTAAATATGATAGGAGGGCCACATTTCCTGTGACATGATTTAAGCAACCTGAATCTATGTAGAAAACATGCTCATCAGATTTACCTTGTGACATTGTCATATTCATGAGAAGTAGAGAGTCTTCTTGATTTGAGTCTTCTGTGTAATTGTTGTAATCTCTTCTCCCTTTGTATCCTCCTTGGTAGGTTGAATTTTTGTGGTTGCCATGGAAATTGTTGAACCTTTCTCTTGAGTTGCCATAACCTCCTCTGTTGTAGCCTCTACCTCTTTGATTCTTTGGCCTAAAGCAATTTTTGGTTTTGTGATTAGTTAATCCACAAATAAAAGAGGGATTAGAGTCTTGGGGTCTCCCCTTGCCTTGTCTTCCTCCTCTGCCTCTACCTCTACCATGTCTTCCTCTACCTGCATAGTTAGCTTGGTGTGTACCTGCTTCATCATCCACTTTCTTTCCTTTCCCTTTGTTGTCTTTGGTTTTAGTTTATCATTATACAAAGCAGAAGATTGATTACCTTTGGAACCTTCTCCATTCTTCATGAGCTTGGCCTCTTGAGTAAGTAGTTGTCCCATAAGTGTGTTGAACTCTGTGTATTGATCCATTGCTATTGTAAAGGCTTCCCAGTTGTCACCTGTCTTCAGACCATTGATGACTTGCCTTAAAATGTTTTCTTCATCTATCAATTCTCCAATGCTTCTTAGTTAATCAGCAATATCTTTGTTCTTTGTGACAAAATCAGTCACATTTTGCTTGGAAGATTTCTTGAGTATTGTGAAGTTCAACCATAGTTGGTTCTTTCTGGCCTTTATGCTTGAAGAGAAGAAGGCCTCAAGTGCATTCCATACTTCTTGTGATATTTTAAAACTTCTAATGTGAGGCAACAAAAAATTTGAGATAGAGTTGAGGAGATAAGATGTTGCAAGTGCATCCTTGGAGCACCATGTGCTCAATATTTCTTGCTCTTCATGTGTAGGTTGACCTTTATTCCTGAAACTTGGCATAACTTCATCTCCAGCTATAAGCATATAGATTCCTACCTTGAAAATAAGCTTCCATCCTTAAAGAATAGGCTGAGTAGTTACCTCTATCTAATTTGTCAATTGATGAAGGAAATCCATCTGCCATGTTTTCCAACCTTGCTCTGATACCATTGTGATGATGGATTTGTATTTGATGAAGATGAAGTGGTGCTACAAAAACTTTGCACGACACCAGCCAAATGAACTCTAGAGATATCTAGTGGGCCCTTTTAGCTTGCCAAAGGATGTATTAGACACCCTATGTACCTTGGAAGATCACTCTCAAAAAGTTGAATCAAAACAGATAGGCAAGAGTTGATCCAAGAGCAAAAAACTTGGTATTTTAGTTCATACACCTATTTAGTGTTTCGATCAGTTCTCTAAGCACAATATCAATTGGCTTAAATCATTTTGGGGAACTCTAACTTACTTAGCAAGCTAACAATCATGAGTGATTTCATAAAAAATGATGGACTACATGCAGAGAAAGAAGTTTAGCAAGTCATAGGTCCATCCCAATATGCACGGGTTGCAACATTCATCAAACTAGTGAGCAAAGATATACTAATATCTGATGATCTCGAGAAGAAATGCTAACGAAACTTTGTAGGATTATAATAGACAGTAGGCATGATTCTATCTTGCTTTAAATCATTGCAAATGATCAACCACACACTGAGAACAAGCTCTAAGAAAATCATTGTTTTGATGGAGTACTTATAAAGAAGTAAAATATGCAGAGATATAGTCAATTTATAATGAATATATATCTCATGATTGCGAAATCCAAATGCAACCAAACTTTGGGAGTATATAGTAGACTTAAAGATCTAACTTTACCAAGTTAAATCTATGAAAAGGATGGATCATGCTCAGAGAAACCATCTCTGCAATCTGACTAAGAAAAAACTGAGATGTATGAAAGTGAACAATACACTCGCATAGACATGAAGATATGGTCAAATAATCATGAATTCAAATGTATATTGAATGTAAATTACAATGGACCTTTGTTAAAAGAAGTATTCTTGAAGTATTTTTGATGGAAAATAATTGTAAAATGCCAAAAAATTGTAAGAAAATTTATGCAAATGATGTAAAAATGAGGAAGAGTCTTCCTCATGTAGATTAGAATCATATGTATTTTTTCTAGAATTTTTGGAAACTCTTAGATAGCATATTTTTAGATTAAAAGGGAAAAGGACCAAAATTCAAGTGTGAAAAGGGACACTTGAAAACGTATAAAAGACAATTTCCTCTACTATGAGAGGGTTGGTTATTTGTATTACGTGCTATCCAAGCAAAGAGAGAGAGTTTCCTGCAGAAAATCGTGTTTCTTTCTTTTGTGTGATTTCTTTGATTTGTTGAGTCTATTCTATGTGTATCCATGGAGATTTGTAAGCTTCTATTGTGTATTTCTGATGAATGTGTATGAAGAGAGTTGATTGTTGATGTGTTGAGTGAGAAACTGATGAAGAATGGTGCTGGAGATGAAAATCGTCTATTTTCACAGAATCGCGATTGTCTCGTATGAAGGTTACAAGTATCATTTTTTAGTTTTGACTTTATGATTGTATTCTGCTGAGAAAATAACATGTTTTAGACACCAAGATTATTGAAAATGATGGAGTATTGCTCAAGATAATCAAAACCCTAGAAATTCCTCTTCATCTTCATTAATTCTCAGAAATCCAACCAGTTTTCTCTTATTTCTTGGATTCTATCATCTAGAAGGGGTTGTGGTCTCTTGTACACTTCCAGGATTGACAAATATAAGATGTATTGTTGATTCTTTATGCTAAATGATTGGAGAGGACAACTCCAAAGGTCAACAACAAACATTTTTTGGTGCCGTTGCCAGGGAGTATATCAAAAGCTTCATTGAAGTTGGACCTTGCTGGATCTTCTATTGTTGATGGTATTGAACACATTGAAAAGGTAATACTCTTTAATCAAGAATTGGAAACATGAAAATGTAGATTTCTTTGTTTGTCTTTTGGGAAAAGAAAGCAATAGATAATCTTTTAAGAATAGGAAGTGTGAAATTTTTGCAAATTGATAGTTCCTCATATCATTTTTTTGGAAGAAAAGTGCAGGTGTGTGAAAAACTAAATCAAGAAAGCTGAAGATAAGGTAAAATGTGTCTATCTTTGCATTTGTAGAGTGCTTTTTGACCAAGTACCAAGCAAAATTGTTGATCTTGGGAAGATGACATGATTGCATTGAGAAAAGTCAAGTAAAGTAGCTAGATGCAAGTAGATAAGATCCATTTGTTAACTAAGTCAAAGCAATAATCTTGAGAAAAAGTTGATTTGCATCTTGAAAAGAAAAATGTTTGAGTTTATCTTTGCAAAGATTGATATTTGCATTTCTTAGCACATTTTTCTTTGGGAAGTTTTGCTCATGAACTGTTTTGATAGCAAAGCATAAAGGAGTATAACCAATCAAGAAACACAGGATCAATAGATCACTAAACAAGAAACCCTAAGTGAAGTGTTTACCTTGATTTAGGGCAAAATACTAAAAAAATTCATAAAATTCATTAAAACAATCAAACAAATTTCTTTTTCCCTTAGGAAGTTGGACTAAAGTTTTGTTGTCAAGAGTAAAAGAGACCAAGTGGTAGGAAAGCAAAAAAGTGCCAAAAACTAGAAAATCAGAAAAAACACGATTCTCTTCACAGGATCACAATTCTCTGGATAATTCTTTGTTAATGATATAAAACTGCAGGTGATAGCTAAATTGGAATTGGTAAAGGGTACTGAAGGGAAACAAGAGAAAAGAAGACTCTAAATTGCAAAAAACAGGAAGTATAGGAAAATACGATTCTCTGCAATCGCGATTTTCTGTAAGAGAAATTTTTTTTTGGAATTTTGAGCATATTGGGGTTTTGAGATAGGTAATTGTAAGAGATTTCATTAAGTTGAGTAAGTGAAGGAACTCAAATTCCAAAGAATCAGGGAGGATTGAGTAGCAAGTGGAAGAAGTGGAAAAGAGTTATAGAATCGCGATTTCCACCAATAGGATAATGGAAATGACTAATGATGAAAAGTTAGGAATTGAGGATTAAAACCATAAGATTATTGAAGAATAAAAATTGGACAAGTGAAAAAGTGAAAAATCTGAGGAAATTGCACAGGATCGCATTCTGTGGACACTATAAAACTCTGGAAATTCAGAAAAAACTCATTTGAGAGAGAGAGAGAGAGAGAGAGAGAGAGAGAGAGAGAGAGAGAGAGAGAGAGAGAGAGAGAGAGAGAGAGAGAGAGAGAGAGAGAGAGAGAGAGAGAGAGAGAGAGAGAGAGAGAGAGAGAGAGAGAGAGAGAGAGAGAGAGAGAGAGAGAGAGAGTAGGAGCAGGATCGCGATTGTCTGCAACCATAAAGTTTTGGAGATTTTTGTATCAAGCAAGCAAGGTAAGGAGTCCTCAATACAATTTTTTGTATTTCTTTAAACTTACATGATGATTAAAGCACAAAAAAGCACAAAATAGCCAAAAACACGGAATCACGATGTTCTAATTTTTTGAGTTTTTTGTGGGAAAAATAATAAATTTGAGTAAACTCTTTCATTGCATGTTAAAAAATAATTAAGGCGATTCTATTGAAGAAAGAAAAATTTGAAAATCAATACCTTTAAAATTTTCAAAATCTGAACAGAATCGCGATTCTGTAGTCAAACACAAAATCGCGATTCTCTGAAACAAAGCACAAAATCGCGATTCCCAGAGCACAATTTTCATAAGAGAATCGTGTTTCTAACAATTGTGAGCAATCACGATTGTCTGGGAACAGAATCGTGAAAAACACGATTCCCTCACAGAATCGTGAAAAACATGATTCTCACCACAGAATCGTGGAAAAACACGATTCTCCTACAAAATCATGAAAAACACGATTTTCATCACAAAATCGTGATAAACACGATTTTCATAACAAAATCGTGATAAACATGATTTTCATAACAAAATTGTGATAAACACGATTTTCATGACAAAATCGTGATAAACACGATTTTCATGACAAAATCGTGATAAACACGATTTTCATCACAAAATCGTGATAAACACGATTTTCATCGCAAAATCGTGGAAAACACGATTTTCATCGCAAAATCGTGGAAAACACGATTTTCATCACAAAATCGTGAAAAACACGATTTTCATCACAAAATCGTGAAAAACACGATTTTCTTAATAAAATCGTGAAAAACACGATTTTCTTCAGAAAATCGTGAAATTTATTGAATGATCCTTAGGTCTGGTAATAAATTATACTCACATTCCAAGCAAGAACTGGGAAGGAAGGAAATAGAGCCAGTGGTAGGGGAATTGCAAGAAAGAGATTTAGGGCAAGAAATCAACATGGAAAATCTAAATGAAACAAATGAATCCTCTGAAACTAGGGACTATAGAAACATCCTCAAATACATGTATACAAATAGGTTTGGAACCTATGTATATCAAGATGGAATGCATAAGTTTCTCATTAGATTGAGAAATTTAGAAGTTCCCCTGAACATAACACTAGTAGCACAATTTAAGGTTGGAAGATATGAGGATAGGTATGGATGTGTATACATCTTCTCACAAGACCCAGAAAATTCTAATGACCTAGGGCAATGTGCGGACAAGAGACCATGGGAATAGAACCTAGGGCAATCAGACTTGCCAAGACCACATGAAATTCACAATAATGGTGAACAACAACAAGGTAGGAGAACACATACTTCCCCAAATCCTTTTGAAAAGGAACCAGAAGGATTTAATGATTTTCCTCTGAGAAGAAGACATCATTGGCAAAATTAGGGCAGAATGCTTAGACCCTATCAAGTAGCCAAATGCATGAAAAATCAATATGAAGGATATTCCAATCCTCATGCTCATGCTGTAGAATTCAGACAACTAATTAGAGCAGAAGAGGTTGAGGATTACAAAGTACAAGTTGAGGCATTTGGTCTAACCCTAACAAGACCTGCATTGTCTTGGTTCATTCCCTTGAGAAAGGAAATGTATCTAGATATTGAATCCTTCCTAGAAGCCTTCATTGGGGAATTCTCAAAAACTGGAATAAAACATAGCACAGCTACATTGATACATAACTTTAAACAACAAAAAGATGAAAATGTCAGAGAGGCAGCTAGGAGATTCAAGCAGTATATTGACAGATGTCCTAGAGAAGAAGTAACTTCCATGGCAAGACAAGTATCCCTATTCATAGAAGGATTAAGAAGTGCTCAATTAAGAACCCTGGTGTATTATAGGAGCCCTGACCTAGGAGCATGTGTGAAGGAGGCAATAGATTTGGAAGACAATAGGGGACAAGACCTGTTAGCATTTGACCAACCTAGAACAAATGAAGATAAAATTCCACCAGCAGAAGAATTGGCACAAGCCATTGCTAAAGCCCTAGAAGTAAGCACCAAAACCAATTTGATAAACACCAAGATAACTACAAATAAAAAATGTTATAACTGTGGAGAAAATCATTTGGTACAACAATGTCCATATCAAAAACCACCACATTTGCAAGATAGGAAAACACTCAAATACTGTACACTAGAGAGAAAATGGACAAATCATACCAGAGAAGAATGCTTCTACAATAAACAACCCATTAAGGAGAGAGATTATGCAAACCAAAGAGAATCTGGGTTTATTGAGCAACCAAGACCTGTACTTGGGCAACAACCTCCATTACCAACAAATGTGGTACCTGTTAAATACACACCAATAGAGGAGGGGAACTTAAGAATAAGATCACCTTACAAGGAAGATTACCAATGGAATGAAGGATATCAGGAAGATTGGGAAGGATATGAGTTGAGAGAACCAGAACTACAAGCCCTAGATTTGGGAAATGGGAGAATAGAGATGGATACAGCCACATTCATGTATATAACCAATCATTATATGTCCAATCAGAAACCTCAGTTCAAAGGGAGCCAAAAGATAACTTGTTATAGATGTGGGGGAGAACATTTCATTAGAGACTGTCCACAACCTCCTACATTAAGAATAGAAGGAGCTTATTGCAAGGATTGTGGCAGCGATCATTTAATAAAGGATTGTCCAAAAAATCCTCAAAAACAACAAAACACATCTATTAACATACCATTGAAAACAGTCAACATCATGGAGCAAGAAGAATTGAGTGACATTGACCAAGTAAATGTAAATGCTATAACAAGGGCACAAGCTAAACAACAAGAAACAACTAAAGAACAAAATGAAGATTCAGTTTCAAAGGTGAAGAAAAACAGACAAAAAGGGAAATGGGAAAGGAAAAAAAGAATGGGTAAAAGCTTGGAAAAAGAGAATAGGGAACAATCAAACAATACTCCTCCTCAAAAGACACAAACCCAGTCAGAGATAAGAAATTCACAGAGTCTAGACACCTTGATAAAAGCATACAAGGGAAGAATTCAAGAGGGACCAAATCCTACACACCATGTAATGGCTTATCCTATGCCAGATATAGAACATGAAAGGATGCAAATATGCAAACAAATCATACAAGAAGCACAACTTAAACTGGGGGAATTAGACAATTCTCAAACAACAGTTGGGGAGTCAAAGGCAACAAGAACAGGAGAAACAATTAATCAAGAAGATAATCCACCAATTACCTTCCAGGTAAATATACATAAACAATGTACAATCTTATACCACACCACATTGGAGGAATTGGTAAAACAGAATCCTCACTTATAATACAAAATGGAAAAATGGGAAGTAATACCAGAAAATCTTGATTCATAGCCACAAGAGTTGGAGGAATTGTGGTACATTCCTATTGATAAGACAGGTGGATATTGTGAAGGAGAAGAAGGGAACTCAACCTTGAGAATACAATTTGGTACAAACCATGCCCAAACCATATTGGATAGTGGATCAGGTGTGGTTATCATGACTAAACAAACTTGGGAAAGATGGGGAAAAAGTGAATTGATACCCACTAAAATGAGATTGCAACTTGCAGATGGACATATAGAAAAACCCCTAGGAATATGGGAAAAGGTGATTGTGGATATATGTGGAATAGAAATAGAGCATACTTTTGCCATAGTTGAATTTCCACAATCCACTTCATATGAAATTATCCTAGGAAGACCATTTATGAGACAGATGCAAATTGTGCAAGATGGGGTAATGACTGTCTATATCTTCAGAGCAAAGGGAGAATAACCAGAGTGAATCTAAGAAATGGCCATTATTGTGACATATCCCCCCAAGAATGGTTCAAGATACATCAAAATCAAGATTTAAGTGAAGAATCAGAGTTGGAAGATCAAAATGAAACAGAATCATCAATATGGAAGTGCAATGTGTTAAGAAACATTACAAATGGAAAGAGGAGATTAAGAAGAGAAGATTGTGTAGAAGGGAGTAAATTACAAGATGAGAGCTATGTACCACAAAAATTCAAAGATGAAGAATTTGAGCCATATGGTTGGAACCAGATTTTGGCTACTATGGATCTAGCCAGTGATGAGTATGTAGGAGTAGAATTTCAAAATGAAGAAGGGTATGATGTTTTTCGTATTGGAATACAAATGATAAGAGTATCGAAAACAGAAGAGGACCAGGAAAAAGGAATAATATTGGAAAATGGAAAAACACAATATTTGGAGGAAGTAAAAGCTGAAGATGCAATAAAAGATAAAATCTCAGGCAAATATAAGGAAAAAAACACAAGGAAATAGAAAAAGACCAAGAGGATGGAAAAAATGAGAAAATGACAAACAAAGATCAACAGTTTGATGTACCAGCAAATTTCAAGACTTATGAAGTAGAAGACAGATTACTTCTAAAAATGAAACCAAAGAGAGAAAAGAGAAAAGGGGAGGCATATGACAATGAAGAACAAACTAAGAAGGTTATGATCACTCAGGAAGATGGGGAAGAAAGACATATTGTAATGGCTGATGACATGACAAATCAAGAAGAGGAGGCATTAAGGAATTTGGCCGGAAACTATAGGGATGTGTTTGCCTATAGCTATAAGGATTTGAAAGGTATTGATCCTAAAATCTGTGAGCATAAGATACCTATCACACCTGATGCAAAACCTAGCAAACAGAGACATTACACATTCAATGACAAATACTCTGCTAAAATAAAGGAAGAAATTGACAAGCTGCTGGCTGCCAATTTCATTTATGAGATTGAGTATACAGAATGGATATCTCCTATAGTTGTGGTACCAAAAAAGAATGGGAAACTTAGGGTATGCATTAACTTGAAAAAGGTGAATGCAGCAACTATAAGGGATAACTATCCATTGCCTATAATAGACCATCTTCTAGAAAGAGTGGCAGGGAAGGACGTTTATAGTTTTTTGGATGGGTTTTCAGGATACAGTCAGGTACCTATAGCATTGGAAGACCAACATAAAACTTCCTTTTCCACAGAATGGGGAATTTATGCTTTTAGGGTTATGCCCTTTGGGTTAACTAATGCCCCAGCAACTTTTGAAAGATTGATGTGTCATATCTTCAAAGAATTCCTAAGGAGTGTAATGGAAATTTATGTAAATGATCTGTATACTTTTTCATTAAAAAGACAGGATCATTTGAAAGATTTAGAAAACATATTCAGGAAATGCAGAACATACAAAGTATGCTTAAATCCAAAAAAGTGTGTATTCTTTGTAAGACAAGGAAGAATGCTAGGTCACATAGTATCCAAAAATGGAATTTCAACTGATGAGAAAAAAATAAAGGCTATAGTAATCACAAGTTTGCTGACATAGCTAAACCTTTGTATGCCCTGATCACAAAATTTGAGTGGACCAAAGAGTGTGACCAAGCTTTTGAGACTCTAAAAACTTGTTTGTTTACAACACCAATTCTGAAAACACCCCAGTGGGATAAAATTTTTCATGTCCATGTGGATGCTTCAAATTATGCTTTGGGATGTGTGTTAGCACAACCAATAGAAGGGAGCAAGTTAGATTTCCCAGTGGCTTATGCTAGTAGGCAACTAAATTCAGCGGAGAAAATTTACACAACCACTGATAGGGAAGGGTTGGGAATGATATTTGCTGTGAAAAAATATAGACATTACCTTTTGGCCAACAAGTTTAAGTTCTTTGTGGATCACCAAGCTTTACTTTATTTAGTAAACAAACCTTGTCACACTGGTAGAATAGTCAGATGGTTTCTTTTACTGATGGAGTTTGAGTTTGAAGTGGTGGTAAGACAAGGAAAAACACATTTGAGAGCAGATCATTTGTCTAGAATCCAGGCTAAAGAACTAGGTTCACCTTTAGATGATGACCTGCCAGATACATATCTATTCAAAGAAGAAAGTGTTCCTGAGTGGGCCATGCCCTTAATACCTTTGCTAACCATGAGACCTTATAGAACATTTGGAAACAACACACATTTAGTATTACAAAGCAGAAACTTTATGCTGCTAGCTGGGCACTTGTATCACCTCAACCATACAGGCATATTGGAATATTGTACTCCAGAAGAGGAGGAACAGGAATATCTGAGAAGAGCTCATTGTTGGAACCCTTGTACTCATGCTTCCAGAGTAGTTACCCTAAGTAATCTCAATAGGATGGGGGTACATTGGCCTAATAAGATTCAAGATGTAACAAAATATATTGCTAACTGCTAGGAATGCCAATCCTTGCAAAACTCAGAACTTATTACTCTATATTGGTTTCAAAAAAATCCAGAATGGAGTGAGAATATCATTAAGGAATTGAAAAGGGAGAAAAAAGGAAAACAAGTAATAGCTGGTGCAGATTCAAAAAATTTACAAGTGATCTTTGAAGAATATCAACTGATAGGAGAACAATTATATAAGAGAGGGATGGATGAATATTTAAGAATTTGTGTTCCTGAAGATAGATATCTGGAAATGTTGGAAATGGCACATTCTGGAGTGGCAAGAGGACATTTTTCAAGTGACAGAACTGCTAAACTCATATTATATTCTGGCTTTTGGTGGCCAACCCTATTCCCTGATGCGAGAACATACGTGAAAAGATGTGACATTTGTCAGAGGGTGAGTCAACCAAATAAAAGAGACAATATGCCATTAGTTCCATTAATTTCAGCCAGAGCATTTAGTAAATGGGGGTTGGATTTCATTGGACCCATACATCCTCCATCAAGACAATCCCATGCTGAATACATACTAGTAGCCGCAGATTACCTGACAACATGGGCTGAGGCCAAAGCTACAAAAAGAAATGATGCTCATACTACTGCTAGATTTCTCTATGAAAATATCATCACCAAATTTGGACTTCCAATTGAATTGGTAAGTGATAGGGGGACTCATTTTTTGAACCAAATCATAGAAAACATAACTGAATATTTCATGATTAGTCATAGAAAGTCAGCCCCATATCACCCACAAGCCAATGGGTAGCAGAAAGTACTAATAAAGTACTTTGTATTGTATTGTCAAAATTAGTAAACACAAACAGGAATGATTGGGATTTACAACTTAATCATGTCCTATGGGCCTATAGAGTGGCATACAAAACTGCATTAGGAACCACACCATTCAACTTGGTATATGGACAAAATGCAGCTCTACCCTTAGAATTCCTTATTCCAACATTGAAGGTGGGTAGTCAATACAATTGGACTGGACATGAATTGTCTGAGAGAGTAATAGAATTGGAAAAACTGGGAGCTTCTAGAATCCAAGCAATCATGAGCATCTATGCAGACAAGAAAAGACAAAAAGCTTATCATGATGTTCATATTAAAGAAAAAGATATACAAGAAGGAGATCTAGTTCTGGCATATACAATAAAGGAACATCAGAAGAAATTTCAGAAAAAAGGACATGGGCCTTATATTATACATCAGATCAGTAACAGTGGATCTATCCAACTAGCTAACATATATGGAGAAATCATGCCAAACTTCATAAGTGGATGCAGAGTTAAAAGGTATGACCTTCCATTAACTGCTTCTGAATGGAGAAGATTACACCAAACTCAAAATAGGAAAAAAGAAGAGGAAAACATTAGAAAAGAGGCTCAACAGGAGGCAAAGGAAGGGATAAGAAAAACCAAAAACCTTAGAGAAGTCCTTCTGTGTGAAACACCTTTAAAACAAAAAGAACATTTGCCTGTGATAACAATGGATTGTCAAGATGAAAAAAAAGAGGGTTTTAATAGATTCAGGTGCACAAGTAAACTTGATCAGTTCAGAATTGTTGAAAAAATTTAACCTAAAAAGGACTAAAAGCAAAACCTTTATCAAAACTTTGGAAGGACAAATGATACAAAGCATGTCTTCATATTCTCTTAAAGTTAAGTTCAATACAGAATATATGAAAATAGATTGTGAAGAATGGCCAGATCACTTGATGACTGAAAAATTGATTTTGGGACAACAATGGTTAAGGCAAGGTAAAGTAATACTGGATTTTGAAAAAATGAAACTCAAATTAACAGTAAATGACAAAAGGTTTTTAATATTCTTGTGGAGCTCTGAAAAACAGGAAGATCAACAAGAGCTTCATGATTCAGAACTGGAAGGATTTACTTTTTCATTAGAAGACACACAGACATTATCAACACAATTACTAGAGGATCAAGCTTCATTTAATCAAAACCAGCAACAAATTGAAGAAGCAAAAAAGGGTGAAGAGATAGAAGCAAGGTGGCAATTAGGGTATAATAAAAAATATCAGGACATCAAAACAAGAAGGATGTGGAAACAAAGTACACACAAGGCCTGCTCATTAAAACAAATTCCCAGAACAAAATGGGAATGGAAGCCAAAAAATTTCAACCACAACTCATCAAATGAAGACGGGTGTATTCCCAGAATAGGATCAGCAAAGATTAAATATTATTGGGTAAAAAAATCAGAGCTGATTCAATGGAAAAGGACATGAGTATCTGAGATGCAGTTAGGATCTTGGATAAGAAAATCAGAGTGTCACATAGAAGAAATTTTGATAATTTTTGAAAAAAAAAATTGACAAATTGTTCTACCTTTTCCTCTGAAAAAAGAAATAGGAGGGGAAGAAAGGAAGTGGAAAGGAAGTTGGAAAAATTATTAAAAAAAAATTATTATTTAAAAAAAAAGAAAAATTACCCATTTCATTTCTCTTATGAAAAAAGAGAAAAGAAAAAGAGAAGAGAAAACTATCCATTTTTCCTTTTATAAAATATATAGCACAAAGCAAGATATAGGTAGAAGGGTAGCAGGTTTCTGTTTACTATTTTTTATGTTTTATTTTATGATTTTTTATTTTTATTTTCATTTTTTTCTAAACATCTTCTTCCTGGATAAGAGCTGTCAGAAGAGGGGAGAGCACTAGACATCTTGCTACACATGTAATGATCACTTTAATTGAGTTTTTTTGAAAAAGTCAAAATTTAATTGAAGTTTATTTTCATTCTTCCTTCTTTTCATCTCAAAATAAATATCATTCTTGATTTCTTGTGGCTCATGTGGGTGGAGTTTTTTCTTTTTTGTGTGATGCTATATTTTCTCCAGAATGGTGAATCCAAGGGAGCTACCAATTCATGAGTTCAAAGCAGACTCAGTCACCCTGTCTAGAGGACATTGGTTCTGTTAGACGGTCGCCAGAGTGGGACAGACGTAATGACCGCAGTGTTAGACCGTCGCCAGAGTGGGACAGACGTAATGACCGCCTGATATACCGGAATTATCAAAATCTGTGCAAAAAAGTTGGTACGCGCATCTTGAAAAAGATATATAAAGCAATGTAAAGAGAATGGAGAGACACACTTGTGAGAAACAGTTTTCTTGGAATTGCCAGTTTATTCGCCTCATTATCTGTCGGATTATTATTACACTGTTACGAAGTCTGAGTATTGTTTGTGTTGATTTCTGTTCTGTTCTGTGCCTGGCTAGTCGTTTATTCACTCCGTAGTGCAGAGTGCGAATTAGTAATCTTATGTTACGAATCTGTTCGGTAATGGTTGAGTGTGTCTCTGAATGTTAATAAGTGCAGTGTGTTACTTGTCAGTAGTATACTGAACGAGGAAATATGGAAGTAGTTCTGAACTGATCGCATGTTAATCATTTTGGTAGTGACCAAGTTCGATGCAGTCGTCTACGTTCACTGTTGATTCCGATCTCAGGAAAAACTATCATCTGGAACGGTTGAAGTACGAGTAGGTCACTGTTAAGTCTATAACGAGTCGATTGTTGTCAAGATATTTGTTGCTCGTAGTTGGTATACGATGAGTTGTAATTTCAGTATATATATATGTGTGTTTGGTATATCTGTCTATTCTGAAGAAGTACATATTAGGTGATCTTCATTTACTGAAGTAGATTATTCTATTGGACACAAGTCACCGGACTACTGCTGAGACCATCATAGCAGGATTAGTTCAGAAATTCTAAGTTCAGTACAACGAACAGTCATCGGTTATTCAGAATTGCGCACGGAGCTAAGACGCTAAAAGTAATTATGATTGTGTAATAAGTTGGGAAAATAGTACAGGGCCTCTGTCTAACAGACCCCTACCACTCCCAAGGACCCACGTGGCTAAGAGGTAATTTACGGTTAGGAAAGGTTCGGAAACGTATGAACTTGGAAGTATTTTGAGTCTGAAATTGGAAGTTTAACGATTTACATTTAACATTTGGCGCCGTCTGTGGGAAAGTGGCATCAAGATTGCCAGTCATCTGTCAGAATCAGATTATTGTTTGATTGTCAGTAGCAACAGAACCAGATTGTTGCAAACTGTTTCGTTAGTAATATTCCACGATTAATACGGAAAATGATAAATGTCGGTTACTCGGTCTGGCAAAACGTACCCCAAGAACCATCAGTCTGGAGTACTAAAGACAACTCTGGAAGGTAGAAGTACAACTAGGACTGACCTAGTTGTCAAAAAAGTTCAGAATGTTAAAGCTGATTTCGGTCATATTCCGGTAGAACGTGTTACGTCTCTGGTACATTCCAGTACTATTTCGGCACAGTCTGTCGAAGATATAGTAATTCCAGAACCTACCAAGTCGCAGTTGGAAGCTAGTTTAACACTCTTGGAAAAGGATTTAGATTCACTTACGATTAGACACACCCTAGGCAAAGAAATCAGCGAAGGCGAAAAGACACTGCATTCGGGCACAAGTTCGGTTTATTCCGGTGATATTTTGGTAAGAGAATCTTAGTTAATCGGTGACCAATTAGCACTTTCTGCTGAATCTTCAGCCCAACTGCCGTGCTTGGAAGCAAGTTCTCCTACACTGGACACCAAGGAAGAAGGAAGGCTGTTTGACACAGAAATTCGCAGTATAGTAAGCAAGCTTATTTCACCGGAAAGTGTGCTATCAGACCATATAGATTCCGGTAGTTCAAATATTCAGACCAGAAATACAGACGGAAGTTATAATACATTCACGATGAACGGACAACAACAACAACAACAACAGTTATGCCAACACAGGCCATCTCCAACAGGAGTGACATACACGAAGTTTGGTGGATTTCCAGGAGATGATCCGGATGCTCACGTACGCACTTTCGAGATAAGCTACGCCGTCCTCAACCATCCACCGGATCCGGTCTACAAAGCCATTGTCTTTCAATCTACACTTGTCAATGAAGCAGCCAGGTGGCTCACAGAATACGATATTAATCATTTTGGCACATACGAAGCAGTTCGAGATGCTTTTTTGCAGTGATTCAGGTTAAAAAAGAATCCAGCCGAAATTTTTGATTATCTGCAGAATAACAGACAGAGAGTAAATCAATCTATACAGGAATATGCTACCCTTTTCAGAACACACTTAAGGCAGCTACCACCGGCTCATGCTAACTTACCAGATGATGTTATTACTCAGTGGTTCATCAATGGCTTGGTTCCTCAACTTAAGCAGATCATGATCATAAGATGTGTCGGAGCTATGACACTTGATGCAGTCATTGCAATGACTCTGCAGCTGGAAAACAAAGTCGGCGGATTTACAGAAGATCTCGAGTGGGCAAAAACAAACAGACATGTTGCCGAAGATATGACCAAACAAGTATATTGCACCACATGCAAAAATTCAGGACATACCAGTACCAATTGCGCACTTAATCAGACATTCTGCGCTATCTGCAACATTGCCCGACACACCACCGAACACTGCGCATACAACGCTAGAGTACAGGGAACAGCGACTGTTAATGCAATTATCCAGGAACAAGGGCAGCCAGCCAATCATTATGTACCTCCACAAATGAGAAACAATCAGCAGCAAGGATATCAAAATTACCGAGGACAGAGGAATAACAACTATAATCCAAATCGCTGGCAAAACGGGCCACCACCGGAAAATCCCAATTTACCACCACCACGCTGCCATTTTTGTGGTGAATTCGGACACATTAGAAGATTTTGCAAGGATGCAGCTGAGTATGATCAAAGGAAGAAGGAGCGGTAAAACCCAATGGCCAACATGGTACAAATTACACCGGTAGAAACGCAAACTGCTACAGTCCAGACCCGATCAGGTAAACAGCTGCAGTTAGCAGCAGAAATATTCAAACCAGGGATACGAGAACAACATAGGATGTACAACAAGGCTAGTCATTGGACCGCAACAGAACCACCAGTGTTCCCAGAACCTATTCCGGTGACTCAGGCCTCGTCGACAAAGGAAGGAACCCAACAAAAGGAAGCAACAGCGGAGCCATCATCAACAGTAGACATAACAGCAGATACTTCTGCATCAGTAGAAACCTCAAGTTCAAAGGAGCAGGACAAACAATCTCAACAAGCCTGGGAAGTTTTATCCAAGGCATCTATCACTCTGCCTCTCGGCCAACTACTGGCATTAGTACCTGGGATTCGACAACAGTTCCAGCAACAGTTCAGTCCGATACCTTCTTGTATTCCGGCGACAGCAGCAGTTCAACCGGAACCTGATTCTACGGTTGATCATTCAGTTCCTTTAATTACAGTATGGTATAAGAAGCATAAGATCACGCAAGTATTGATTGATGGAGGCTCTGGTGTTAACATTGCGACCGCAGCATTATGCAAAAGGTTAGGATGGACCGAAATCGAACCAGTTCAATTTTTTGTCAGAATGGCAGATCAATCTAGAGTCCATCCTGTAGGACTTGTGCGAAATGTACCCATCACTTTACAAGGTACGACCTTTAAAATGACCTTTGCTATACTAGATCTGCCAGAATCCACTTTGGATTACAACCTTCTTTTCGGTCGACCCTGGCTGAAGCATGCAAAGGTAGTACAGGACTGGTCTGCACAAGAGCTTACATTTAAAGATGCCAATCATAAATATGTGGTAAAATTAGATGCTATACAACCTTGCGAGCTACACGCTAGACCATATTTTACTGAACCAGTCCACATGTTAGATGGACTATCAGATGATGAAGAAGAGGAATTTCTGAAGAATAACGCTGATTTAATGACCTTAGGGACTGTTGATCTACAGTCCGTGATAGATAACTGGAGTACTTCAGTTTGTACAATTGTACCGATCACCGGGAATTCTAAGCAGGAAGATACTGTTTCAACACATGACGACGAATTACAATCACTGTTCAAGTCAACAGACAATACAGAGAAACCACAACAGTTTTATGTCTCCGAAGACCAGTTGACCTCGTACAATCTAGGAGACGTAGATCATCCACGACCTGTAAAGATAAGGCAAAACTTACCGGAAATATTTAAAGCTGATTTGATTCGACTACTTCGCGAATTCTCAGACGTTTTTGCATGGGATTACAAAGATATGAAAGGATTAGATCCGCGCATCTATCAGCACAGAGTCATGTTGAAGCCTGAAGCTAAACCGAATAAGCAGCCCAGCTACCGGATGAATCCCAATTATGCATCACAGGTAAAAGCCGAACTTGATAGATTATTAAAAGTTGGATTCATTGTACCAGTAGAACATGCTGAATGGATTTCACCAATTGTGATCGTGCCAAAGAAAAATAAGCAACTGCGAATCTGTGTAGACTACCGAAAATTAAACGCAGCAACAGTACCAGATCCTTTCCCGATCCCCTTTCTGGATACCATGCTTGATAGGGTAGCAGGACATGAAATGTATTCATTCTTAGATGGATACAGTGGTTACAATCAGGTTAGAATGGCTGAAGAGGATATACCAAAAACTGCATTCATTACCAATTGGGGTGTCTTTGCTTGTACGGTAATGTGGTTTGGATTGAGAAACGCACCAAGCACATTTCAAAGATGTATGCAAGAAATATTTTCTCCTTATCTGACTTCATTTATGCAAGTATATCTCGATGATTTTTCAATTTTCGGTAAGTGGATAGCACATCTGTTCCATTTACGGTGCTGCTTTCAGAAATGCCGAGAGTATAGACTCTGTTTAAACCCAAACAAATCTGTGTTTGCGGTTTCATGTGGCAAGTTACTTGGCCACATTGTATCTGCACAAGGTATCCAAGTAGATCGAGATAAAATTTTGGCAGTATTAGAAGCTCCGGTGCCCGCTACACCAAAAGAAGTTATGCGCTTCCTGGGTCAAGTGCGGTGGCACGGCAGACACTTACGATGGCTTGCTCATTTGGCTATACCACTGAACAGGCTAATCACAAAAACTCCCCGCCAGTTCGAATGGACTCAAGAATGCCAAACTACATTTGATCGACTCAAGTATCTATTGACGCAAGCCCCAATCTTACAACCACCGGACTGGGACAATCCGTTCCATGTTTTTGTCGACGCTTCAGATATTGCGATCGGCAGTATTTTGATGCAGCAAACACATAAGTGGTTTCGTCCTGTTTATTATGCCAGCAGAAGGCTTGCACCTGCAGAAAGGAATTATTCTACCACCGAAAGAGAATGTCTAGGATTAATTTACTCCATCAAAAAATTCAGACATTATCTACTAGGCCGGAAATTCACATTCCATGTGGATCATGCTGCCCTCGTCTATCTAGTAAGACAACAACATTTGGGTGGACGCTTAGCACGTGGGTGCTACTCTTGCAGGAATTTGATTATGAAGTCATTCACCGACCTGGAAATGCATATGCCTTAGCAGATTTCTTATCTCGTCTAGATTCTGGTGAAGCTCCGGTAGGCATAGATGACACGACTCCAGCGATTTATAGTTCTGAGCCACTGACCGATGAGACTGCCGAATCACTAGCACCGTCTACATATTATGATCAGATTCTAACTTTTCTCACCGAAGGATGCTTTCCATCCGAGACTGCCAAGGCAGTTCGAAGGAAAATTGCAGTCTTTAGCCGCCGATTCCGGTTAGTTGCTGGAGAACTATATTATGTAGATCACACCGGAATCTTACTTCGATGTGTTCCTCCGCATGAAATTAACTCGGTCATCACATGGCTCATTCAACCCCTACTGGTGGTCACTTTGCCACAGATTTAACTCACCGGAAAATTCTGCAAGGAGGTCTTTGGTGGCCAACTATGTACAGAGATGTGGCCCAATTTGTCAAACACTGCGATACTTGTCAAAGGACTGGACAACCACTGCAACGACACTTCTTTCCCTTGCAGCCTATTATGCCACTCGAACCATTTCAGAAATGGGGATTAGATTTTATCGGTCCAATCACACCTCCAGCAGTTTTCAGTAACAACAGATACATACTAACCTGTACAGACTACGCAACGAGATGGGCAGAAGCCTGGGCTTTACGGTCTGCTACAGCGGTTGTAGTAGCAAAATGTCTGCTAAATGATGTCTTTCCACGCTTTGGCTTACCACTCGAATTAGTGACAGATCAAGGTACTCACTTCGTAAATCAATTAATGAAGGTACTCACCCAATCATTCCAGGTGACACACAAACTCAGCTCTCCATATTACCCTCGCGCCAATGGTTTGGCCGAAAGTACAAACAAATCACTATTGAATATCCTCCGGAAACTGATCATGGAAGCACCAGAAAGATGGGATCAACTACTACCTGCAGTATTATGGGCATACCGAACTACATATAAAGTAACAACAGGTTTGACACCTTTCAAACTAGCTTATGGCTTAGAAGCAATAGCACCCATGGAAATAGTCATCCCAAGTCTGCGTGTAGCAATCACTCAGAAGATGCTACCGGAACTTGATGAGCACCGATGGCTCAACTTTTTAACCATGCGTGAAGTACAACTAAGGCAAGCCAAGACACACGATCGATATTTGAAGACTCCAATCTTTTTGGTAGGTCAGCTTGTACTCTTCTATAATGCAAAGTCGGATAGAGCAGCAGGAAAGTTCAAACTATGATGGTTCGGCCCTTTTAAGATCTCAGAGCAAGTCGGTCCGGCAACTTTTCGGTTGACTACATTGACTGGAAATCCACTCCCAAAGGTAATTAATGGGTTGAAACTGCGGCCATATCATCACGCCACTAGCCCGCATTAAATTTTTCGACGATGGACCGCGTTTTGTTTAATCTTTTCTTTTTTTTCTTCTTCTTTCTGTTTTTATAAATAGCCGTGTTTTGTACAATCTTTATGTGACCAGCCACCCCCTTACCAGTCACTCGAGTACGCATGCCTGCATGAAAACCAGCATTATTCCCGCACTGCACAATGATATCCAACCCCTTTCTCCTCCCCACCGTGTTGTTTCTACTTAACTCTGTCGACAACGCCGAAAAAAGCTATTGTGTTGTATGATAGTATTCTGAGCCCTCGTGCATTCTGCATCCGTGTTCATTGTCTGTCTCAGTAAACGCTATGGAAGCGATAGCCAACTATGCTGCCTTCCGCAATGGTATCCCTACAGAGGTAGGTGAATACCTGCGTTGCAGAGGGTTGGCCACTTCGCTGAGTTGCCTTGGCACTCAGTAGAAGCCCATCCTTTCTTCACGCAAATCATCACCACCATTGCTCAGTCCCCCGCCACCGAACGCCAATGGGTCTTCCTCTCGCTCCCTTCGCGAACAGTCATCACCTTCCAAGCCTTCGCTGAAGCCTACCGCCTCAATCCGCAAGGCCGTGAAAATGGCCCTAGTATTCCCCCCGCCCGCATGACCGAACTATTCCCCCGCTCTTCGTCCAACGAATACGCCATTCTCTGCCGCCCCGAACCCGAACGATCCGCCCTGCAGTTCTTAGTCGCCATACTCAACCTACAGAAGCGCACCTACGGCATCTCACGCCCATTCTATTCCGCCTTAGATTTAGCTGCCCAAGAACCCATAAACTTTGCCTCGTATTTTTTCCTTAGAATCCATAAAGAATGTGTAGCTATAGTAAAGCAACTCCAAAAGGGTACCACCCCGCGCTCTCGCCTTCCCCATATCATCTCATTCCTTTTCCCAGCCATCCTTGCCGCACAACCACCACCCCAAGGTCCCGTACTTAGACTCGAAGAATCAGTTCAACCACTCGATGACGAGGAAGAAGAAGATGAGGAGATCAACCAGCTCTTCCGCAATAAGAGAATTCGGATCAGCTCCTCAGAAAGCGAAGCACAAGGGTCCGCCGGAAAAAATCAGGACACCCGAAACGAAGAACAAGAAGAGACCGTCCACGACACAGCCACTTCCATCCACAACGAATCATCGGCCGACCACCACGACCAGCAGAATCACACAGAAACAGAACCAGTCTCAACCGAAGAAGCATCAGCACGACGAGAAGATGAACAACAAGTGATCGACAGTGCACTCAACACCCTACTGAAGGCCGTAGAATCCACCATCGCCCACATTACAGGTGAACACCAACCCATCCATCAAGTAACTCACCCTGCATCCCCTGATCCTCAATCCCCACCAGTCAACCCTTTCCTGCTACCAATTCCCGAATCCTCTTCATCCTCCCCCAATTATTCACCCTCGAGATCCCCCCAAATCCATACCCAAACTTCTACACCACCACAACACCCACTTCTTCTTTCCTCTGTTCCGGTCTTTTCTGAACTGGCCGCCATGGGCCAAATGCTCATTACCCTCTCACAACAACTTCCAGTACAGCTGAGTGAGGTCGCAAATACCATTCGGCAAGACCTACAGCACAAAGTCGACCTCCTGGAAGCCGACATCACCCCACTCCAAGAAGAAGTCAACGCCGTAAAAGCGGAGAATCATCAATTACAGACACAATTAGTAGACCTCCAAGCGCAGTTTTCGGAACAACATGCCTTGATACAGCAAAGGGATGCAGCACTAGAGTAGCTTGCCGCCAAAGATCAGCTATTACACGCAGCACACGAAGAAATCCGGGAACTAAAGACCGCACTCCAAGAAAAAGAAGACATCAACTCATCCCTAGAAGAATTGGTCGAAGAAACGAAGGCCCAGTTACAAGAAACCATCCAGAAGAATCAAGACCAACAGCGAGAAGCAGAACAAGTCAAAGACGAGCTACGAAGAGCCCAGGAATGCTTGGATGAGGTAAATAGAATGCTGAGACATCAATTAACCAGGGAAGCAAAATACCAAAAAGATTTGGCAAATACTCGAAGAGAACGCGATGCATTCTCCAAAACGATCGAATTTGAGAATCAGCAACTCGAGCGACTGGATAACCAATTGCGAAATCAGAAGGATCGAGTCACGGATATGCAGCAGAAAGTCACCGAAATGAAGACATCCCGGGACGCTGCATTATCCAATGATTTTTATTTACAAGAGGCCTTTTTGCAAACCCAGGCCGAAATTTTGCTTACTGAAGCAATTGCACTTAGTTCCATCAGAATAGATGCGCAGATTCTAGAACCCGACACTCTGAAGCAATTATTAGAAACCCTTAAGAAAAAAATAGCTCGTACATTTAGATTAGCCAGGAATATGTACCTTGAAGGCCTCATAGAAGAATAGTAAAATTCGGTCATGCGATTTCACAATGTAATGATGAGTTCGAATTGAGTATGATACCAAGGTTTTGTTTCATGATACTTTTTCGCACATGTAAAAGACTTGCTAAGTCCAGCATCGATCTACGGGATAAAATGCAGAATGATGATTTTTTATGCTACAATTTTGGTAAGGAGAATGAAGTGTCATGTCCGAATGAAATATAATTATTCCAGCAAAAGGCAGTTCAAGCTCTGGTGCTTATAAAATGCGTATGCCCAACATAGTATTTTTCAGTATAGTATTCTTCGAGCTTTGGTGCTAGTTAACAAATATTCAACATATTATTTTTCTGCGAGCCTTACAACCATGCCTGAATCCGATATACTAAGATGGCGACTCAGGAAGCGCGCAAATGCACAGAACCGTGTTGTGACTACAACAGACACTACATTACAGGATGATGAAGATGACTCAATGACTTCTGCAACACTAAAGGTTCAGCATAACAACATATTATTTTCCACAGAATTTAAAATAGAGCTCGACATCCATTCTAGGATGAATGAGAACTAGCTACGGAGGATCGGACTCCTGCAGTTTGCTAAGTTACCATGGGAGCAGTGGACAGGTAATGAAGATGCAGAGAATCAGTTACACAGCATGCGACGAACAAAAGGCCTCATTTTAAACCAGGTACAATTTTCACCACAGTTAGTTTCAGCCATATTTAAATTGCCGCTGTATGATGATGCACGTTTTCCTAAATGTTCGAATGATGATCTGAGAAAAGAATTTGGAAACTGCGAAGGCCGCAGAAGATATTACATGATGAAAAATGCCACATATAATCGCCGTGAACAATTCAAGTGGTATTTGGAGAAACTATGTTTCTTAGTTAAATTTGATTTGATGTCTAGAGAAAATTTCTCACCATTAGTACATGCCGAAGGAGGTGGTAGAATTAGCTGGACACACTGGCTATATAACCATCTCTATACACAAATCTTTGTCGGGGATAAGCGAAGATCCCAAACCAGTAGCAGAATAGCAGTATATTTAGCTGCTATATTCAAATTTGTGCAGTCGGTGAAAGAGCAGAAGCTGAGATGGTCCCAAGATATTAATTCCTGTGATCATAACATGATAGACACAGGACATCCACACAGTGCAGAGCAAGAGGAAGCAGAACAAATTTCTACATCGTCTGAAAATTTATTTCACACAGATAATAGAGAACAGAACAAGGCAGTAGGAACGCCTTTTAGGCTGTCGACTAAACGCAGAATGGAAGACCACTTACAAACTGTCAGTCCAAGGAAGTTGCAGAATGACAATCTCCCACCAAATTATGTGACAGGGTTGCAAACTAAATTACAAGAAGTTTCTGATTATTTGCGTCAACAAGAACAAATGATTCAGCAGGAAAAAGAAATATTATTCGCTAATATGAATAATTCCAATTCATTATTAGAAAAGATGAAACAGATGCAAAAGGAACTGGACGACAAAGAAGGCTTAATGAAGGAGTTACAGAGTACCCAACGGCAATTAGTAGCGGAGTTGATTAACGCTCAAAAGTTTTTTCAAGAATTTAATCAGTGGCAGAAAAATATACAAAAACAGATACAAGACAAAATGATGAGCTTTTCTATCATGAATGCCAACCTGCAAGCAGAAAATGATGTTTTGCATTCAAGAATACAGGTTTTGCAGGAATTGGAAAGTCAGATATTAAAAGATGAAGGAGTAGAATTGAGTGCCACATTAATGACGAAAGTGGATATAGAATTATTAAAACAACAATTGGATAGTCATGTTCAAAATATTTGGAAACTTTTTCGTAAAAGATGGCTTGCTATACTTGTTCCTCCACTTGAACAAATGCGGTCATGTTTTGTGTCGGACCATGAAAGTAATTTGATAACTATAATTCAGAAGCAGGAAAAGCAGCTTGAAGAATACAAGCAGAATATTAAAGGATTGCAAGAGGAGCTATTACAAAAGACTATACAGGAAAAGCCAGAAATGATTCGGAAGCAGAACTCTGGAACAGACCTTCAGGCAAAGCAAAAGAATGTCGAAGACGATAATGCACTTGCGGGTTCGAGTCCACCGTGCGTGCCAGTGTTAGACGGTCGCCAGAGTGGGACAGACGTAATGACCGCAGTGTTAGACGGTCGCCAGAGTGGGACAGACGTAATGACCGCCTGATATACCGGAATTATCAAAATCTGTGCAAAAAAGTTGGTACGCGCATCTTGAAAAAGATATATAAAGCAATGTAAAGAGAATGGAGAGACACACTTGTGAGAAACGGTTTTCTTGGAATTGCCAGTTTATTCGCCTGATTATCTGTCGGATTATTATTACACTGTTACGAAGTCTGAGTATTGTTTGTGTTGATTTCTGTTCTGTTCTGCGCCTGGTTAGTCATTTATTCACTCCGTAGTGCAGAGTGCGAATTAGTAATCTTGTGTTATGAATCTGTTCGATAATGGTTGAGTGTGTCTCTGAATGTTAATAAGTGCAGTGTGTTACTTGTCAGTAGTATACTGAACGAGGAAATATGGAAGTAGTTCCGAACTGATCGCATGTTAACCATTTTGGTAGTGACCAAGTTCGATGCAGTCGTCTACGTTCACTGTTGATTCCGATCTCAGGAAAAACTATCATCTGGAACGGTTGAAGTACGAGTAGGTCATTGTTAAGTCTATAACGAGTCGATTGTTGTCAAGATATTTGTTGCTCGTAGTTGGTATACGATGAGTTGTAATTTCAGTATATATATATATATGTTTGGTATATCTGTCTGTTCTGAAGAAGTACGTATTAGGTGATCTTCGTTTACTGAAGTAGATTATTCTATTGGACACAAGTCACCGGACTACTGCTCAGACCATCATAGCAGGATTAGTTCAGAAATTCTAAGTCCAGTACAACGAACAATCATCGGTTGTTCAGAATTGCGCACGGAGCTAAGATGCTAAAAGTAATTATGATTGTGTAATAAGTTGGGAAAATAGTACAGGGCCTCTGTCTAATAGACCCCTACCACTCCCAAGGACCCACGTGGCTAAGAGGTAATTTACGGTTAGGAAAGGTTCGGAAACGTATGAACTTGGAAGTATTTTGAGTCTGAAATTGGAAGTTTAACGATTTACATTTAACAGTTCTTAGACAATGAAGCAACAACGGAGACAGTAGAATTAGAATCTGATGAAGAGCAGGAGATTCCAGAAGCAGAAAAGATAGTCAAGGAACTCAAGGAAACTCTAGGTATTATTGGCCAGCACATATTTACAGTAGGAGTTGCAGGTTACAAGTACACTATGCTGTGTCAGGATTTTTATAAATTCTAGAAAAGTGTAATCAATTACAAGAGATGGAAAGCAGTGGGATTACACAAGCTGCTGGATGAACCTATATTTTTCATAGATTTTGAAAGAGTGGCACAGGTAATGAACAACTTGTTAGAAGTTGGGAAGGGCAATGAGGCATATTTCCAGTGTAAAGTCAAGAACAAAGAAAACCAGGAGGAGAATATCACTATAAAAGCAGAGCATATCAGGGCAGCTTTACAGTTTTATCCAATGGGAACTAAGTTGGATAACAGCTTTGTCAAGAAGAATAAAGAAACATATACAGGATATTCTAAATTTCCCGATTTCAAGGGAAGAGAAATTGAGGAATATGCCATCAGAATGTTTTTGCAATATTTCTGTTTCCCAAAACTGCCGAGATATACCATGCCACACAAATAAGTAACACTAATTATGTTTAACAATAAGGACACAACTAAGCCCTTTGGAATAATGGATGTATCACCATATATACATGAGCAATTGAAAGAAGCAGCTAAACACTAGGAGCAGAAGAAGTATATGAATGGAGCTCAATTTTTAACCAGGATTATATATCATGTACTTGGAATGGAGGATCAGTTGAAGCTAGCTCCAGCAGCTCAATATTTCAGAAATTTGATGGCAGGAATCAAAAGTCCTTCAAGAAAGATATCTGTAAGAGAATCAGAAGGTCAAACCAACATGAGGGGAGCAGAAAGGAAAAGAAAGGGGATCTTAGAGGAAGTTGTTCCTATAAAGAAAAGGAGATTGGATCCAAGAAAAGTTGAATTGGATCACGTAGAATCAACTAAGGAAGAGCATGAAGCTTCTTTGAAGCAGGTACAATCTTCAAATGATCCTCACCCACCTCAAACAAGCAGAGAACAGTTGTATACCTATTTGACTCAAGGTAATAATAAAAGGGCAGTATATGAAGCTCAATATCAAAAGATGTTGGAGGATTACTCTTGCAAAGCAACAAATTGGGTTCAAGAGGAAGTAGAACATTATGAAGAACTTCATGATCAGATGATGGCAGCTGAGACAGAGGAAGTATTTGTCAAAAAGGAAGTGGAACTGTTAGCATACTTCAAAGAACTACAAGGACCTCCTGAAACAAGAAATACAATTGTAGCAAAGAAGAAGGTTCAGAAGAAACCTGTACCAAAGAAGAAGTTAAGTAAGAAAAGTAAAGGAAAATCAGTAGCAGAACCTGTACCAATGTTGGAAGCTGAAGAAGTGATAGTAGAAGAAAGGACCCAGAAGGAATCTACTGCTATAGAAGAGTCAAAATTGGAAAAATCAGGAATAGCAGGCTCTTCACAATTCTCTTCAGACTCTGAAAGTGATATTGAAAACTTCTTGTTAAAAAGTTTGAATTTTTCAGTACCTAGTACACCTAATGTGATGACACAGGCCACTGAAAAACATAAAACACCAGAAGACTTGAGAGAGAAGCCCCAAGAAAAGCAAGTCCAAGAAGAAGTAGTAAAGCAGGTTAGTCCTGAAGAAGAGAGAAGATTACTAAAGGAAAAGCAGTGATGAGGGAAGAGGAGAGTGAAGTAAGAAAGGAATTCAGCTGTGGATTAATGGACTCAAGATTAAAGTCAATATGGACAAAACCTTCACAACAAATCAATTTCAAAGTGGATGAAGGAAAAGCAGAGATAGCAAAAGGAGTTCAGTTATGCAGTTTAGTACAAGAACAAAAAGAGACAGATCAAATCAAGGAAACAGAGGAAGTAGTGGTGAAGAAGAATGTTCAAGAAGAAGAAACATGAGTTATAGACAAAGAGATCAATCAAAGCATAGAAGATATCCTGTATGACTTGAATCATAATGAAGAATTTACAGCTACAAAAGATCAAGGACAAGAGGAGGAGCTGGATCTCATGGATATAGAGGAGCAAGAGGAAGGACAGAAAGAGCAGACAAGTAATGATCAGATAAAGATTACTGAGGAATCAACCCTAGTCCAGGAAAAGGAAGTACAGGTAAAAGAAAGATATTTCTTTGAAGAGGAACAACAAATGATGGAGAACAAGGAGGCAGAAGACACAAAGATAACTGAAGATACATCAGGACATGAGAATAAGGATGACCAGATATTGGAATATGAAGAAGATGTTGCAGACCAAGAAAAGATGGAAGCAAATAAAAGCCATGAAGAACAAAAGACTCAGGTTATAGAGTATGAGGAAGAAGATGAAGAAGAGAATGAGTGTAAAGAAGACAAGCAGATAGAAGTCAAACAAATAGAAATAGAAGTTGGGTTGGAAAGGATACCTAAAAATATAAGATCTACTTGTAAGATCATTATGAGCAACATAGAGCAGTTCAGACCATCAAGCAGAAACATGATTATATCAGGTATGGTAGCTGAATCTGAGTTTGAAAAAGGTAGTGGTATCATTAAAGAGCACAAGAAGGAAAAGGAACAATTGGCAGAACAATTGAGGATTGTAAAGGAGAAAAATGAGGAATTGACATACAGAGTAATTTCCTTGGAAGAATTAGAGGTACAACAACAAAACGAAATCCAATATCTTGACCAAAGATAGCAGGTCCGAAGGTAGGAACATGGCCTACAAAGAAGTATATGGTGGACACAGCTGAATCTGTCATAGCCACATACAAGGATATTAATGACCCAACATGTATTTTACTAATCAGAGTAATGAGACTCATCCTGGCATGTATAGAGACTTATATAGATATAGATGTCAAAATTCTAAATTACATTGGCTTCAATTCACCTACTGATGCTTTATTATTTGATCTCAGTGAAACACCTGACAGGATATGTTTGATGGCTTATTATAGCAGAATAATATTTTTGGGTAGCCATTATCTCCAGATTTTTGAAGATGACTTTGATTATGGGTTCTTTGAAAGGGAATCAGAAATATTTGGAAATTTGTTAGTAGTAACAAAGTCTCGACTTACTGCTTATGAAGTTGCATATACAGAGTACCTAAAAAAAGATGTAATTGATAAACTAGAGGCTGCTGTACAGTGGAGGAAAGCACTATTTGAGATGGTAAACAATTTGAACATTACAGAAAGAAAGAGCCATGACCTACTGTCCCAGGTGTATCAAAGAAAGAAGAAGTGAAGAAAGCTTTCATGGAATATCAGCAAGAATGTCTTTTGTCAGGAGCCAAAAGGTCTAGGAGGGGAAGAATGTTAGAAGAAGTATTTTTGATGGAAAATAATTGTAAAATGCCAAAAAATTGTAAGAATATTTATGCAAATGATGTAAAAATGAGGAAGAGTCTTCCTCATGTAGATTAGAATCATATGTATTTTTTCTAGATTTTTTGGAAACTCTTAGATAGCATATTTTTAGATTAAAAGGGAAAAGGACCAAAATTCAAGTGTGAAAAGGGACACTTGAAAATGTATAAAAGACAATTTCCTCTACTATGAGAGGGTTGGTTATTTGTATTACATGCTATCCAAGCAAAGAGAGAGAGTTTCCTGCAGAAAATCGTGTTTCTTCCTTTTGTGTGATTTCTTTGATTTGTTGAGTCTATTCTATGTGTATCCATGGAGATTTGTAAGCTTCTATTGTGTATTTCTGATGAATGTGTATGAAGAGAGTTGATTGCTGATGTGTTGAGTGAGAAACTGATGAAGAATGGTGCTGGAGATGAAAATCGTTTGTTTTCACAAAATCGCGATTATCTCATCTGAAGGTTACAGGTATCATTTTTGAGTTTTGACTTTATGATTGTATTCTGCTGAGAAAATAACATGTTTTAGACACCAAGATGATTGAAAATGATGGAGTATTGCTCAAGATAATCCAAACCCTAGAAATTTCTCTTCATCTTCATTAATTCTCAGAAATCCAACCAGTTTTCTCTTATTTCTTGGATTCTATCATCTAGAACGGGCTGTGGTCTCTTGTATACTTCCAGGATTGACAAATATAAGATGTATTGTTGATTCTTTATGCTAAATGATTGGAGAGGACAACTCCAAAGGTCAACAACAAACAACCTTATTGATACATGTGTGTGCGTTGAAATCACACTCTGATATGGCAAGAAGCTCAGCTAATGAGTGTGTTAAACCCGCGGCTAAATCATGTGTATATATAGTGATGGTTGGAGTCAAGTTTTGAATTTGAATCTTGGTCACCTAAAAACTCTTTTCGTATTTCTTAGTGATAGATTCTCAACTAACGATATCATAAGATCATGGATTTTCTTTCCCTTCTCATGAAGTGGATTCAACCACTTTGATTCCTTCACTTTTACATCAAGTAAATACTCAAAGAATTAGAAGGGTGAGTTCATAAGTGAGCTCTTCAAAGCTTTAGCATTTGCTTCAAGTTTCTATGACATTTGAAGACTCAAGCCAACACTTAGACTTGTCATGAACTTGTTCCAACATTCATCCCACTCCACCAATGTTGCTTTGCCTTTGTTCATTGATTTTGCTTCATAGCTTGATGAAGATCTCCCCCTCGATGGTGAAGTCATGCTTGAACTATCTTCATTGATGGAACACCTTGGGCTGTTAAGCTCTAGGTCGATTTGTTCTTCATCATGTCCATGCTTGTCTTCTTCATATTCTTGCATAGAATCATACTTCTTATACCAAGGGAGTAGCTCATCAAATGCTAAATCCCTTGATATCATCAAGTCCTTTGTGTTTTGGTTGAAGCATCTATAATATTTATGATCATTTGAATATCTTAGAAACACACACTTTTCCACCTTTGGTTGTAGCTTGTGCCTCAATTCATGTAAACACATCTGATTTGTTTTTGATGAAATAAACCCAAACCATCGTTGTGCAATCATCTATAAAAGTGACAAAGTACTTCTTACCTCCAACAGAATGCTCTTTGGTTGGCCCCCACACATCTGTATGTATCAAGTCCAATGGATGTTGACTTATGTAGCCACTCTTCTTGAATGGAAGTCTCGCTTGCTTCCCTAGTTGACAAGATTCACATAAATGCTTCATACCTTGTCCTTGGAAGTTGGGAAGACCTTCAATGAGCCTCTTGAATTGCACTTCCGTCATTGTTTGTATGTTGATGTGGCCTATCCTCTTGTGCCACAAGTCCAACTCCGAAATCTTCTTGTTTCCATATGTGAAGTAGACATGTTGAGTGGAATGAGAATTTACCTCCAAAGTGAACAGTCTCCTTTGCTTCTTTCCTCTTGCTATGAACTTGTACCCTAGCTTAGGGTTTTCCACAAAGCATCCACCTTTGTTGAACCTTAGTTGATAGCCTCTTTCAACCATTTTCCCTATGGACACCAAGTTCTTTGTGATGGTAGGTACATCCAAGACATACTTGAGACATCTTCCTTCCTCCTTGTCATCCAAAGCTACATCTCCAACATGGGAGATCTCATGGGCTATATCATCACCTATTTCTACATGTCCTTTATCTTTTGGAGAATGTAGATTAGTAAACCAAGGAGCATTGAAACTCATATGGTTGCTACATCCACTATCAATATACCAAGTGTTATCTACTTTGCTTAAATTCCCACTCATGTGCATCATCAAGAGATTGTCATTTTTTGAACTTGTAGAAGCATAATTAACTGGGCCTTTTTATGAAGAACCTTGATTATATCTTCTTTGGTTTCCTCCTTGGTAGCAATCTCTAGCATAGCTGCAGAACTTGCCACATATGTAACATCATTCACATCTTGATTCCTATTTTGTTGATTCCTTCCTCCTCTTCCTCTTGTTCTTCCTCTACCTCTTTGTGATGAGGTATCTTGGTCATGTCCTTCATTGCTTTAGTGGCCTTGACTTCCTCCAAAACTTCCTTTTGCCCCTGCTTTGTCCTCGTCTTCCTTTACCCTTTGATTACTTGCATAGAAAACTTGTGCATCCTTTCTTTTAGTTGAACTTCCACCTATGTTCATTTCTTCGGTGACCATGAGAGCAACTAATTGCTCAAAGTTGGCAAGATTATCCCTTACATATAATGAAGTGGTAAATGATTTCCACTTCTCATCATCCCTCAAACCATTGAGAGTATAAGCCATAAGATCATCATCATCTATGTGGCTTCCAATGGATCCCAATGCATCTGACAATGCCTTGACCTTAAGTATGTCGTCATTTATGATACTCCATGAGCTCTTTCTAAGATTTTTGAGCTCATTCTTGAGTTGTATCTTCCTTGCTTTGGTGCTTGTTGAATAAATCCTCTCAAGTGTCTCCCATACCTTCATGCTTGAATTCAAGTCTTGGATATGGACGATCATGCTATTGCTAATGTGTTGGGAAAGGATAAAGATAAACCTCTTGTCCCTTTCATTCAAATCCCTAAAGGCCCTTCTCTGGTCATTAGTTGGATTTTCATACAACCTAGGTCTTGGTTAACTTCCACTAATCAATCCCCAAAGGCCCTTTCCCATAAGGTAATTGGAGACCCTAAATGTCCATGGTTGATAGTTCCCCTTATCTAACATTTCAATTTGAGTGTTGAAGTCTCCCATATCTAGTCTTTGCTAGTTGACCTAGCCCTTGGCTAATCCAATGTGTGTAAAATGCAAATGAGTCGCTGAAGTTACCTCAATACAAAGCTTTCTAGATGGACACCTTGTGCTCTTGAAAATTTGAGTAGAGTAGATCTCTCTTGATGTGAGCTACCTCAAACAAGCTTTTGTTGATGCAAATCTTCGACCACCAGCTCCAAGAGGTCTTCGTGCATGTATTGGATGTCTCCAAGATACAAAAATGCCCTGGTACCACCGATGGGGGAAGTATCTCAACCCTCATGCACTGACGAAGCACGAATGACCTCCATAGGTACCCTTCTTTGACCTCTGCACACCACAAATCCTCTTTCTCAGAGCTTATGAATAGAACTCTAGTGAGCTTTTGTGGAGGTGTAGTAGACACCACGAGATTTCCATGAAAATTATTCAATAGCTAACCAATGAGACAAGAATCACATCAGATGAATACACAAGGAGGTAGAATGAACAACTCAAGGGTAGAAAGTTGCAACATTGCCTGCACACACAAATAGATATGCTTACTCAAAGAAAACAAACAAGCAAGCAAGGGGCTAGCTTAAGAAAGGGGCTAGCTTAAGCAAGGGGCTTGCTTATTACAACTCCAACACTTAATGGTCTCTTCACATGAGCTAAAAATCCAAGAAGAGGGCCCAAAAGAAGTCAAGATCATGCTCCTTTTATAGTGAGAAGTGTGCCCCTATAATCTAGGAACTAACTTTCCGAATAAGCCTCCTAACTCGGAGGACTTAGTTGAGATGAATTGAGGAGTGGTTGAGTGAATTTTCTTGTTGGAATCTTGTGGCTTCTCACTTCCTTTGATTGCTCCACATGTCCATGATTAATTTCTCATGAATTGTTAGCTCGAAGCTTAACTTTTGAACATATGTATGCGTATATGTATATGTATATGTATATGTATGTGTATGTGTATATGTATATGTGTATGTATATGTATATGTATATGTATATGTATATATATATATATATATATGTATATGTATATATATATGTATATGTATATGTATATGTATATGTATATGTATATGTATATGTATATGTATATGTATATGCATATGTATACATATATGTATATGTATACATAGATATATACATATACATATACATACATACATACATACATACATACATAAATACATATATATATATATATATATATATATATATATATATATATATATATATATATATATATATATATATATATATATATATATATATATATATATATATATATATATATATATATATATATGTGTGTGTGTGTGTGTGTGTGTGTGTGTAAGTATATGTATAGGTATACATATATGTATATGTATATGTATATGTATATGTATATGTATATGTATATGTATATGTATATGTATATGTATATGTATATGTATATGTATATGTATATGTATATGTATATGCATATGTATATGCATATGTATATGCATATGGATATGTATATGTATATGTATATGTATATGCATATGTATATGTATATGTATATGTATATGTATATGTATATGTATATGTATATGTATATGTATATGTATATGTATATGTATATGTATATGTATATGTATATGTATATGTATATGTATATGTATATGTATATGTATATGTATATGTGTTTGTTATTGACTTTGGAGTTGTCCTCTCCAATCATGAAGTACAAAAGAATCAACAAATCATCTTTATTTTGTCAATCCTGGGAATATCCATAAGACCACAGCCCCTTCTAGATGATAGATTCATAGAAATAAGAGATTGATGGCTGGAATTCTGAGAAAATGAAAATGAAGAGGAAATATCTAGGGTTTACCTTATCTAGAGCAAATCTTCATCATTTTCTATGATCTTTGTGTCTATTTCATGTTATTTTCTCATCAGAATACAATTATGAAATCAGAATTGGAAAATATCACCTGTATCATAGAGACGAGACAATCGCGATTCTGTAACAGTAGACGATTTTCACATTTCTGCATCATTCTTCAATCTTTCTTCACTCAATACATCAGTAATCATCTCTCTTCATACATCTTACTCAGTATTACACAAATGAAACTCACAAATCTCCATGACTAAGCAAGAAATAAGCTTCCACATCAAAGGAAACACACATAATAGCAGAAAACACGATTTCAGCAGAAACTCTCCCTTCTCTATTGATAGCATGAGCAAATGACTAACCAACCTCTCCAAAATAGAGAAAATTGACTTATATACATTTTCAAGTGTCCTCTTTCACACTTGAATTTTGGTCCTTTCCTCTATCATTCTAAAAATATGCTATCTAAGAGTTTCCAAAAATTCTAGAAAAAATACATAAGATTCTATCCTACATAAGGAGGACTCTTCCTTATTTTTACAACAATTGCATAAATATTTCTACAAATTTCTATTATTTTACAATATTTGTCCTTCAAAAAAGGTTTCCAAAAATGCATCTTCCAACATCCTTCCCCTCCTAAGCCTTTCGGCTCCTGACGAAAGATTCTCCAGCTCCGCTGCATTGATCGCCTCTCTTCATTTCTTCTTTCTTTGATATACTTGTGACAACAAATCATGACTTTTTCTTTCTGTTATATTTAGATTATTGACCATTTCAAATAATGCCTTTCTCCATTGTACTGCAGCTTCTGGTTTATCTATGACATCCTTCTTCAAGTATTCTGTATAGGCAGCTTCATATGCCGTAAGTCTGGATTTTGTAACAACTGATAGGTTTCCAAAAATCGCTGATTCTCTTTCAAAAAACCCGTAATCAAAAGCATCTTCAAAAATTTGCAAGTAATGACTACCCAAAAATATCATTCTGCTGTAATATGCCATTAAGCAAATTCTATCAGGTGTTTCGCTCAAATCAAATAATAATGCATCTGTTGGAGAGTTAAAACCGATATAATTCAGTGTTCTGATATCTGTGTCGGTATAAGTTTCTATACAGGCTAGAAGTAATCTCATTATTCGTACAAGTAGTATACAAGCAAGGTCATTGACATCTTTATATGTAGTTATTACAGACTCAGCAGTATTCACCATATAGCTCTTGGTAGGCCATGTGCCTGCCTTCGGACCTGCTACTTTCGGAAAATTCATCCACTTTGGAGGAATTTGACCTTCTCTTCTTCTATCCCAAAAAGTTGTCCATTCTCTTCGTCGTGCTACTGGACAATAGGCTGGATTGATCTTTAAATGAAGAGGTGCCTCTTTCCAAATTTTCCTACATTCTTTGTTGGCATCCAACCATTTATTTCTCCACTTAGGGTTGGCTCTCTCAAATAGTTCTTTGGTGACATTGATGTCTTCTTCATACTCAAAATATTTGTTTGGAGGTAGCCCAACTCTGGCCATCTGGTAGTTCTTTATGCTCTCCAAAATCATACAGAATGGTATCCCCAATCCATCTGCTGCCCAGTGATGTTGATCTGGATTGATTCCCTTATTCAATGCGAATGTGAAAATTTGTTCTTCGTACTCATCATGCATCTTTCTGATGAACTCCATTCTAGAATCTCTACTTGTCAGCAATTTATTTACAAAATCCTCTGAATATTCTTCTTCTGATTTTTTATGTGTTGGTTCATTGTCATATTGTATTCCCTCCAAATTGTCTACCCCATGTTCTTCTTCAAGTGTGGTTTCCACATGTGTCTCTTCCTGGATCTGTGGCTTATTCAACTTCTTCTGCAATTCTTCTATAGTCAATATCAGACTTCCATTCTGTTGTGCCCATAATTCTCTTTCTTTTTTCCACTCATTCTGTTCCTTTTCCCTCTTTGACTGCCACTCATTTCTTTCCTTTTCCATATCCAGATGTAGCTTATTATAGCCTCTCATAGATGTAGCAGCATGTGTACTAGCCTGCCTTTCTAATTCTTTGGCTTCTTTCAATTCTCTTTGTAATTCCTGAATCTCTTTGAGTAATCCTTCCTTTTCTCCCTCTGTTATCTGGGCTGTCTGACTTTCCTCCTTCAATTGCCCTTCCTCCAATAGTAGCTTATTGATTTCTTCATTAGCTTTAGTCAAAATCTGATAGGAAGTTTGTAGAGTTCTATATCTTCCCTTAATCGTTCTCAATTCTTTTTCCAATTTATCATTCTGCTCTGTGAGTAGTATACTCTTCTCTTCCAAGTATTGAATCTTGTTTTGCTTCTGTACTTCTAGCTCTTCCAAAGCAATTATTTTACTGGAAAACTCCTCATTCTTCTCTTGCACCTTCCTTAGTTGCTCTGCCATATGCTCCTTTTCCCTTTTATGCTCTTTAATAACCATACAGCCTTTTTCGAATTCTGACTCTGCTACCATTCCTGAAATGATCATATTTCGGCTTGAGGGTCTGAACTGTTCAATATTATTCATAATGAGTTGACATGCTGATCTAATACTCTTTGGGATTCTTTCCAGTCCTCCTTCTATTGCTATTTGTTTAGTTTCCAGCTGTTTGTCCTCTTTGCATTCACTCTCCTCTTCCTCTTCTCCCTCATATTCTATAATTTTGGTCTCATTTTCTTCATGGCTTGGCTGAGTGTCCAATGTTTTTAAATCTACCATGTCTTCTTGAACACCTGAATTTTTTTGCTCCAAAACATCTGAGATCAGTTTTATTTCTTGTACCCTTTCTTTTTCCAACACCTGTTGAGTTTCTTTAAAAAGATGTCCTTCCTTTGCTTGCATCTCCTTCTCCTGGCTTAGAGTTTTCTGAAACTGATTATATTCAGTTTCCTGACTAGAATTTTGCTGACCTTTACCTGCTTGTTCTTCCTGTCTTTCCTTCTCCTGTGCTAGAACTATTCCAGTTATTTTCCAATCTTTCACCTGATCATTACTTCCTTCCTCTTTGTGTTCTTCTTCCTGTTCATCACTGTGCATGAGGTCCATTGCTACCTCTTGTTCTTGATCCTCATTGGATGTGAATTCCTCATTATTCTTCAAATCATGCAGCACATCCTTTATACTCTGAATGATTTCTTTTTCCATAACTTTCCCTGTAACCATTGGAGCACTCTTTCCCATTTCTCTATTCTTTGTTTCTTGATTCTTATTTACATCCTTCGGTTCTCTAAATGAACTACCCTTCTGTATCTCCTTTGTCAATTCTTCTAACTTTTCATCCAATTTGAAGTGAGTTTGTGATGGTTTAATGCATATGGGTTTCATTCCTGTATGCACCCACCCATAACTGACTTCTTCTCTTATTTGGCCTTCCTCTTCTGTAATTACTGCCTTTCCCTTCATTATCCTTCTTTCATCTTCCAGACTGGGCTGTTTTTCTGCCTGTTCCTGAATTGGTATCTCCTGAGACTTCTTCTTCAATACCTCAGGTGTCTTTTGTTTCTCAGAGGTCTGTATGATGACATTAGGAGTATTTGGTATTGATAAATTTAAACTCTTTAACAGGAAACTCTCAATATCACTCTCAGAATCAGATGAGAAGTGTGAAGATCCTCCTTTTTCTGGTTCTGTGGGTCTTGATACTTCTTCCACAATGGATGGCTTCTGTATTTCTTCCATAACTACTTCCTCCCTCTCTATGATAACAGTTTCAGCTATGGATTTACCCTTTCCCTTCTTGGTCAATTTCTTTTTTTGTACTGGCTTCCTTGGAACCTTCTTTTTCACCACCACAGTGGTTCTGGTCTCTGGGGGTCCTTGTAATTCCTTAAAATAAGCTAGCAATTCCACCTCTTTTCTGACAAACACTTCCTCAGTTTCAGCTGTCATCATTTGGTCATGAAGAGCTTCATAGTGCTCCACCTCCTCCTGAATCCAATCTGTAGCTTTGCATGAGTAGTCTTCCAACATTTTCTGGTATTGTGCTTCATACATAGCTCTCTTGTTATTCCCTTGGGTTAGATATGTGTATAGTTGCTCTTTGCTTGTTTGGGGTGGATGTGGTTCACTAGAAGATTGAACCTGTTTCTGTGCCTCTTCATGTTCCTCTTTTGTAGCTTCCTTCATTTCTAGTTCCACTTTCCTTGGGTCCAGTCTTCTCTTCTTTACAGGAATTACTTCCTCAGATATCATCTTCCTTTTCATACCTGTTCCCCTCATGCGGATTTGTCCTTCTGTTTCTCTTTCAGTCATTTTCCTTGGAGGACTCTTGATTCCAGCCATACGATTTCTGAAATACTGTGCTTCCGGAGCCAGTTTCAGTTGATCTTCCATCCCTAGAACATGATAAATGATTCTTGTTAAGAACTGGGCCCCATTCATGAACTTCTTCTGTTCCCAGTGTTTTGCTGCTTCCTTTAGCTGTTCATGGATGTATGATGAGACATCCATTACTCCAAAAGGTTTGGTTCTGTCCTTGTTGTTGAACATTAATAATGTCACTGACTTATGTGGCATTGTGTATCTCGGTAGTTTTGGAAAACAAAAATACTGTAAGAACATCCTTACAGCATATTCCTCATTCTCCCTTCCTTTGAAATCAGTGAATTTTGCATATCCTGTGTAAGTCTCCTTATTCTTTTTGACAAAACTTGGGTCAAGTTTGGTTCCCATTGTATAGAATTGCAGTGCTGCTCTGATGTGTTCTGCCTTGATAGTGATACCTACTTCCTGGCTATCCTTATTTTTGACTCTGCATCTGAAATAGGCATCATTACCTTTCCCAACTTCTTCCAAACTACCCATCACCTGTGCTACCCTTTCAAAGTCAATAAAGAAAATAGGTTCTTCCAATATTTTATGCAGCCCTACTGCCTTCCATCTTTTCATATTGACAGCAACTCTTTGAAACCTGTAGAATTCTTGGCACAACATTGTATACTTGTATCCTCCTACTCCCACTGTAAATATGTGTTGGCCAATGATGTTTAGGGTCTCCTTCAGTTCCTTCACCACTTTCTCAGCCTCTGGAATTTCTGGCTCATCATCTGACTCCAGGTCCACTTGTTCCTCCACAGTTTCACTGTCCAGAAACCAATGTCCTCTTGATAGCACAATTGATTCTGCCTTGAAGTCATGAATTGGCAACTCCTTTGTATTCACCATTTTCTGAGAAAAATAAAATACACCAAAAAACTCCACCCACATAAGTCACAAAAATCCAGAAAAATTAATGTTTTCTTTTGGAACATTCTTGCCATGAGAGTAAAGAAAGAAAGTCTTTCAAATAAATTTTGCTACCAAAAAAACTCAATTAAAGTGATCATTACAGGTGTAGCAAGATGTCTAATGTGCTTGAAGAAAGAAATGATGGACATGATGATTAATGAAAGAAAACAACTTCAGAAAAATAGAAATCAAAAGATAATCATAGAAAATTGAAACAAAATAATACGAATTTACCATAATAATTTACTTTCCTCCTCCCTATATCTTGCTTTGTGCTTTATAGATTTAAAAACAAAAATAAAAAATAAAAAATAAAATACACACTGTGTCTAGTTTTTCTTAACCCCTTTTGTTCCCTTTTTTTTTTTTTGACCTTTTTTTTTTTTTTTTCTGTCCTCTTTTTCTTCCCCTCCTAATTCTCTTTTAAGGGGAAAAGGTTTAAAAGAAGATACTTTTGTCATCCTTCTCTCTCTCTTTTTTTTTTTTTTTTAATATTTTGTTCTGAAATTCTGAAGATAGGTCAAATGTGGATGATCTTTCTGCCATTGACATAATTCTGATTTTTTTACCCAATAATGTTTAACTGCAATTGTCCTTATGGCATCCAAACATCCATGCTTCTCAGACCAACCTTTTGTAGTATTTTTTGGTCTCCATACCCATTTTGCTTTAACTTCCTGTTTTAATGAGTAACATCGGTGTATGCTTCCTTTCCATGTCCCTATTGTTCTGATTTGTTGATGTTTCACATTAGGCCATAAGTGTCTTCCTTGTTTTGTCTCACCATTCTTCTTTACTCCTGAATTCTCTTGCTGGTTTTGATTGTAAGAGGCTTGATCATTTTGTAGTGGCAATATGTCCCTGTCCTTCATTGAGAAAGTAAATCCTTGCATATCTGGATCATGAACATCTAGATGAACTTCCTATTTTTCATTACTCAGAAAAAACATTAAAAATTTTTTGTCGTTTATGGTCAAATTAAGCTTCATTTTGTCAAAGTCCAAAATAACTTTACCTTGTTTGAGCCAGGGTTGTCCCAAAATCAATTTTTCAGTCATCAATTGATCTGGCCACTCTTCACAATCTATCTTCATATATTCATTATTAAATTTGACTTTAATAACAAGTGAAGACAAACTCTGAATCATTTTACCTTCTAATGTTTTAATCAACATTATGCTTTCATTCCTCTTTATGCTAAATTTATTTACCAAGGTTGAACTGATCAAATTCACTTGAGCTCCTGAATCTATCAAAACCCTTATGTTTTCATTTTGATGATCCATTCCTATCACAGGCAAATGTTCTCTTTGTTTCAAAGTGCTTTCACATAAACACACCTCCTTAAGTTCTTTCATTTTTCTTATTCTCTCCTTTGCTTCTTGTTGAGCCTCCTTTCTGATGTTTTCTTCTTCTTTTTTCCTATTTTGAGCCTTTTGCAGTCTTCTCCATTCATCAGTAGTTAATGGACACTCATACCTCTTAACTCTACATCCGCTTATAAAATTAGGCATGATTTCTCCATCAATGTTAGCTAATTGAATGGCTCCACTTTTGCTTATCTTGTGTATGATGTATGGCCCATGACCTTTCTTCTGAAATTTTTTCTAATGCTCCTTGACTGTGTATGCCAGAACCAAGTCTCCTTCTTGCAGATCTTTTTCTTTTATATGCACATCATGGTAGGCTTTTTGTCTTCTCTTGTCTGTATATATGCTCATTACTGCTTGTAGTCGAGATGCTCCCAGTTTTTCCAAATCTATGACTCTCTCAGATAGTTCATGTCCTATCCAATTGTATTGACTGCCCACTTTTAATGTTGGAATAAGAAATTCCATGGGTAAAACTGCATTTTGTCCATATACCAAATTGAATGGGGTAGTTCCTAAAGCAGTTTTGTATGCCACTCTGTAAGCCCAGAGAACATGATTAAGTTGAGAATCCCAATCATTTCTGTTTGTGTTGACTAATTTGGACAATACAGTGCAAAGTACTTTATTAGTACTTTCTGCTAACCCATTAGCTTGTGGGTGATATGGGGCTGACTTACTATGATGAATCATGAAATATGTGGTCATGTTTTCTATGATTTGGTTCAAAAAATGAGTTCCCCTATCACTTACTAATTCAATTGGAAGTCCAAATCTAGTAACAATATTTTCATAAAAAAATTTTGCAGTTGTATGAGCATCATTTCTTTTAGTGGCTTTGGCCTCAGCCCATTTTGTCAAATAATCAGTAGCCACTAATATGTATTCTGCATGAGATTGTCTAGCTGGAGGATGTATAGGTCCAATAAAGTCCAATCCCCATTTGCTAAAAGCTCTGGCTGAAATTAATGGGATTAATGGCATGTTATCTCTTTTATTTGGTTGACTCACTCTTTGACAGATGTCACATCTTTTTACATAAGTTCTTGCATCAAGAAATAGAGTTGGCCACCAAAAGCCAGAATACAAAATGAGTTTAGCTGTTCTATCACTAGAAAAGTGTCCTCCTGCCACTCCACAGTGTGCCATTTCCAACATCTCCAAATATTTTTCTTCAGGAACACATATTCTTAAATAACCATCCATTCCTTTGTTGTATAATTTGTCTCCTATGAGTTGATATTCTTCAGAGATTTCTCGTAAATTTCTTGAATCTGTACCAGCTATAAGTTGCTTCCCTTTCTCCTTTTTCCTTAATTCTTCAACAATGTTTTCACTCCACTCAGGATTTTTGTTAAACCAATATAGAGTTATTAATTCTGAATTCTGCAAATCTTGACATTCTTGACATTTGGCCACATATCTTTCCACATCTTGAATTTTATTTGGCCAGTGTACTCCCATCCTGGCAAGATTGCTTAAAGTGACTATTTTGGAAGCATGAGTACATGGGTTCCAGCAATGAGCTCTTTTTACATACTCATGTTGCTCCTCTTCTGGGGTACAGTATTCCAGTACACCTGACTGATTGAGGTGATACAAATGCCCAGCTAGTAACATAAAATTCCTGCTTTGTAACACCAAGTGTGTGTTATTTGCTAATGACCTACAAGGTCCCATGGTTAACAAAGGTACTAATGATATGGACCATTCAGGAACACTTTCTACTTTGAACAGGTATGTATCTGGCAGGTCATCATCTAAGGGTGAACTAGGTTCTTTGGACTGAATTCTAGACAAATGATCTGCTCTTAAATGTGTTTTGCCTTGTCTAACCACCACCTCAAATTCAAATTCCATTAGTAAAAGAAACCATCTAACTATTCTTCCTGTATGACATGGTTTATTTACTAAATAAAGTAAAGCTTGGTGATCCACAAAGAACTTAAACTTGTTGGCCAGTAGGTAATGTCTGTATTTTTTAATAGCAAATATCATTCCCAACCCTTCTCTCTCAGTGGTTGTATAGTTCTTTTCTGCAATGTTCAATTGTCTACTAGCATATGCTACTGGGAAATCTAATTTACTTCCTTCTATAGGTTGTGCCAATACACATCCCAAAGCATAATTTGAAGCATCTACATGCACATGAAATATTTTATCCCACTGAGGTGTTTTTAGAATTGGGGCTGTCACCAAACAAGTTTTCAATGTTTCAAAGGCTTGGTCGCATTCTTTATTCCACTCAAACTTTGTGATGAGGGCATATAAGGGTTTAGCTATATCTGCAAATTTGTGAACAAATTTCCTATAGTACCCACAATGTCCCATAAAAGTTTGGAGTTCTTTCACATTAGTAGGTCTTGGAAGCTCTATTATAGCTTTTATCTTCTTCTCATCAGTAGAAATTCCATTTTTTGAAACTATGTGACCCAACATTCTTCCTTGTCTTACATAGAATACACACTTTTCAGGATTTAAGCATACTCTGTATGTCCTGCATTTCCTGAATATTCTTTCTAAATCTTGTAAATGATCTTGTCTTTTCAAAGAGAAAGTGCATAGATCATCTACATAGATTTCCATCACATTTCTCAGGAATTCTTTGAAGATATGACACATCAATCTTTGAAAAGTTGCTGGGGCATTGGTCAATCCAAAGGGCATAACCCTAAAAGCATAAATCCCCCATTCTGTAGAAAAGGCAGTCTTATGTTGGTCCTCCAAGGCTATTGGTACTTGATTGTATCCTGAGAACCCATCTAGAAAGCTATAAACTTCCTTTCCTGCAACTCTCTCAAGAAGATGATCTGTTATTGGCAATGGATAATTATCCCTTATAGTTGCTGCATTCACCTTTTTCAAGTTAATGCATACCCTAAGTTTTCCATTCTTTTTTGGTACCACAACTATGGGTGATATCCATTCAGTATACTCAATTTCATAAATGAAGTTAGCAGCCAACAACTTGTCAATTTCTTCCTTTATCTTGGCAGAGTATTTATCATTGAATGTATAATGTCTCTGTTTACTAGGCTTTGCATCTAGAGTTATAGGAATTTTGTGCTCACATATTTTTGGATCAATTCCTTTTAAATCTTTATAACTGTAAGCAAATACATCCCTATAATTCCTTGCTAGGTTCCTTAGTGCTTCTTCTTCCTCTATGGTCATATCATCAGCTATTACAATATGTCTTTCTTCTCCTTCTTCTTGAGTAATCATGATCTTTTTAGTTTGTTCTTCATTATCATAAGCTTCTCCTTTCTTTTTTTCTCTCTTTGGTTTCATTTTTAGAAGTAGTCTGTCTTCTACTTCATATGTTTTAAAATTTGCTGGTACATCAAAGTATTGTTCCTTGTTTATTTCCTTCTCTTTCTTCTCAATTTCTTGTTCCTTTTCCATTTCTATGTGTTTATGTTCCTTGTATTTGCCTGAGATTTTATCCTTGATTGCATCTTCAGCTTTTACTATCTCCAAATATTTTGTTTTTCCTCTTTTTAATACCATTTATGAATCTTGATCCTCCTCTGTTTTTGAGACACTTATCATGTTTATACTAATGTGAAAAATATCAAACCCTTCTTCATTTTGAAATTCCACTCCTACATACTCCTCACTGGCTATGTCCATGGTAGCCAAAATTTGGTTCCACCCGTAGGGCTCAAACTCTTCATCCTTAAATTGTTGTGGCACATAACTTTCATCTTGCACTTTTCTTCCTTCCACACAATCTTCTCTTTTCAGTCTTCTTTGTCTCTTGGTGAGGTTTCTTATTATGTTACACTTCCATATTGCTGATTCACTCTCTTCCTGATCTTCCAACTCTGATTCCTCGCTTTCTTCTTGATTGTGATGTATTTTGTACCATTCTTGAGGAGATATATCACAGTAGTGCCCATTTCTTAAGTTCACTCTTGTTATTCTTCCTTTGCTTTGGAGATATAAGCAATCATTACCCCAATCCTGCACAATTTGCATTTGTCTCATGAAAGGCCTTCCTAGGATGATTTCATATGAAGTGGATTGTGGAAATTCTACTATGGCAAAAGTATGTTCTATTTCTGTTCCACATATATCCACAATTACTTTTTGCCAAATACCTAGGGGTTTTTCTATATGCCCATCTGCAAGTTGCAATCTCATCTTAGTGGGTAGTAACTCATTGCTTCCCCATTTTTCCCAAGTTTGTTTAGTCATTATGGCCACTCCTGATCCACTATCCAAAATGGATTTAGAAAAGTTTTTTCCATATTGTATTTTTAGTCATTATGGCCACTCCTGATCCACTATCCAAAATGGCTTTAGCAAAGTTTTTTCCAGTGCATCATGCAAGGAAAAAGCATATAGAGGTACACTACCACTATATTCGAAAGCAGATAGCTAAGAAGCACATTGAGCTGGTTTATGTTCCTACTAGTGAGAATGTTGCAGATATTTTTACCAAAGCATTGACTAGAGATAGTCATGAGAAGATTTGCAGGTTATTGAAGTTTATATCATTATGACATTGAAGGAGGGATTGTTGGAATCAATGTCCAATAATCTTTCGTCCATACGAACCTGAAATTTCATAGTGTGAAACCATCTTTTAGAAAGTTAAAAGAAAACAAAATCAAAAGCAAAGCTTACATTTTTTTAATATCGCATATAGAAAAGCGTAGAAGTTTTACGATATGAGTTTGCTTTTGTAATTAAATCGCAAGAGCTTTATTCATGGACGATCGTAGCTTTTTATTAAGCTTTTCAAATAGTTACAACTACTATATAAGGAGGCTCTTGGCTCCTTGTATAATCACTCACTCAAAGATCTAGAGTTTGGAGATCTTCTTGAAGACAGAGTGTTCTCACACTCTTGAAGGAGGTGAAGTTGTGGTGAAGGAGAGGCTACTCTCATTGCAGCAGGAAGTCTTCTACGAGGTGGTTGTAACTATCTTTTGTGAGTTAACCTTGTGGTTGATTTACAATTTCGTTACACTATTTTGTTAGCTTCGTTGCTTCATTCTCTTCACACACACTTAGATTATTTCGACATAATCTAAATTTTGTATCATCATCTTCTTATTCTTCCATTAGTGAGTGCACCACTTTATATGGTTGAGTAGTACTCCCATGTTGTAATTTGGACATCTATTATTTTAGTGAAGTAAGCATCCAGCTTACGTTCCCTATCCTTGTCTCAAGATCTCTTTCTTTCTCTATCTCACTTATCATCTTGTCAATTAAGTTGTGTATGCTCAAGAGGTTTTAGTATTGGAACGATCGTGGGGCCCCAAATTCCAACAGGGTCTGCTCTCCTTTGAGGCTATTCTTCCCTGATTGAGTCCTTCTGAATCATAGAGTCTTTGACACATACCACATCTTCTTTGCTAAGATTGGGCCTAGAGGAACTAAGAGAATGTGTGCTACTTGGATTTTTGCTCAGGGAATTCTCTAATTCTAATGTAATGCATTGTTCATGTACCCAAACTTGGAGAAGTTGACTTCTTAGGTTCTTGACCCAAGACAAGTGGTTCTATAAGGTCCTCATCTTCACACACTAGCATTTTGACCATCATTGGGACATCTTCGGGAAGCTCCACCTCTTCCAAAAAAGGGGCCTGCACACCTCCCTACCCTATGAGATAGGCCTCTATGGGATTGATGTTCAATTGAAGATCTTGGAAGTATGAGAGTCTGACTATGCTATTTGTTGCACCTGATTCAATCAACACTCTCACAATCGTTACATCCTTTCCTTGTCCTACCTCTATGGTCACAACGGGACGTCGATCAATTATTGGAGAAACATTCACACCTGATGTCTGGCACATGGCCATGTGATATCTTGGGGCTTCTAGATCGACATCTAGGCCTAATCGGCTTAATGTATTTTGCCTAATGCGCTCTCTTGCCTCTGCCTGTGCTTCTTCTCTAACCCTCAACTCTTCTTCTTTTCACTTCTTAGCAGGGTTGAGTCTCATTAGCATATCCACTGTAAGAGGTTCTTGATATAGCTTGACTCTACATCCACTAATATAGTTTGGCAAGATGTCATCTTATAGAATGGCCAATTAAATTGAACCACTAGTGGAAATTCTATTTATGATCATGGGTCCATATCCTCTTTTTTCCAATTTACGGGCATGTTGCTTTAGTGTATAAACCAACACTAGGTCTCCCTCTTTCAATCCTTTATCCTTGATGTGTGCATCAAAGTAAGCCTTTTGCCTTTTCTTTGCAGCATAGATGCCTGCTGCCGCTCATAGCCTCGTCTCACCTAAGCATCCTAAATCAAAGATCCTAGAGGACAACTCATGTCCATTCCACTCATGCTCTTGTGCTACTTTTAAAGCTCGGATCAGGAAGTCTAATGATAGCACAACATTTTGTCTAAAGACCATCTGAAATGGGGTGGCATTGAGTACCATTTTCTAGGCAACTCGATAAGCCCAAACAACATGATGAAGCTGTTTATCCCAATCAGAGCATTTGTTATTTACTAGTTTTGTCAATACATTACACAAGACCTTATTTGTGCTCTCAACTTGTCCGTTACCTTGTGGATGATAGGGGGCAGACTTCTTATGGATCACCAAGAATTCTTGGAAAACGTTTTCAATAACTTTGTTCAAGAAGTGCGTGCTCTATCGCTTACTAACTCTATTGGTAACCCATATCTAGTGAACACGTTTTCAAAAAAGAACTTAGCCATCATTTGAGCATCATTCTTTGTTGTGGCTTTTAACTTCTACCCACTTTGTAAGGTAATCTGTGGCCAGAATAATGTACTCTACATGGGAGTTTCTAGCTGGGGGTCAATGGGACCTACAAAGTCTATACCCCACTTTGAGAATGCACGTCCTCCCATCATTGGCCTCAAAGGCATCTCGTCTTTTCTAATCGGATATTGTGCACGTTGGCATGTATCACACTTCTTCACATAGGTATGTGCATCCATATGAAGAGTGGGCCACCAAATTCCTAAGAATAGAATGGTCTTAATCACTTGATCAGGCCTGAAATGTCAACCAACAACACCATTGTGTGCAGTTTCTAAGATTTTCAAGTAGTCCGATTCATGAACGCATAGTCTTAAGTAACCATCTTTTCCTCTTCGGTATAGGTTGTCTAGTCCTACTAAGGCATAGTCGTGAGCCTCTTGTGCCACACTTCATTTTCTTGCTAGAATAGCCTCACTAGGTGGTGTTCCCGATCTCATAAATTCTACCAATGGAGCACTCTAGTATGGAATTAATGACACACGATAAAGGGTAGCATGCTCCACTAGGGCTCTCTTCTGGCACATTGGACAATTCTTAATCCATTCATGTATTTCTTTGTCCATGCTAGGCCAATACACTCCTAAATGTTTTAGATTTTGCAATGTTTGTTGTTTAGAATAATGATTTCCTAGCAATCCTTCATGGGCTTGTTGCAACCAACTACTATGTTCATCGTCCTCGACACAACAAGCTAGTTCTTCTATATCTTGCTTGTACATACTTCCTGCCAATATTTGATATTTTTGTGATCTTACAATTTCTTCTTTGTTTGTTTTCACATTTTTATTTGCTGGTTTGAAGGTTAGAACAGGTACCAACTTATTTTCCCATTTAGGAACAACTTCTAAATTGAACAGATAAGCATCTTGAAGCTCATCAGACACTCCTTGCGGTGACTCCCTTGAGGTGATGCGAGAGAGGTGATCTACCCTAAGGTGGGTCCTACGTATTCCATTAGTAAGAGGAACAATCTTACTAAGCGTCTTGTATTGCAAGGTTTATTGACCAAATATAATAAAGCTTGATGATCAGTGAAAAACTTGAACTTGTTGGCCAATAGATAGTGTCTAAACTTCTTCATTGCATATACCATGCCCAAGCCTTCTCTTTCGATTGTTGTATAGTTTTGTTTCGCTGCATTTAGCTGTCTGCTAGCATATGCTATAGGTAGATCTAGATTTCGTTCACCTGTGGGTTGTGTTAGCACACATCCTATCGCATGATTGGAGGCATCTACATGGACATGGAATGGTTTATTCCAATCAAGCATGGTTAATATTGGTGCTGTGCACAAATGTCTCTTTAGCTCATTGAACAAATTTTTGCATTCATCGTTCCACTCAAAGTATTTCAACAAGGCATAAAGAGGTTTAGCTATGATTGCATACATGTGGATAAACCTGTGGTAATATCCACAATGGCCCATAAAGGCTTGTACCTCTTTAACATTCCTTGGTCTTGGCAACTGCGCTATGGCTCTTACTTTGTCCTAATCTGTTAATATTCTATTCTTAGAAATAATATGACCTAAGATCTTACCTTGACATACCATGAACACACACTTCTTTGGGTTCAGACACACTCAATATTCTCTACACTTGTTGAAGATCTATCTGAGCTCAGGGATGTGGTATCTTCTTTCTTGGGAATGAGCACATAAATCATCCACATATACTTCTAAGCTCTTTCACAAGAACTCTTTAAAGACATGACACATGAGCCTTTGGAATGTTGCAAGTGCATTGGTGAGTCAAAATGGCATCACACAAAATGCAAAGATTCCTCATTCTGTGGAAAAAGCCATTTTGTGTTGATCTTCTAGGGAAATAGATACTTGGTTGTAACCTGAAAATCCATCAAGGAAGTTATAACCTTCCATGCCCGCAACACGCTCCAATAAATCTTTAGTGATTGGAAGCGGATAGCTATCTCTTATTGTAGCCGCATTAACTTTTTTAAGGTTAATACAGACTCCCAACTTTCCATTCTTCTTTGGCACTACTACAATGGGGGATACCCATTCAATATGATCAATTTCATAGATAAATCCAACTTCAATAAGCCTGTCAATTTCTTCTTTTATTTTTGTAGCAATAGATAGATAGATAGATAGATAGATAGATAGATAGATAGATAGATAGATAGATAGATAGATAGATAGATAGATAGATAGATAGATAGATAGATAGATAGATAGATGGATAGATAGATACA
>CM035409.1:96173864-96201364 GCA_020310875.1 Ceratopteris richardii
CCCTTCATGTCTCTATAGTGCCATGCAAACACATCCCTATATTCCCTTAGTCAAGCCACAAGCTCTACTTCTTCATCTAGACTTAGGTCTTGTCCTATGTATGTACATCGCTCTTCATTCTCTTCAATGGTCACAATTTTTTTTTTGTCTTTTCTTTATTATCATTTGCTTCTCATGTGATGGCCTCTCTGTTAGGCATTCGTACTAAATTTTTTTGGTCCTCAACTTCATATTTCTTGAAATTCTCTGGTACTTCAAACAATGATTCCTCCTCTTCTCGTTTCACTACTTTTCTTTTCTTTTTCTTTTGACCACCCTCACTTCCATCCTTTGAATTTACAATTTTAATGCTTGTGAGAGGTTCTTCTTCTTTTTGGGTAAATACTCCTATATCATTTAGATAGTGATCCTCTGAGTCAAAGAAACTATCCATTATAATGGACTCTAGATCATCATCATTCTCTTCTTCTTCTATGAATTCAGTAGGCTCACACTCTTCTAGCAGGGGTTGACACATGAACACAAAGATATCATAACCTTCCTCATCGCAATGAGGTGTCCACTATTCTTCATTGACAACAATGTCCATGGTGGCTAAGATCTCTGCCCACCCATGAGGCTCAAATTCCTCATCTGGAAAGATCATTGGTGTGTAGGCTCGGTGTGAAGTTCCTTCTTCTCTCACCTTTAAGCATCTTTCCTCTTCCTCTGCAACCTTGCACATCCACAAATGAGTATCCTCATGCATCCAAGATGGATCAGGTGAAATTTTAGAATGCACAGAGATTGAATCTTCTTGCGTCTTGTGGATAGGATTCCACTATAGGGGTGGTACATCTCTGAAGGTATAATCTTTTAGATTGACTTTGTTTGTGACCCCTAAGTGCTGCAAGTACAAGGAGTTGGTTCCCCAATCTTGCACTATTTGTAGTTGTGGTAGAAAGGTTCTTCCTAGGATCATCTCATAGACATTATTTTTACCAAAGTCACATACAACAAAGGTGTGTTCGAACTCTACACCACAAGTGGTTAGAGTTATCCCTTCTAGCAATCCTAGAGGTCTTTCAACATGGCCATCGACCATTTGAAGCTTCATTCTTGTTGGTCTTAATGCGGGTTTGCCCTAGTGCTTCCACAAGGAGGTGGTTGCAATTGCAACACCTGCACCTGAATCTATGATCACTTTGGTTGTGTAACCTTGGTAGGTGATTCGAAGATAAGCATTACCTTCTTCACCTTCACTCATGTCTTCTATTTTGTCTAGAGGTATCTCAGGGACCTTTTGCTTAGAGCCTACTTTTGGAATATTGGAATCAAGTTCTTGAACTTGATCCACCACATGATTCCATAACTCAGGTTTTACTTTTAGCAACTCTTCTAAAGTGAGATGACACTGAACCTTAGTTTTCTTCATGACATCGGTGTTCCTTGGAACCACTGAGTCTTCATTTCTTACTAATATTGTGGGAGCTTTGATCTGAAGAGATTTAGATTCCCATGGGCCTATGAATTGTGGAAACTCTTGCAATGAATTAGATTCAAAATCCAATCTTTCATCCTCATGTTGCTCTGCTTGGTCTACGTAAATAGATGGAATGTCTTGGGGAAATTGATCATGAAGGTCATCAATTTCAGGAATAGGAGGGGGATTATCCATCTCCTTGGCCCATTTTTCTTCTTGTATTTTCTGCAAGAACTCTTGAGAGTACCCTTGAATTGAAAGAGGTGTTCCATCATCCACAAAATCAGGAACATAAGCTTTCATTGGCGATGAGCTTTCTCTATCAACAACTGGTTGAGCCTGTGGAGGTAAAGAAACCTACGGCTTGTTTACCAACTGTTTGTACAAGTCAAGCCTTCACATTTGGATTGGACATCTACTTTGAAGACTCTACATGAAGCAAGGAGCATAGGAACACTAGCTTATGAGTTATTACCTTTTTACCCATTGTAAAAGTCTATATGACTTGGCGCATTATGCAATCACGCCTAATTGATTGAAAGTCGCCGAAAAGGTTGTTGATTGATTGAGAGAATATCTCAATCAACTTTTTTAGGTGAAAGATTTTAGGAGATTGATTTGAATTCTAATTCAAGCTCTCACTCAACTCCTATAAAAACTACAAGTCAAAAGTCGCAGTTGTTCTTCACTCATCCCGAGGCATTACTGTATCAATCATTGAGTGTGTGAGGTCTACTCTATAGCCTACACCTCTGAGTACCATTGAGCTATGTTTATCATGCCAATGGGAATGTACATTTACATGATCTAATACAAATATTTACATTCATCATCTCTGTTATTCTCTGAGTGTACCACTTCAACTACTGTCAACTTCAAAGAGGCATATCTCAGTGCCTACTAAACCAAATCAAGTGATTCAAAGCTTAATAGATCCAGCTCAAAGCATACCACAAGCATACAAAGTTTGAAGCAACTTGGTTCAGTCAATTTTGAGAAATCGTGGTCGAAGTGCTCACTGTTGCAGTTCTTACAGTAAACGAGTAATTTCCGGTAGAAGAACGAAGTAGATCTCGCAGAGTAATGCGAAGCTTTGTATGAGAGATAGCTCACTCTATAGGTAGACATCTCTACATTTAGTTGATCAATCTTTCCGATGAAAAAGATATCTACACACAGTACAAAGTCTGACCGGAAAGAGGCTGTCTGAACTAGAGGAGTTTTTTTCTTAAACTTCAGAAAGAGTTCAGTAAGTTAAGAAAGTTCACGCGTCACTTCCTTACTTCATGTATGTTCACTTGAAGTAATTATAAACAGATTGCCGGTACAATTCCGGTACGATTACGGTGTCAGTCCAGTGGCAGTCCGGTGAAATTTCGGTGGAATTTTTCCAGTAAAGTTAGAGCATATGTTGAGCACTAGACTTTGCTAAGCTATTGATTGATTACATAGAATTTCTGAATCACTCTAACTTAGTTCTTCTTGGCGTGGCGGTTTCCGCAAGGCTCAGTCTTCGTCGCGTTATCAAGGAGTAGAATCGGAGAAAAGGATCAAAGAGGGCTGGTGCAAAGCAGGATTAGCAGTACCAACTCAATCTTCTGAGTGCATCCAACCATCTCTCCCAAAAGTGGTATCAGAGCAAATAAGGTAACATGGGAGATGGTTTTCCTTCATTCATTGACAAATTGGACAGGAACAATTACCAAGCTTGGTCTCTAAGGATGAAGACCTATCTACAAGGAAGAAGCTTATTTGGATTCATATCAGGAGATGAGGAATTGCCCTCATTCAAAGCTAGAGGCCTACCCACCAAAGATGAACAAGAAAGGCTCAACACATGGTGTGCAAAAGATGCTTTGGCAAGTTCTTATCTTCTTAACTCTATATCTGATTTCCTTTTACCTCACATAAGGAATTGCAAGACTTCCCAAGAGACTTGGGAAACCTTGTCAACATATTTTTCATCAAGTACAAGGGCCAGAAAGAATCAACTATGGATTGAATTCACTACTCTTAGGAAGCAATCAAAGCAATCAGTTTCAGATTTTGTCACTAGGGTCAAAGACATTGCAGACCAACTGGCAAGTATTGGAGAGGAGATTGAAGAGGAACAAATAGTAAGGCAGGTAATCAATGGACTAAAGGCTGATGACAAATGGGAGAGCTTTACCACAACAATGGACCTATACATGGACATACATGCTCCTGATCTAACAACCCTGATTGGTCAACTCTTCACACATGAAGCAAAGCTTACAAAGAATGGAGAACAATCAAAAGGTAACAACCCCTTTGCTCTATACACTGATAAGAAGGTTAAAGATAAAGGTAAAAGTAAGAAGGTTGATGAAGAAGGCTCTACCTCCCAAGCAAACTATGCAGGGAGAGGTAGATCTTCAAGAGGCAGGGGCAGAGGAAGTAAGCAAGGTAGGGGGAGACCCTACAACTCATCACCATGCAACATTTGTGGATTGTCTAACCATACCACAGATGAGTGCTACAGAAATTATAAGAATCAGAGAGGAAGAGGCTATCAAAGAGGTGGATACTCTCAAGGTAGAGGCAGATTCAACCAACACCAAGGCTACAATGGATACAACAATCAGTACAACAACAATTACAACCACAACCATAATGGTAACTACCAAGGTGGATTCAGAAATAAAAAGGACTACAACAACTACACAGAGGAGCAAGATGACTCCCTATTGATCATGAATATGACCTCCAAGGAAGGTACAAATGATGATCATTTATTTTATATTGATTCAGGGTGTTCTAACCATGTAGCTGGTAATGTGGCACTACTCTCTGATTTGGAAGAACCCAAGGGCAAACATCAGGTACAGACAGGTGATGATACTAAGCATTCTGTTGTAAAGGTTGGTAATGTAAAGACTAGTGATGGTAACCAGAATCTATTGAGCAGGGTACTTTATGTACCAACCATTACAAAAAACTTAATGAGTGTTGGTCAGATTGTGGAAAAAGGTTTACAGGTCAGGTTCAATCAACATGGAGCATATGTGGAGGACCCAAGACATGGATTCAGAAGAATAGCCAAGGGAGAAAAATCAGGTAGATTATTTACTTTTGAGCTTGAAGACACCAAAAACATTGCTTTATACAATTACAAGGATCAAACACTTTCAGAATTAGAAATATGGCACAAGAGGTTAGGTCACATTGGTGAAAGGACCTTAAAGCAAATGTGCAGGGATCAATGTGTGCTTGGGATACCTAATGTATCCAAGCAACACATGATATACAAGTGTGGAGCTTGTCAGTTTGGTAAGTCACACAGATTGCCCTATTCAAAGAAAGGTTTTATGCATAGAGACTACCTTGACTTGGTACACACAGATGTTTGGGGACCTAGCAAGGACCCTTCCATTTCAGGATCAAGGTATTATGTGTCCTTCATTGATGACTATAGCAGATGGACTGTGTTATACTTTATGAAGCATAATAATGAAGTGTTTAATTGTTTCAAGAAGTATCTTGCACTGGTTGAAAACCAAACAGGAAGAAACTTGAAAAGGCTAAGGTCAGATGGAGGAGGAGAATACTTCTCCAATGAGTTTGAAGATTTCTTGCAGGAAAGAGGCATCAAAAGGGAGATAACCACAAGGTACTCACCTGAACAAAATGGGGTAGCTGAAAGAAGAAATAGACTCATTGTAGAAACAGCAAGGTCTATGCTTAATGAAAAGAAGTTGCCAAATTATCTTTGGGCAGAGAGTGTATCTACTGCCACATATCTCATTAACAGGTTGCCATCAAAGACACTTGATGGAATGACACCATATGAAGCTTGGCATGGTAAGAGACCATCTTTGGATCATTGCAAAATATTTGGTTGTATTGCATATGTGCATATTCCTTCACAGGTAAGGGGAAAGCTAGACCCTAAAGCTGAAAAATGTATCTTAATTGGTTATGACTTGAACCAGAAAGGGTACAAATTCTACAACCCCTCAAACAAAGGTTTCAAGGTAAGCAGAGATGTCATCTTTGATGAGAATGACTCATGGTATGAGAATGAATGCAGGAAGGGTAGTCTACCTTATGACATGGAAGAAGACTTCCCAAAGCTCACCAAGGAGGAACCAATCCAGAAAGAAGACTCAAATTCAGATGATGATGACACAATTAACCTTGAGGAATTCAAGGCATGGAAGTCCAAAGGGAAGATGAAAATGAAGAAGCTAGAGGATATACCAGAATCCTCAACTCAAGCAATGAGGAGATCTCAGAGAGAAAGTAAGAAGCCTATCAGATATGGGTATGACACTTCTCTTGTAACTAAGCATTCTGTATATCTTGCAAAGGACTTGTTAAATGAAGAACCAGGTTCATATGAGGAGGCAATCACCAAAGCAGAATGGAAAGAATCTATGGATGAAGAAATAGAAGCTCTCAAGGAGAGTGACACTTGGGACTTGGTACCCAAGAAGGATTCTATGAAGGTGATAGGATCCAGATGGATCTACAAATTAAAGAGAAACTCTGATGGAACAATCAACAGGTACAAAGCTAGGTTGGTAGCCAAGGGTTTTGCACAAACCCAAGGCATTGATTATGAGGAGACATTTTCTCCTGTGGCAAAGATGCCAACAATCAGAGTATTGGTGAGTGTAGCTGCATCCAAGAATTGGAACATGTACCAATTAGATGTCAAGAATGCTTTCTTGAATGGATGGATATCTGAAGAAGTCTACATGTCACAACCACCTGGCTATGAAGATCCCAAGAAGGTAAATTATGTTTGTAAATTGAAGAAGGCTCTATATGGATTGAAGCAGGCACCTAGAGCATGGAATTACAGGTTGACAACATATCTCCAAGACCAAGGATTTGTGATGAGTAAAGCAGACACTTCTCTATTTATAAAGAGGAGTAGTACAGAGGTAATCTACTTGTGTGTTTATGTTGACGACATCATCATTACAGGCAATGATGTCAGTGGGATTAGACACATCAAAGGACATATGATGAAGGAATTCAAGATCAATGACCTTGGATTATTGAAGTACTTCTTAGGTCTTGAGTTAGTCTACACTAATTCAGGTATATATATCACTCAAAAGAAGTATGTACAAGATATGGTCAAGAAATTTAATTTGCAGGAAGCTAAAATCTCAATCACTCCAATGGAGGTTAATCTAAAGCTAAGTGCTCATGAAGGGGATGAAGTCCAAGACATTACAGGATATCAAAGTATGGTAGGTAGTCTGAATTATGCTACCTTGACTAGAATTGACATAGCATATGGTGTAAGTGTGCTTAGCCAATTCATGCACAAACCAAGGGTACCTCACCTAGAAGCAGCAAAGAAGATCTTGAAGTATCTAAAGGGAACTCAGAACCATGGTTTGTGTTTTCCTTATACATCAAATATTGATATTAAAGTATATTCAGATGCAGATTGGGCAGGATGCAAGGATGATAGGAGAAGCACATCAGGATACATATGTTTTGCAGGTGATAAACCTATTTCTTGGTCAGCCAAGAAACAACCAACAGTGGCTTTGTCATCTACTGAAGCAGAGTATAGAGGGCTAGCCAATGCCAATCAAGAAGCTATTTGGTTAAAAATTTTGTATACAAAGTTAGGCCTATATACTAGACCTCCAATTATCTTTAGAGATAACACAAGCTCTCTTCACCTTGCAGCTAATCCAATATATCATGCTAGGACAAAACACATAGAGGTTCATTACCACTATGTGAGAGAGAAGTTGCTTAGTAAAGACATTCAGTTGACTTATGTGTCCACTAATATGCAATGTGCAGATTTACTCACTAAAGCTTTGGATGGAAACAAGTTATGCAGATTCAAATCCATGATTGGATTGCAGGATGTGATTGAAGAATGAAGCTGAAGACTTGAGCCAAAATGTTTGGCTTGAGGAGGAGCTGTTGGTACAAGTCAAGCCTTCACATTTGGATTGGACATCTACTTTGAAGACTCTACATGAAGCAAGGAGCATAGGAACACTAGCTTATGAGTTATTACCTTTTTACCCATTGTAAAAGTCTATATGACTTGGCGCATTATGCAATCACGCCTAATTGATTGAAAGTCACGGAAAAGGTTGTTGATTGATTGAGAGAATATCTCAATCAACTTTTTTAGGTGAAAGATTTTAGGAGATTGATTTGAATTCTAATTCAAGCTCTCACTCAACTCCTATAAAAACTACAAGTCAAAAGTCGCAGTTGTTCTTCACTCATCCCGAGGCATTACTGTATCAATCATTGAGTGTGTGAGGTCTTCTCTATAGCCTACACCTCTGAGTACCATTGAGCTATGTTTATCATGCCAATGGGAATGTACATTTACATGATCTAATACAAATATTTACATTCATCATCTCTGTTATTCTCTGAGTGTACCACTTCAACTACTGTCAACTTCAAAGAGGCATATCTCAGTGCCTACTGAACCAAATCAAGTGATTCAAAGCTTAATAGATCCTGCTCAAAGCATACCACAAGCATACAAAGTTTGAAGCAACTTGGTTTAGTCAATTTCGAGAAATCGTGGTCGAAGTGCTCACTATTGCAGTTCTTACAGTAAACGAGTAATTTCCGGTAGAAGAACGAAGTAGATCTCGCAGAGTAATGCGAAGCTTTGTATGAGAGATAGCTCACTCTATAGCTAGACATCTCTACTTTTAGTTGATCAATCTTTCCGGTGAAAAAGATATCTACACACAGTACAAAGTCTGACCGGAAAGAGGGTGTCTGAACTAGAGGAGTTTTTTTCTTAAACTTCAGAAAGAGTTCAGTAAGTTAAGAAAGTTCACGCGTCACTTCCTTACTTCATGTATGTTCACTTGAAGTAATTATAAACAGAATTGAAGTTCATTCCGGTACAATTCCGGTACGATTACGGTGTCAGTCTAGTGGGAGTCCGGTGAAATTTCGGTGAAATTTTTCCAGTAAAGTTAGAGCATATGTTGAGCACTAGACTTTGCTAAGCTATTGATTGATTACAGAGAATTTCTGAATCACTCTAACTTAGTTCTTCTTGGTGTGGCGGTTTCCGCAAGGCTCAGTCTTCGTCGCGTTATCAAGGAGTAGAATCGGAGAAAAGGATCAAAGAGGGCTGGTGCAAAGCAGGATTAGCAGTACCAACTCAATCTTCTGAGTGCATCCAACCATCTCTCCCAACACCAACTGCTCTAATCTTTCTAATAAGCCTTGGAAATGCAAACCCGGTTTGATAGAATTTGTTTTTGACTGGTCTCAAGCATAGCCTGAGCTAGTTCTACCATTTTCATGCACATTTTTGTCCGTTCAATCTCTAAATCTGCTCTAGGGTAGCTCTTGTCTAGGTTTGCAGATGTTGGCCCTTCTTGAAGTCGAGCCTCGTAGGACTTGAACATCATGTCCAAGCCTTCTATGGTTGGATCTGCAAAAATAGACCCTTGTTGCGGTCTATTTACAATGATTGGTGGGGTGGGATGAGGTGGAGTGGATGGAGCTTCGATATGCGAGGGATCTTGAGAGGCAATGTCTTCTATTTTTGTTTTTGCATCTTTTAGGCTTTCTTTTAGTTTGGATAACTTTTTATTCCACTTACGATTGGTCTTCTCCCTAGTATCCTTCCATGTTCTTGTTTTCCTTTTACTAGGCTCTCCTGATTCACTTGAATCTGATTGTTCAGCTGGTTTATCCTATTTTAAGGCTTGTGCCCTAGTAATGGCTTGTATAGGAGCCACATTAGCACTACTTGAACTTGAATCCACCACTAATCCTACCACATTAATGGGTGTTACCTTCAGTGCATGTGCACTAGAGGGGTTCCTTGGACAATCTCTTGGGAGATGGTCTTTGCGGCACTCGAGACAAAAGCCTTGTATTGTGATGTTTTTTCCTTGTCCTAGAGTCGGTGAGTGGGGACATTCACGAATGAAATAGTCACCCTGACATCTAAAACATGGTCCTCTAGGGGCTTGTGGTCTCATTTGTCTCAATTGGGACCTCGGTTTAGGATTTGCATACATGACATTGGAGTATTCTGGCTCCCAATTTTGTTCCATAGGTGGTGCCACATATTGATAAGGATAAGTCTCACTATGTTTAGGTGACTCTGTGTAATAAGCTTGTGGACTATCTTCATGGGAATAGTCTGAACTATGAGCATGAGAGTCATTTTCTGAGACCAACGGGGTTAATGGCACCAATGCTCTATTAGGGTTTTCCTCTAGCACTGCATACTTAACTGGAATCACATTGGCAGGAGTTGGTGGTTGGTTTCCTAGGACTACTTGTGGCCTATATGGTGCTTGATATTGCTGTTGTGGCCTATAAATGGTTGTTGGTATTGGTCCTGATGCCTACCCTATGGGTAAGGTAGCTGATAATTTTGTCTAATAACCTGCCTGTTGTATGGACAATCTGGAGTTGTGTGGTTCATGTATCTTCTCTCAATAGTGCAATATAGAGCATTAGGGTTTCCTTGGGGTTGAGCCATCATCGGGTAGACATTAGCCATGTGGTCTCCATTACAGTTGTAACATCGCTTCAATGAGGTGACCCTTGGTGCTTGTCTATTTTGGACTCCTAGCTTCTTGGAAACCTGCTTAGCTATCTCATCTATCTCAGTAGAGGTTCTCGAGGTATGACTAGTAGAACTGTCAGAATCCTTATAGAGTTTGGACAATTCTAACTCCTCACCCAATTTTTCTTCGATGTCAATGCACATCCGCACACACTCTTCTGTGGATCTAGGCTCTTTCAGGTACGCATATGATCTTAACTTGGTGCTTAATAAGCCATCTAAAAACAAGGCCAATTTTTTGGCCAGTTTGGGTAACTCTAGAACAGGGCATCTTTCTAAGTACTGTCTGAACCATCTTCCTACAAGTCACACTATTTCTTGGGGTGTTTGCTTGAAGCTGTGGATCAAGGATGATGTGTTATGCCTGATGCCACTCTTGGATAACTCTACAATGAATTCTTCTAACAGTTGGCCTATCTCTCAATAGTTGTGACTGTTTAGGGGTTGAAACCAAGCTAAGGCAGTAGCCTTGAGAGTCAAACCAAATGCTTCAAACTGTGTGAACAAGTCCTCAACCTTTCAGGTCTTTGTCCTTCAAGTCCCGATTGATCTCTACCCACAGTGTTTGCAAAACTTACCTCGGGTCTCTCTCTCTCTCTTGTGCATTCTCGTTGTGCCTCATGAGCTTGGGATGATCCTCCTCCTTGGAGACCATGGGAAACATTAGATCTTGGTGGTGGGAAAATCAATTCACCCTTCCAAGTGTATGGATGCTTGTCACGCTCTGATACCAAGAACATTCCCTCTGATGTGTTATCTAGATAAACAACTTTGCCTGGCATCTCAGGATCTTTGAACTCATAGATAGTGATTATTGGGTTAGGTTTATCTGGCTTGAATCTCCAAAAGGCTTCCTACGTTTCACTATTCAAGAATAGTTCTATGCTTCTATTGTATTGGGGAATCCACTCGGTAATAATTACCCTAGTCGAGATAGATTTTCCTTGAGGAGTCTTGGGTTCTCATCCTAGGTCTCCTATCTCATTCTTAGGAATGACATTTCCAAACTCGTATGTCCTATCTGGTAAGTTGGTGACCACATACATGGTTCCTTCCTTTTCAATGTATGAACCCTCTTCCAACTTGACCACTGGGTGTCCAAGTCCAAAAGGTTGATCTGGGTTTTTGAGTTCGACCTCTGATCGTCTCAGGCCATCCTCATAGATGTGTGCACCTAATTGGTTGGTCCTGATATACTCCAATGGTGTTTTATAGGGACCTTGTGGTGTTTGTAAATAGGGAGTTCCTGAGTTACGTGTGGTTCTCTCCATGTTAAAAGACACTTCTGAGTCACTTGTTTATGAACTTAGTGTGTAGGGATAACCACATAGTTGTTGTGCCCAAGACTTAGCTGTATGGTTGACACTAGCCTCAGATGATCTAATGCTTTGCCTATCCTTGCCTAAGTGTCTGCTAGATCTTAGGTTCATATGCTTTGTCTTCTAGTCCCAATTTTCCCTTTATATTGCTCAAAATCCTTTGGAGTCCCCTTGGTTTCCTAGTCCCGCTTGAGGGTCAACTTCAAAATACTATATATAATAATCCACATATTAGTTTTACTGTAATCTGTGAATATATTTGTAGTACTCCAAATGAGCTTTCCAACGAATCCAAAATCACAACAAATGGATTTCATATGAGAAAGTTATGCCAGTTCAGGGTTTTGGGGGTTAAAACAGGGAAACATGACCTCTTTGGGATTGCTTCAGAATAGGTGATACACAATACTTAGGAAGTATTGGCAATACTTGGGAGCAGATGATACACAATACTTGAGCCAAGACGATAAAAGATACCTAAACTACACGATAGACAATACTTAATGAGTATTGAGGCGATACACGATACCAGGGGTAGACGATACATGATACTTGTGCTTCTGTGATACATGATACTGACCTTTTTGGTGATACACGATACTTGGCAAGTATCATGATACACGACTAGATGATACATGATACACGATACTTGGGGAGTGATGATACACGATACTTGGACTCACAACACGATACACGATACTTGATGTTGGTGATACTTGAGGTTGGTGATACTTGAACTTCACGATACATGATACTTGGTAAGTATTGATGGGGGATGATTCTAACATCCCAATGCAAAAAATGGAAGATGGCTGCCCTCCACTAGGTCCAGAAGTAGTGATATATGCTCACTGTTCTGAACTTTTCTATGCACTAGTACAGAGACTTAAAATGAAATTTTACAAATATATAGTAGACTATAAGAGATACCCAACAAGATTTAAATAATCCCAAATGGATATTCCAATTGGGAGGACCACCCTCTGCAAAACAAGCTACTTGTTTGCATCACTCTTTGCATATGTGTAGAGATATACCTTCACAAAGTTGGCGATTTCTCACAACTCACTCAGTAAAATAACTTGAAACTTTGGCAAAGTTAAGGCACTATATGAGAGACCAAATGAAGCTTGAAATAAATGAAAATGAGTACAATGAGAGAGCAAACAATGCTCTGCAATCTGGTACAATCAGATTTGGAAAAGCCTAACTACACCTTTAGATAGAGAGGAGCAAAATAATGCGAAAATGAGGTAAGCAAGCAAGGGGGCTGCTAGCTGGAGTTTATGACCACTAAACTAAGTGGGAAACTTGTGGAATGCATACAACTCAAGAAACAAAGGTGGGATGATGCTTATATAGAGTTTTACTTTTCCTACAATCTAGCTAACCACCCACCAATCAGTGTAGGTGCACTTTTTGGTGGCTGATTTGAGGAGATTTGAATTTGATTGAGTTTGGTGGAGCTTCTAACTTTATTCCATGAATTTGGATCCTCCCTTTTGATTGGTCCATTGCAAAACTCATGGTTGAGCCTTTTTGCATGAGTGAGACTATTTTCAACACTCTCTCTCAATTCTCAATGCCTAGGTCCTTCATTCCAATGCATGCCTTGAAGTTTTGTAGCTTTACTCCATCCAATGCTTTGGTAAACATATCTGCATATTGGTCTTTTGTATTGACATGCTCCACCTTGACATCCTTTGACATGATCTTCTCTCTAATAAAGTGGTAAAACACTTCTATATGCTTAGACCTTGCATGGAACTTCGGATTTTGAGCCAATCATATGCTACTTATGTTGTCACAAAAAAAAAGGTACTTGATTAACCTGCAAATCAAGATCAACAAACAACATCTTGAGCCACATAAGCTCACATGAGACTATGCTAAGCCTCTATACTCAACTTTGATCAATGAGAGAGCCACTGTTGGTTGTTTGTTTGACATCCATGAGATGGTCTTCTTCCCTAACATGATAACATAGCCACTAGTGCTCCTCCTAACATCTTTGGAACTTGCCCAATCAACATCACAAAAAGCTTGTACATTTAATCCATCATCAAATGGATAATATAGACCTTCCTTCACTAATCCTTTGAGGTATCTAAGTACCCTTTTGGCTGCAACAAGATGAGGCACTCTTGGTGCCTGTAAAAATTGAGATAACACTCCAACTACATGTGCAATATCTGGTCTTGTCATAATAGCACACAAGAGAGAAACAATTATTGACCTATACATGGTCACATCCTTCAGTTCTTCACCTTCATGAGCACTTAGTTTAACATTTACTTCTAATGGATTTGAAATGGGCTTGCAATCACACAAGCCAAACTTCTTCAAGAGATCTAGAATGTATTTCCTTTGCATCAAGTATATACCTTCCTCTTTATATAATACTTCAATCCCAAGGAAGTACCTTAAGATCCCTAAATCAAAGTTTCGAAACTCACATCAAAGCTTCCTATTTATGTCCTTGATGTTGGCTTCATCATCCCCTGTAATGATCAAATCATCAACATATATACAAATGAAAACAATTTTGTTACCTTCCTTCTTCACAAAGAGTAATGGGTCTACATGACTTTGATTGTAACCACATTTTAACAAGTAGTCCACAAGTCTTTGGTTCCATGCTCTTGGGTCTTGTTTGACTCCATAAAGAGCCTTCTTTAGCTTGCATACATGATGTGGAAACCTCTCATCTTCAAACCGTTGGAGCTGCTCCATGAAGACTACCTCTTCAAGATCTCCATTTAGGACAACATTCTTCACATCCAACTGGTACATCTTCGAACCTTTTGAGGCTGAAATTGCAATCAAATGTCTTATGGTGGATATCTTAGCTACCAGACTAAATGTTTCCTCAAATTCAATGCCATACATTTGAGCAAAACCTTTGGCAACCAGCTTGGCTTTGTACCTAGAGATGCTCCCATCTACATGCCTCTTTCCCTTGTATACCCATTTGTTGCCAATGACTTTCATGTCCTTTGTTCTTGGCACCAATGACCAAGTATCATTTTCTTCAAGTGCCTTGATTCCTCCTCCATGGTTTCAATCCATTCCCTATGCTTACTTGCTTCTTCAAAAAAGTTAGGTTCTTCACAAGCTATAACTTGACTCATATATGCATAGTTTCTTGCAATGAATGAATCATAAGTTAACCTTTGAACAGGGTACTTAGCCTTATTGGATGACCTTACCTCACCATTTGGTGGTAAGAATCTCCTCCTCATTGGTTTAGATGCTTTAAATCCTAGAGTTTCTAATTTTTCCATATCTTCATCATTTTTAGATTCCATGTCTACCCGTCAATGGTCTTCGTCATTTGCCTTTTCCTTTCCTTTTCTAATTCCTTCACTTGAATGAGCTTCATTCCGTGTCCTTCGATGCCAACCTTATGTAGTAATCTCCTCTAATGGTGTGTTTGAAGTGGTTGGACCACTTATCTCCATGCTTTGTTGTTGCTCTTTGAACTTCTTCTCTGCTTCATATGCATTGTCAACCTATAACACATCTTTGCTACCATACCAAGGCAGGAACTCATCAAATTTTACATCCCTAGATACCTTAAACTCTTTGGTGCAAGGGTCTAAAACCCTTTTGTTCTGAAGAATATCCAAGAAATATACACCTATATGCCTTCGGGTCTAACTTGTGTCTTAATTCTTGAGATATGCGAACATAACACACACAACCAAATACTTTGAGATGTGAAAGGTTGGGTTTCTTACCACACCAAGCTTCATAAGGTGTAACGCCATGTACTCGTGAGGTTCATAATGTATATGATTTTATTTGTTGCATCAGCCCAATAAGAGTTAGGAACGTTCATTTCATTTAACAATGCTTTAGCCACTTCTGCTATATATCGATTCTTCCTCTCTGCCACCCCATTTTGTTGAGGTGTATACCTGCCAGTGAATTGTCTTTTGATGCCATGATCATGTAACAAAATCTGAAAATTCATTTGGAAAACACTCTCCCCCTTGATCCAATCTGAGAGTCTTGGTATACTTCCCTGTTTCCTTCTCCATAAGGTTTTTGAACCTCTTGAAGTGGTAAAACACCTCTAACTTTGACTTCATGCAATACATTTAAACAAACCTTGAATGATCATCTATAAATGTGACAAAATATCTATTACCTCCAATGGATGGCTCCCTTGTAGGTCCCCATACATCTATGTGTATGAGATTCAACACTTCATTGCTCACATGTGCTCCCTTCTTGAATGGCAATTTGCTTTGTTTTCCTAATTGACAAGCATGGCACAAATGTTGCATATTTTGAGATGTAAGATCAGGTAGAACACTCACCAAGCCTGTCCTTTGCATCTCCTTCATCCTTTGTAAGTTTATGTGCCCAATTCTTTTATGCAATAAGTCGATTTTTATAGTCTGTTTATTTCCAATTGACAAGAAGACACTGTGAGGGGTTGATGGCTTTACCTCCATGGTGAAGATTCTTCCTTGCTTCTTTCCTTGTGCTATGAGCTTGTAGTCTTGGATGGGGTGTTCAACAAAACATCCTTGATCATTGAACCTCACCTCATAACCTCTTTCAACCATTTGACCTATCGAAACCAAGTTCTTTGTGATGGTTGGCACATGCAACACATCCTTCAACACATTGGAGCTTTGAGATCCATTCAATGCAACATCTCCCACATGTGTAATCTTGTGCTTGGTGTCATCCCCTATCTCTACATGTCCTTGAGTGGTGGGTGAGTGTAAATTAAAGTAAACATCTTTATTGCAGCTCATATGGTTGCTACAACCGCTATCAATGTACCATGTAAAATATGAATTCATTGTTTCACTTGGCCCATACATCATAAGAAAGTTCTGAGTTTCTAAATTTGTTGTACTAGCATAATTACCTTGGTTCCTTTTCTATCCTTGATTGCCTCCTCCTTTGGACCAATGATCTCTTGCATAATGGCCCAATTTTCCACAATTGTAGCATTCTCCATTGGATGCTTCTCTTTCATGTGATCTTCCTCCTCTTCTCTACTCCTTCCTCTTCCTCTTGATCCGTAGCGTTGGTTGGAGCCTTCTTGGTTGCTTGAGATTGAGTTTGAACTTCCTATCCCTCTACCTTGATCCACTTGCAAAACTCGTGGTTGAGCCTTTTTGCGTGATTGACACTTGATTTTCAACACTTCCCCTCAAGTCTCAATGCCTAGGTCCTTCATTCCAATGCATGCCTTGAAGTGTTGTAGCTTTACTCCATCCAATGCTTTGGTAAACATATTTGCATATTGGTCCTTTGTATTGACATGCTCCACCTTGACATCCTTTGACATGATCTTTTCTCAAATAAAGTGGTAATGCACTTCTATGTGCTTCCACCTTGCATGGAACATCGGATTTTGAGCCAAGCATATGCTACTTATGCTGTCACAAAAAATAGGTACTTGCTTAACCTGCAAATCAAGATCAACAAACAACTTCTTGAGCCACATAAGCTCACATGAGACTTGTGCTAAGCCTCTATACTCAACTTCGATCGATGAAAGAGCCATGATTGGTTGTTTCTTTGACATCCATGAGATGGACTTCTTCCCTAGCATGATAACATATCCACTAGTGCTCCTCCTGTCATCTTTGGAACCTGCCCAATCAGCATCACAATAAGATTGTACATTTAATCCATCATCAAATGGATAATATAGACCTTCATTCACTGATCCTTTGAGGTACCTAAGTACCCTTTTGGCTGCAACAAGATGAGGTACTCTTGGTGCTTGCACAAATTGAGATAACACTCCAATTACATGTGCAATATCAGGTCTTGTCATAGTAGCATACAAGAGAGAACCAATATTGACCTATACATGGTCACATCCTTCACTTCTTCACCTTCATGAGCACTTAGTTTAACATTTACTTCTAACGGATTTGAAATGGGCTTGCAGTCACACAAGCCAAACTTCTTCAAAAGATCAAGAATGTATTTCCTTTGAATGAAGTACATACCTTCCTCTTTATATAGTACTTCAATCCCAAGGAAGTACCTTAAAATCCCTAAATCTAAGATTTTAAACTCACATCCAAGCTTCCTCTTTATGTCCTTGATGTTGGTTTCATCATCCCCTGTAATGATCAAATCATCAACATATATACAAATGAAAACAATTTTGCTACCTTCCTTCTTCACAAAGAGTGATGGGTCTGCATGACTTTGATTGTAACCACATTTTACCAAGTAGTCCACAAGTATTTGGTTCCAAGCTCTTGGGGCTTGCTTTATTCCATAAAGAGCCTTCTTTAGCCTGCATACATGATGTGGAAACCTCTCATCTTCAAAACCTTGGTGTTGTTCCATGAAGACTACCTCTTCAAGCTCTCCATTTAGAAAAGCATTCATCACATCCAATTGGTACATCTTCCAACCTTTTGAGGCTGAAATTGCAATCAAACTTCTAATGGTGGACGTCTTAGCTACTGGACTGAATGTTTCCTCAAAGTCTATGCCATAGGTTTGAGCAAACCTTTGGCAACCAGCCTGGCTTTATACCTAGAGATGCTCCCATCTACATGCCTCTTTACCTTGTACACCCATTTGTTGCCAATGACTTTCATGTCCTTTGTTCTTGGCACCAATGACCAAGTATCATTTTCTTCAAGTGCTTTGACTTCCTTCTCCATGGCTTCAATCCATTCCCTATGCTTATTTGCTCAAAAAAATTAGGTTCTTCACAAGCTATAACTTGACTCATGTAGGCATAGTGTCTTGCAATGAATGAATCATAAGTTAACCTTTTAACAGGGTATTTAACCCTTTTAAATGACCTTACCTCACCATTAGGTGGTAGGAATCTCCTCCTCCTTGGTTTAGATGCTTTAAATCCTGGAGTTTCTAATTTTTCCATATCTTCATCACTTGTAGATTCCATGTCTACCCATCGATGGTCTTTGTCATTTTCCTTTTCCTTTCCTTTGCTACTTCCTTCACTTGAATGAGCTTCATTGCTTGTCCTTCCATGCCAAGCTAATGTAGTACTTTCCTCTGATGGTGTGCTTGAAGTGGTTGGAACACTTATCTCCATGCTTTGTTGTTGCTCTTTGAACCTCTTCTCGGCTTCATATGCATCATCAACCTGTAACACATCTTTGCTACGATACCAAGGAAGCAACTCCTCAAATATTACATCCTTAGATACCTTAAGCTCTTTGGTGCAAGGGTTATAGCATCAAAAACCCTTTTGCTCTGAAGAATATCCAAGAAATATACACCTATCTACCTTCGGGTCTAACTTGTGTCTCAATTCTTGAGGCATGTGAACATAACACACACAATCAAATACTTTGAGATGTGAAAGGTTGGGTTTCTTACAACACCAAGCTTCATAAGGTGTAACTCCATGTACTCCTGAGGTTGGACACCTATTCATAATATATATGGCTGTATTTGTTGCATCAACCCAATACGAGTTAGGAAAATCCATTTCATTTAACAAAGATCTAGCCAATTCTGCTATATATCTATTCTTCCTTTGTGCCACCCCATTTTGTTGAGGTGTATACCTGCAAGTGAATTGCCTTTTGATGACATGGTCATGTAGAAAATCTAAAAATTCATTTGAAAAATACTCTCCCCCTCCATCCGATCTGAGAGTCTTTATATACTTCCCTGTTTCCTTCTCCACTAGGTTTTTGAACCTCTTGAAGTGGTAAAACACCTCTGACTTTGACTTCATGCAATACATCCAAACAAACATTGAATGATCATCTATAAATGTGACAAAATATCTATTACCTCCAATGGATGGCTCCCTTGTAGGTCCCCATACATTTGTGTGTATGAGATTTAACACTTCATTGCTCACATGTGCTCCCTTCTTGAATGGAAATCTCCTTTGTTTTTCCTAATTGACAAGCATGGCACAAATGTTGCATATTCTGAGATGTAAGATCAGGTAGACCACTCACCCAGCCCGTCCTTTGCATGTCCTTCATCATTTGTAAGTTTATGTGCCCAATTCTTTTATGCCATAAGTCGATTTCTATAATCTTTTTATTTCCAATTGACAGGTAGACAGTGTGAGGGGTTGATTCTTTACCTCCATGGTGAAGAGTCTTCCTTGCTTCTTTCTTTTTGCTGTGAGCTTGTAGTCTTGCATGGGGTCTTCAAGAAAACATCCTTGATCATTGAATCTCACCTCATAACCTCTTTCAACCATTTGACCTAGCAAAACCAAGTTCTTTGTGATGGTTGGCACATGCAAGACATCCTTCAACACCTTGGAGCTTTGAGATCCATTCAATGCAACATCTCCCAGATGTGGAATCTTGTGCTCAGTGTCCTCCCCTGTCTCTACATGTCCTTGAGTGATGGGTGAATGTAAATAAAGAAAACATCTTTATTGCAACTCATATGGTTGCTACAACCATTATCAATGTACCATGTAAAATCTGAATTGACTCTTTCACTTGAACCATACATCATAAGCAAGTTCTCATTTTCTGAATTTGTTGAAGTACTAGCATTATTACCTTGGTTCCTTTTTTATCCTTCTTGCCTCCTGCTTTGGACCAATAATCTCTTGCATAATGGCCCGGTTTTCCACAATTGTAGCATTCTCCATTCGATGCTTCTCTTCCATGTGATCTTCCTCCTCTTCCTCTACTCCTTCCTCTTCCTCTTGATCCATAGCTTTGATTGGAGCCTTCTTGCTTGCTTGAGCTTGAGCTTGACCTTCCTCTCCCTCTGCCTTGGGAGTTTTGTCCACCTCTTTTGCCTTTGTCTCTACCTGCATAGAAAACTTGGGCTTGGCTGCCCTTTGATTGCGAACCTCTTTGGTTCATCTCCTCGGTCACCATCAATGTGACTAATTGATCAAATTATGGTAGGGAATCCCTCACATAAACTGATGTGGTGAATGCTTTCCACCTTTCATCCTCTCTCAAGCCATTGAGAGTGTGCGCAACAAGATCATTGTCTTCGATTGGGCTCCCAATTGGGCCTAAAGCATCTACAAGCTCCTTTACCTTAAAAATGTACTCATTTATGTTAGTACTTGATATCCTAAGATTATTATGCTCATTCTTGAGCTGAATCTTCCTTGCCTTGGTTGATGAAGAGTACAATTCTCCAAGGCCTCCCAAACCTTCTTGGATGTGTCCAAGTCTTGTATATGCCCTATCATGCTATTGCTTATGTGTTGGGATAGAATCAATATGACTCTCCTATCCCTTTCTATCCATTCATTAAGTGGGTTGACCTTCCCTTGAAGTGATGGATCATTTACATGAGGCATTGGCTCCGTGCCGCTCACTAATCCCCACAATCCTTTGCCCATAAGGTAGTTGCTAACTCTAAATTTCCATGGTTGATAATTTCCTTTCTCTAACTTCTCTATTTGTGCATTATACTCAACAATAGTAAGCTCTAAGATGCTCCTCTAGCTTCTACTCAAGTGTTTGTATGATTTAGAAGGTGTGGATATTACCTTTTGATAGCTTCTCCCTTGCTAACCTTCGACTAGTTGAGATCTCGATTGACGTAGCCCCCTTTCGATGTCTTCTTGCTTTGATGGGTCCTCCTTGTGCTTCCACAAGTTGTATTCATCCCTTCAACTATTCAATATGATGCCATTGATGTCTCCAAACCTCCAAAATGGCTCTGATGCCACTGACGGGGGATGATTCTAACACGCCAATGCAAAAATGGAAGATGGCTACCCTCCACTAGGTCCGCAAGTAGTGATATATGCTGACTATTCTAAACGTTTCTGTGTAGCAGTACACAAACTTAAAATAACATTTTGTACACTTAAAGGAGACTGTAAGATCTACCCAAGAAGCTTTAAATCATCCCAAATGGATATTCCAGCTGGGAGAACCACCCTCTACAATACAGGCTACATGTTTGCAACACTCTCTACCTATGTGCAGAGAGATAGCTTCACAAAATTGGCATTTCCTCACAACTCAGTCAACCAAATAACTTGCAACTTTGGCAAACTTCAGGGCACAATATGAGAGAAAAAATGAAGCTTGAAATCAATGAAAATGAGTACAATGAGAGAGCAAACAATGCTTTGCAATCTGGTACAATTAGATTTGGAAAAGCCCAACCACACCTCTAGATAGGGAGGAGCAAAATCATGCGAAAATGAGGTAAGCAAGCAAGGGGGCTGCTTGTTGGACTTAATGACTTCACTAAACTAAGTGGGAAACTCGTGGAATCCATACAAATCAAGAAACAAAGGTGGGATGATGCTTAGATAGAGTTTTACTTTTCCTACAATCTAGCTAACCACCCACCAATCAGTCTAGGTGCACTTTTTGGTGGCAAATTTGATGATATTTAAATTTGATTGAGTTTGGTGGAGCTTCTAACTCTATTCCATGAGTTTGGTGGAGCTTCTAACACCTACTATAAGTCATGGTTGGAGAGTGTTGTGGGCCTCGTTAGCTAGCTAATAAGCATAAATAATCACGTATGCTGCTTGGAAGATGATGCACTAATGATACGATCGAAATAGATAGGTAGGCATATGATTCAAGGTCCAAAACGTGGTATTTTGGTTGAAGCACCTACTCAAAATTTTGAACCAGTCTCTGAGTAGAGCAGTAATTGATAAATTCCCTTTTGGGGGACTTCAATTAGCGTAACAATCTAGCAATCCTGAGTGAAATCATCTAAAATGATGAACTACATGTAGAGAAATATGTTTAGAAAATTAAGCATCCATCCCGACTTTTACGAGCCTTGACAGTCACAGACCAATGAGTAGAGATTTTTTAATATCTGATGATTGCGAGAACCATCACTTACAAAACTTTGTAGGATTAAAATAGATAGTACGTTGAAGCTATTATGCTTTGAATCACAAGAAAGGATAAACTATACAGTTAGAAGAAGCTCACAAAAGTTCATTGTTCTGATGGAGTGCGAGAGATAAGAGAGTAGGAAGTAATGAACATGTATGTATTTAATCATGTAAAAGTACAATATGTCATTGGCAATAGATCATTGCTCAATGAGTGAGGAAAGAGTGAGCTATGAGATGAGCTTCTTTTCTTAGTGAAAGTACATGAAAATGACCATTGAACCTCGAGATGCATGCGGGTAATTCATATCCTCTTTTATAGTTTTTGTTGGAGCCAAAGATTTGAATTTAAAGTCAAATCTCTGCGTAAAAGTGAATCCTAAAGTATAGGATTGATTCTCTCTTGACTCAACTACCAAATGATATGAGAATATATGCTTCCTAACACCTCGTGGGTTTATTGACCTTTTACAATGGGTAATTATGAAGTAAAGTTACAAGAGGCTGTACATATGAAGCCTTCCAAGTAATATGCTAATACGTCAAGCTTATGTGAGGTGATCAAGTATGCAGGCTTGGGATTATTTGCACCAAAAGCTCCCCCTCAAGCCTAACATTCTTGATCTTCATTGCTCCTTGATTTTTGCAACCCAATCATCAGGTTGAACATGTTCATCTTTGTTCCATCCAATGCTTTGGTAAGTATATCTGCACATTGTAAATGAGTTGATACATAGCATAATTGGATATCCTTGCTGAGCGATTTCTCCCTAAAATAATGATAGTGCACTTCAATCTGCTTAGTCCTGACATGGTTCACAGGATTAGTAGCCAAATGAAGTGAACTAGTGTTATCTCCAAAGATAATTGGAGTGTAGGAATTTATCTCCAAATCTGCATACAATTGCTTAAGCCACATAGCTTCCTGAGTTGCATTTGCCAAACCTCTATATTTTGCTTCTATGGAAGATAAGACCAAAGTTGGTTGCTTCTTGGATGACCAAGATATGAGCTTTGAACCTCCAAAAGAAAGGTACCCTAAAGTGCTCCTCCTATCATCCTTGGAGCCTGCCCAATCTGCATCAAAATACATCTTTATATCTTTATCAAAACTGAAGGGATAGAACAATCTCTCATTCATTGTACCCTTTAGATACTTAAGCACCTTCTTTGTAGCTTCCATATGAGGCTTCCTTGGTACATGCATGAGCTGACTCATTGTACTTACTGCATAGGCAATGTCTACTCTTGTTAAAGTGGCATAATTAAGACTTCCCACAAGTTGTTGATAACTTGTAACATCTTCAAGTGGTTCACCTTCATGTGAGCTTAGCTTATTGTTGATCTCCATAGGGATACCTGCATTTTAGTATTCTCCATCTTAAAATATACCAACATATCATATATGTACTTCCTTTGTGTGATGAATATACCTGAATCTGTATACACAAGTTCTAGTCCAAGAAAATAGGTTAATAATCCTAGATCACTGATTTTGAATTCCTTCATCAATTGAGCCTTGACCTGGTTGATACCATCTGAATCATTACCTGTAATAATGATATCATCTACATAGACACACAAGTAGATGACCTCTGATTTATTATTCTTACAAATAAAGAAGAGTCTGCCTTGCTTGCCACAAAGCCTTGATCCTGCAAATAGGTAACAAGAGAGCTTGCTTGAGACCATAGAGTGCTTTTTCTAAGCTTGCATGCACACCCTACTTTTTCTTCATTTTCAAAACTTGGTGGTTGTACCATATATACTTCTTCTGATATCGAGCCATTTAAGAATGCATTCTTGATATCTAACTCATATAAATTCCAATTTTTTGATGTAGCAAGACTCACCAATACGCTACATTTCCTACCACAAGAGTTGAACAACGTGAATCAATGTAGAACTTGCTTGGATGTCATGTTCATGATGAGTAGAGAGTCTTCTTGATCTTCAGTATAGTTGTTGAAGTCCCTTGTTTCTCTAAATCTTCCTTGATAATTGTTGTTGTTGTAGCCTTCATTGTAGTTATGGTTGTAGTTGCCTCCGCCATTGTTGTACATGCCTCTAGTTTGTTCATAGCTTCCTCTATTGAAGCCTCTTCCCCTTTGGTTCCTTGTATTTTTGTAGCATTCTTCTGTAGTGTGGTTGTTGAGACCACATGTTGCATGCTGAATTGTTGTAGGGTCTCCCCCTACCTTGCTTTCCTCCTCTACCCCTTCCTCTAGCACCTCTTCCTCTTCATGCATCATTAGTTTGAGAGGTACTAGCCTTTTCTTCTTGTTTCTTACTTTTACCTTTATCCTTAGCTTTATTCTTATCTATATAAAGGGTAGACAATTGGTTACCTCTTGTGTTGTCACCATTTCTGTTGAGCTTTGTCTCATGGGTGAAGAGTTCTCCCATCAAGTTGTTGAGATAATGTATTTGCATATCCATGTAGAGATCCATTGTTGTGGTGAAGGACTCCCATTTGTCATCAGCCTTAATTCCATTGATGATCTACCTCACTATGTGCTCTTCCTCTATCTCTTCTCCAATGCTTGCAAGCTGGTCTGCCACATCCTTCACTTTGGTTACATAATCAACCACTCCTTGCTTTGGTTGTTTCTTGAGGGTTGTGACTTCCATCCACAAATGATTCTTCCTAGCTCTTGTGTTTGAGGAGAAGTATGATGAAAGCACTTCCTAAGTCTCTTGGGAGGTCTTGAAATTTCTAACATGTGGTAAAAAGAAATCAGAGATTGAGTTTAGTAGATATGACCTAGCAAGAGCATCCTTTGCACACCATGTGGTTAGCTCGCTTGATCTTCCTTTGTTGGTTGATGCTTGCTCCTCAAGATTGGCATGTCTTCGTCTCCTGAGATGTACATATAGGCTTCTCCCTTGAAGGTATGCTTGAATCCTTAATTACCATGCTCAGTAGTTGTTCCTATCCAATTTGTCAATGAAAGAGGGAAATCTATCTCCCATCTTGATTGTAATTGCTTTGATACCAGTGTTGGATAAGATGGTGGATAATCACAAGAGGTGAATTGGTACAACTAAAACCTGGTTCACACCTATTATAAGTGATGGCTAGAGAGTGTTGTGGGCCTCTTTAGCTAGCTAATAAGCATAAATAATCACATATGTTGCTTGGGAGATGATGCACTAATGATAGGAACAAAAGAGATAGGTATGCATATGATTCAAGGTCCAAAACCTGGTATTTTGGTTGAGCCACCTACTCAGAGTTTTGAACCATTCTCTGAGTACAATAGAAATTGATAAAAATCCCTTTGGGGAATCCAATTAGCTTAACAAGCTACCAATCATGAGTGAAATCATCTAAAATGATGAACTATTTGCAGAGAAATATGTTTAGCAAATTTAGCATCCATCTCGACTTTTATGGGCCTTGACAGTCACAGATCACTGAGTAGAGATTGATTAATATCTGATGGAGAACCATTACTTATGAAACTTTTTAGGATTAAACTCGACAGTATGCTGAAGCTATCACACTTTGAATAAGAAGAAACGATAAACTATATATTAAGAACAAGCTCAAAAAAGTTCACTATTCTGATGGAGTGTGATAGAGATAAGAGAGTAGGAAGTAATGAACATGTATGTATTAAATCATGTAAAAGTACAATGTCATTGGCAATAGATCATTCCTCAATGAGTGAGGAAAGAGTGAGCTATGAGGTGAGCCCCTCTTCTTAGTGAAAGTACATGAAAATGACCTCTGAACCTCGAGTGCACATGGGTATTTCATATCCTCTTTTATAGTTTTTGTTGAAGTCAAAGATTTGAATTGAAATTCAAATCTCTACCCAAAAGTGAATCCTAAAGTATAGGATTGATTCTCTCTTGACTCAACTACCAAATGATACGAGAATATATGCTTCCTAACTCCTCGTGGGTTTATTGACCTTTTACAATGGGCAATTATGAAGCAAAGTTACAAGAGGTTGTAAGCCTTCCAAGTGATATGCTAATACATCAAGCTTATGTGAGGTGATCAAGTAGTGGGATTGGGCTTAATTCCACCAACATATGTGTATGTATTTGTATATGTATATGTATATGTATATATATACGTACATGTATATGTATATGTATATGCATATGTATATGTATATGTATATGTATATGTATATGTATATGTATATGCATATGTATATGTATATGCATATGTATATGTATATGTATATATATATATATATATATATATGTATATGTATATGTATATGTATATGTATATGTATATGTATATGTATATGTATATGTATATGTACATGTATATGCATATGTATATGTATATGTATATGTATATGTATATGTATATGCATATGTATATGTATATGTATATGTATATGTATATGCATATGTATATGTATATGCATATGTATATGTATATGCATATGTATATGTATATGTATATGTATATGTATATGTATATGCATATGTATATGTATATGTATATGTATATGTATATGTATATGTATATGTATATTTATATGTATATGTCTATGTATATGTATATGTATATGTATATGTATCTATAAATGTATATGCATATGTATATTTATATGTATATGTATATGTATATGTATATGTATATGTATATGTATATGTATATGTATATGTCTATGTATATGTATATGTATATGTATATGTATATGTATATGTATATGTATATGTATATGTACATGTATATGTACATGTATATGTACATGTATATGTACATGTATATGTACATGTATATGTATATGTATATCTATATGTATATGTATATGTATATGTACATGTATATGTATATGTATATGTATATGTATATGTATATGTATATGTATATGTATATGTATATGTCTATGTATATGTCTATGTCTATGTATATGTCTATGTCTATGTCTATGTATATGCATATGTATATGTATATGTATATGTATATGTATATGTATATGTATATGTATATGTATATGTATATTTATATGTATATGTATATGTATATGTATATGTATATGTATATGTATATGTATATGTATATGCACATTGTATATGCATATGTATATGTATATGCATATGCATATGTATATGTATATGTATATGTATATGTATATGTATATGTATATGTATATGTATATGTATATGTATATGTATATGTATATGTATATGTATCTGTATCTGTATATGCATATGTATATGTATTTGGAGGAGATGGTGGATAATCACAAGAGATGAATTGGTGTAGCTAAAACATGATTCACACCTACTATAAGTGATGGTTGGAGAGTGTTGTGGGCCTCTTTAGATAGCTAATATGCATAAATAATCACATCTGTTGCTTGGAAGATGATGCACTAATGA
>CM035409.1:96206364-96211364 GCA_020310875.1 Ceratopteris richardii
AGAGAGCAAAATATTTCCAACAGAGCCTACACAAAGAGAGAGATATCAATCACACAACTTCACTAAAATGAATGTTGCTCCCAGCTTACTCAGAGAATGCTCCAGAGAATTGGTAAGCATAAAATAGACTCTTATAGCTATCCAATGAGACAAGAATTACATCAAATGGATACCATATGAGGGAGAACCAATGCTAACAACTCAGGGGTAGAGAGTTGCAACACTGCCTGCGCACACACATAGATATGCCTACTAAAAGAAAACAAACAAGCAAGCAAGGGGGTTGCTTAAGCAAGGGGCTTGCTTATCACAACTCCAGCACTTAGTGCTCACTTTACATGAGCTAAAACTCCAAGAAGATGGCCCAAAAGAAGTCGGGATACATGCTCCTTTTATAGTGAGAGGTGTGCCCCTAAAATCTAGGAACTACCTTTCCAAATCAGCCTCTTAACTTGGAGGAATTAGTTGAGATGACTTGAGCAGTGGTTGAGTGACTTTTCTTGATGGAATCTCGTGGCTTTTGGCTTCCTTTGATTGCTCCACATGTCCATAAAAGATTCCCCACGAATTTTTAGCTTGAAGCTTGACTTTTAACACTCCCCCTCAAGCTTCAATTCTTCATCCTCATCCAAGCTCCTTCATGTTGATGCATTGCTTGAACTTTGAAATCTTCATCCCATCCAAAGCCTTTGTAAACATGTCCGCAACTTGGTCCTTAGTACCAATATGATGTACTGAAACTTCCTTGGATATCACCTTTTCCCTTATGAAGTGATAGTGCACTTCAATATGCTTGGTTCTAGCATGATAGACAGGGTTCGATGCTAGATGAATGCTACTCATGTTGTCACAAAAAATTGGATATGTGTCAACCTGCAAATTAAGCTCCATAAATAACTTCTTAATCCACATTAGCTCACATGTGACTTGAGCCAAAGCTCTATACTCAGCCTCGGTGGAAGATAATGCCACCGTGGGTTGCTTCTTTGAAATCCATGAGATGATCTTGCTACCTAGCATGACTAGGTAACCACTTGTACTCCTTCTATCTTCCTTCGAACCGGCCCAATCGGCATCGGAATAAGCTTTGACCTGCATATCATCATCAAATGAGTAGAACAATCCTTCATTTATAGTGGCTTTGAGATATCGCAACATTCTTCTTGCAGCTTGCAAGTGTGTAGTCCTTGGACTATGCATAAATTGTGATAACACTCCAACTCCATATGCTATGTCAGGCCTGGTTATTGTGGCATAATTGAAAGAGCCTACAATAGATCGATACAAAGTTACATCCTCTAATGGCTCTCCATCAATGGAGCTTAGCTTTACATTAACTTCCATGGGATTTGAAATAGGCTTGCAATGTAGCATCCCAAACCTCTCAAGTAGGTCTAGAATATACTTCCTTTGTATGAGCATAATACCTTCTTCTTTGTATACAACTTCAATGCCAAGAAAATACCTAAGATCTCCAAGATCAGAGATCCTAAACTCCTTTCCAAGCTTTGCCTTGATCTCCTCAATGCCCTTTGTATCATTACCTGTAATGATAAGATCATCTACATACACACACATGTAGACCACAAGTTCTCCTCTTTGTTTGATGAAGAGAGATGGATCCGCCTTGCATTGATTGTAACCACATTTGATCAAATAGTCCACCAATCTTTGGTTCCAAGCCCTTGGAGCTTGCTTTAGGCCATAAAGTGCCTTCTTCGACCTACAAACATGATGTGGAAACTCTTTATGAACAAAACCTAGTGGTTGCTCCATGTATACCTCTTCTTCCAAGTCTCCATTGAGAAAGGCATTCTTGATATCCAATTGGAAGAGCTTCCATCCTTTGCTAGCAGCCATTGCAATGAGTATCCTAATGGTGCTCATCTTTGCCACGGGGCTGAATGTCTCTTCAAAGTCCACTCCATAGGTTTGTGCAAAACCCTTGGCCACCAATCTTGCTTTGAACCTAGAAATAGATCCATCTGAATTCCTCTTTACTTTATACACCCACTTATTACCTATTACCTTCATGTTCTCCTTCTTGGGCACTAGAGTCCATGTTTGATTTTCCTCAAGTGCGTCGATCTCTTCTTGCATTGCCTCTTTCCATTCGGTGTACCTGCTTGCATCTTCATAGCAATCGGGCTCATGATCTTCTACTACTTTGTTCATATATGCATAATGTGTTGCCATGTATGAATCATAAGTAAACCTTTGAGTTGGATACTTAACTCTAGAAGACTTCCTTTCTTCACCTTTTGGAGGAATAAACCTCCTTTGCCTTGGGAACTTGATCTCTTTCTTTGACGTGGCTTCTTTCTCCATCATGTGTCCTTCATCATCTTCAACTTCATTACCTTCTTCATCCAACTCCACCAATGTTGCTTTGCCTTTGTTGATTGATTGTGCTTCATAGCTTGATGAAGATCTCCCCCTCCATGGTGAGTTCATGCTTGAACTATCTTCATTGATGGAACACCTTGGGCCGCTTAGCTCTAGGTCGATTTGTTCTTCATCATGTCCATGCTTTTCTTCTTCATAGTCCTGCATACAATCATACTTCTTATACCAAGGGAGTAGCTCATCAAATGCTACATCCCTTGATATCCTCAAGTCCTTTGTATTTGGGTTGAAGCACCTGTAACCTTTATGATCATTTGAATATCCTAGAAACACACACTTTTCTGCCTTTGGTTGTAGCTTGTGCCTCAATTCACTTGGCACATGTACATAACAAGTACATCCAAATATCTTCAAGTGGGAAAGATCAGGTTTCTTACCATAATAGGCTTGATATGGTGTCAAGCCATGGATCCCTGAGGTAGGAGCCCTATTCATTAGATACACGGCGGTATTTGCTGCATCACTCCAAAACATGTTAGGTACATTCATCTCATTAAGCATTGCTCTAGCGATCTCGGCAATGTATCTATTCTTTCTCTCTGCTACTCCATTTTGTTGGGGTGTGTACCTGCATGTTACTTGCCTCTTGATGCCTTGATCCATTAAAAAATCAGAAAACTTATTTGAGAAATATTCTCCCCCTCCATCGGACCTTAGCTTCTTGATATATGTACCTGTTTCCTTCTCTACCATTGCCTTGAATGCTTTGAAACATGTAAACACATCTGATTTGTTTTTGATGAAATAAACCCAAACCATCCTTGTGCAATCATCTATAAAAGTGACAAAGTACTTGTTACCTCCAATGGATTGCTCTTTCGTTGGCCCCCACACATCTGTATGTATCAACTCCAATGGATGTTGGCTTATGTAGCCACTCTTCTTGAATGGAAGTCTCGCTTGCTTCCCTAGTTGACAAGATTCACATAAATGCTTCATACCTTGTCCTTGGAAGTTGGGAAGACCTTCAACCAGCCTCTTGAATTGCATTTCCTTCATTCTTTGTATGTTGATGTGACCTATCCTCTTGTGCCACAAGTCCAACTCCGAAATCCTCTTGTTTCCATATGTGAAGTAGACATGTTGAGTAGAATGAGAATTTACCTCCAAAGTGAAGAGTCTCCCTTGCTTCTTTCCTCTTGCTATGACCTTGTAACCTTGCTTAGGGTTCTCCACAAAGCATCCACCTTTGTTGAACCTTACTTGATAGCCTCTTTCAACCATTTGCCCAACGGACACCAAGTTCTTTGTGATGGTAGGTACATGCAAGACATCCTTGAGACATCTTCCTTCCTCCTTGTCATCCAAAGCTACATCTCCAACATGGGAGATCTCATGGGCTGTATCATCACCTGTTTCTACATGTCCTTTACCTTTGGGAACATGTAGATTAGTAAACCAAGAAGCATTGCAACTCATATGGTTGCTACATCCACTATCAATATACCAAGTGTTATCTACTTTGCTTGAATTCCCATTCATGTGCATCATCAAGAGATTGTCATTTTCTGAACTTGTAGAAGCATAATTACCTTGGCCTTTGTATGAAGAACCTTGATTATAGTTCCTTTGGTTTCCTCCTTGGTAGCAATCTCTAGCATAGTGGCCAAACTTGCCACATATGTAACATCCTTCGCCATCTTGATTCCTGTTTTGTTGATGTCGTCCTCCTCTTCCTCTTGATCTTCCTCTCCCTCTTTGTGATGAGGTGCCTTGGTCATGTCCTTGATTTCTTGAGTGGCCTTGCCTTCCTCCAAACCTTCCTTTGCCCCTTCCTTGTCCTTGTCTTCCTTTGCCCCTTTGATTACCTGCATAGAAAACTTGTGCATCTTTGCTTTTAGTTGAACTTCCACCTATGTTCATTTCTTCGGTGACCATGAGAGCAACCAATTGCTCAAAATCGGGAAGATTATCCCTTACATAAACTGAAGTGGTAAAGGGTTTCCACTTCTCATCATCTCTCAAACCATTGAGAGTATAAGCCACAAGATCGTCATCGTCTACGTGGCTTCCAATGGATCCCAATGCATCTGATAACTCCTTGACCTTAAGTATGTAGTCATTTATGCTACTCCCTGAGCTCTTCCTAAGGTTGTTGAGCTCATTCTTGAGTTGGATCTTCCTTGCTTTGGTGCTTGTTGAATAAAGCCTTTCAAGTGTCTCCCATACCTTCATGCTTGAATCTAGGTCTTGGATATGGCCGATCATGCTATTGCTAATGTGTTGGGAAAGAATAAAGATAACCCTCTTGTCTCTTTCATTCCATTCCCTAAAGGCCCTTCTCTGGTCATTGGTTGGATTCTCATCCAACCTAGGTCTTGGTTCACTTCCACTAATCAACCCCCAAAGGCCCTTGCCCATAAGATAGTTGGAGACCCTAAATCTCCATGGTTGATAGTTACCTTTGTCTAGCTTTTCAATTTGAGTGTTGAAGTCTCCCATATCTAGTCTTTGATACTTGACCTAGCCCTTGGCTAATGCTCCAATGTGTGTAAAATGAAAATGAGGCTCTGAGGTTACCTCAATCCAAAGCTTTCCTTAGATGGACACCTTGTGCTCTTGCAAATTTGAGTAGAATAGCTCCCCCTTGATGT
>CM035409.1:96216364-96218864 GCA_020310875.1 Ceratopteris richardii
CAAGCACCAAAGCAAGGAAGATCCAACTCAAGAATGAGCTCAACAACCTTAGGAAGAGCTCAGGGAGTAGCATAAATGACTACATACTTAAGGTCAAGGAGTTATCAGATGCATTGGGATCCATTGGAAGCCACGTAGACAATGACGATCTTGTGGCTTATACTCTCAATGGTTTGAGAGATGATGAGAAGTGGAAACCCTTTACCACTTCAGTTTATGTAAGGGATAATCTTCCCGATTTTGAGCAATTGGTTGCTCTCATGGTCACCGAAGAAATGAACATAGGTGGAAGTTCAACTAAAAGCAAAGATGCACAAGTTTTCTATGCAGGTAATCAAAGGGGCAAAGGAAGACAAGGACAAGGAAGGGGCAAAGGAAGGTTTGGAGGAAGGCAAGGCCACTCAAGAAATCAAGGACATGACCAAGGCACCTCATCACAAAGAGGGAGAGGAAGATCAAGAGGAAGAGGAGGACGACATCAACAAAACAGGAATCAAGATGGCGAAGGATGTTACATATGTGGCAAGTTTGGCCACTATGCTAGAGATTGCTACCAAGGAGGAAACCAAAGGAACTATAATCAAGGTTCTTCATACAAAGGCCAAGGTAATTATGCTTCTACAAGTTCAGAAAATGACAATCTCTTGATGATGCACATGAATGGGAATTCAAGCAAAGTAGATAACACTTGGTATATTGATAGTGGATGTAGCAACCATATGAGTTGCAATGCTTCTTGGTTTACTAATCTACATGTTCCCAAAGGTAAAGGACATGTAGAAACAGGTGATGATACAGCCCATGAGATCTCCCATGTTGGAGATGTAGCTTTGGATGACAAGGAGGAAGGAAGATGTCTCAAGGATGTCTTGCATGTACCTACCATCACAAAGAACTTGGTGTCCGTTGGGCAAATGGTTGAAAGAGGCTATCAAGTAAGGTTCAACAAAGGTGGATGCTTTGTGGAGAACCCTAAGCAAGGTTACAAGGTCATAGCAAGAGGAAAGAAGCAAGGGAGACTCTTCACTTTGGAGGTAAATTCTCATTCTACGAGTCAACATGTCTACTTCACATATGGAAACAAGAGGATTTCGGAGTTGGACTTGTGGCACAAGAGGATAGGTCACATCAACATACAAAGAATGAAGGAAATGCAATTCAAGAGGCTGGTTGAAGGTCTTCCCAACTTCCAAGGACAAGGTATGAAGCATTTATGTGAATCTTGTCAACTAGGGAAGCAAGCGAGACTTCCATTCAAGAAGAGTGGCTACATAAGCCAACATCCATTGGAGTTGATACATACAGATGTGTGGGGGCCAACGAAAGAGCAATCCATTGGAGGTAACAAGTACTTTGTCACTTTTATAGATGATTGCACAAGGATGGTTTAGGTTTATTTCATAAAAAACAAATCAGATGTGTTTACATGTTTCAAAGCATTCAAGGCAATGGTAGAGAAGGAAACATGTACATATATCAAGAAGCTAAGGTCCGATGGAGGGGGAGAATATTTCTCAAATGAGTTTTCTGATTTTTTAATGGATCAAGGCATCAAGAGGCAAGTAACATGCAGGTACACACCCCAACAAAATGGAGTAGCAGAGAGAAAGAATAGATACATTGCCGAGATCGCTAGAGCAATGCTTAATGAGATGAATGTACCTAACATGTTTTGGAGTGATGCAGCAAATACCGCCGTGTATCTAATGAATAGGGCTCCTACCTCAGGGATCCATGGCTTGACACCATATCAAGCCTATTATGGTAAGAAACCTGATCTTTCCCACTTGAAGATATTTGGATGTACTTGTTATGTACATGTGCCAAGTGAATTGAGGCACAAGCTACAACCAAAGGCAGAAAAGTGTGTGTTTCTAGGATATTCAAATGATCATAAAGGTTACAGGTGCTTCAACCCAAACACAAAGGACTTGAGGATATCAAGGGATGTAGCATTTGATGAGCTACTCCCTTGGTATAAGAAGTATGATTGTATGCAGGACTATGAAGAAGAAAAGCATGGACATGATGAAGAACAAATCGACCTAGAGCTAAGCGGCCCAAGGTGTTCCATCAATGAAGATAGTTCAAGCATGAACTCACCATGGAGGGGGAGATCTTCATCAAGCTATGAAGCACAATCAATCAACAAAGGCAAAGCAACATTGGTGGAGTTGGATGAAGAAGGTAATGAAGTTGAAGATGATGAAGGACACATGATGGAGAAAGAAGCCATGTCAAAGAAAGAGATCAAGTTCCCAAGGCAAAGGAGGTTTATTCCTCCAAAAGGTGAAGAAAGGAAGTCTTCTAGAGTTAAGTATCCAACTCAAAGGTTTACTTATGATTCATACATGGCAACACATTATGCATATATGAACAAAGTAGTAGAAGATCATGAGCCCGATTGCTATGAAGATGCAAGCAGGTACACCGAATGGAAAGAGGCAATGCAAGAAGAGATCGACGCACTTGAGGAAAATCAAACATGGACTCTAGTGCC
>CM035409.1:96236364-96351364 GCA_020310875.1 Ceratopteris richardii
AATATTTAAGCTTGACCCACTCTCCCTTTTGAAAGAGTCCAAACAACTTTTCAAAGGCTGAAGCCCCACCACAGACTTTTGAGTCCTACACAAAGATTCTTGAAAAATAGGACACATGTGATTGACTTTTTAGGCCCAAAATCAAGCATATAATATTCCAAACGGCCAAACTTGGATATGAGGACCACTCCCGTGAAATGGAGGTGCTATTTATAGTATTTTCATGATTTTTCATTTGACCATATTGTTGGTGTAAATTGCAAGCCTACACATTTGACTCAAAGGATGCATTAAAGACTACACATACATGAAGAAGCATAGGAACATATGCTAGTGGTTAATTACCACTTTACCTCATTGTAAAAGTCAAATTGACTTGGAATCTTTTGTAATCACCTACCAAAGTGAGTCGTGGAAAAAGTAGTTCATTTGATTGAAGGAATATCTTCAAGCATTTAGGAGCTTGATCATAGGGAGCCAAAATTTGAATTTGAATTCAAATCTTTGGTCATTACATATAAAAGTGAACATGAAAAGTCGCGGGTAAGAGAGATCATTCCCGAGACTCATTCTACTGATTTTGAGTGTGTGTAAGGACTATACTATAGCCTACACCTCTCTACACCATTAGGCAATGTTATTCATGCCAATGGGATTGTATACAAGTGTTCATTAATAGATACATTTACATCATTCATCTCTGAGTTCTCTGTTAGTCTACTCAAAAGTCTATCAACTTGTTAAGGGCATATCTCGGTCAATTCTTCACCAAATCAAGTGATTCAAAGTTTTTTGGATTCAGCTCAACGTCATCTACATGCTTTCAAAGTTTGAAGTAATTCTATTCAGCCATTCTAGAGAAATCGGCGTCGAGGTGAACTCTGGTCATTTTCTGCTACAGTCCTAAAAAGTCGAGGGTATAGCTAAACTTGCTAAATTGATTTTTCTTAGCATAGTTTATCTTTTTACATCATTCCACTTGCAAATGGTAGCTTACTAAGCTAATTAAATACCCCTACAAGGAATTTTATCAATTTCTACTGTGCTGGTCACACTGAGCAAAACATTCAGCAGGTGTCAAGACAAAAATAGAAGGTTTTCTTGAGTTTGTGAACTTCAAAGTTATCTGTTTTGGTTCAATCATTACACATATCACTTCCAAAGTACATAGGCTATTTTTTGGTGTTATTGGAAAGCTAAGAAGGTCTACTTATCAACTCTGAAGAAAAAGAGGGCTGGTACAAAGCAGGTTTGGCAGTACCTACTCAGTCTCTTGGAGCATCCATTCATCTATCCCAACACTGGTATATCAGAGCAATAGAGGTAAAATGGGAGATGGTTTTCCTTCATTTATTGATAAATTGGACAGGAACAACTATCAAGCTTGGTCTCTAAGGATGAAGACCTATCTACAAGGAAGGAGTCTCTATGGATACATCTCAGGAGATGAGGAATTGCCCTCATTCAAAGCAAGAGGATTGCCAACCAAGGAAGAACAAGAAAAACTCAACACATGGTGTGCTAAGGATGCATTGACATGGTCATATTTACTCAACTCTGTCTCTGACTCTCTTTTTCCACATATCAGAAATTGTAAGACATCCCAAGAAACTTGGGAAACCTTGTCATCATACTTTTCCTCCAATACAAGGGCTAGGAAAAATCAGTTGTGGATTGAATTCACAACACTAAGGAAGCAACCTAAGCAAGCTGTTTCAGAATTTGTGACCAAGATCAAAGATGTTGCAGATCACTTAGCAAGCATAGGAGAAGAGATTGAAGAAGAACAAATTGTAAGGCAAGTGATCAATGGAATCAAGGCTGATGACAAATGGGAAAGCTTCATCACTGCAATGGATCTCTACATGGACATGCATACTCCAGATCTTACAACTCTCATGGGAAAACTATTTATACATGAAGCAAAGCTCACAAATAATGGAGATACATCCAAAGGTAATAACTCTTCTGCCCTATACACTGATAAGAAGTCTAAGGATAAAGGCAAGAGCAAGAAGATGGAAGATGAAGGATCTACCTCCCAAGCCAACTATGCAAGGAGAGGTAGATCTTCAAGAGGAAGGGGCAGAGGAGGTAATCAAGGTAGGGGGAGACCCTATAACTCATCACCATGCAACATTTGTGGTTTATCAAATCATATTACAGATGAGTGTTTCAGGAATTACAAAAATTAGAGAGGAAGAGGCTACCAAAGAGGTGGATACTCACAATCAAGAGGAAGGTTCAAGCATCACCAAGGCCACAACAACAATTACAACAACAATTACAATGGCAAATATCAAGGAGGATTCAAAACCAGAAAGGACTACAACAACTACACAGAGGAGCAGGATGAGTCTCTTCTGATCATGAACATGACTTCAAAGTCAGGTACAAATGATGATCTCCTATTCTACATTGACTCAGGGTGCTCAAATCATGTGGCTGGCAATGTGGCACTACTCTCTGATCTTGAGGAACCAAAAGGTAAACATCAAGTCCAAACAGGTGATGATACAAAGCATTCAGTAGTTAAAGTTGGAAATGTTAAGACTTGTGATGGTAATCAGAATTTGTTGAGCAGGGTACTCTATGTACCAACCATTACCAAAAATTTGATGAGTGTTGGTCAGATTGTGGAGAAAGGTTTGCAGGTCAGATTCAATCAATATGGAGCATATGTGGAGGACCCAAGACATGGGTTCAAGAGGATTGCTAAAGGAGAAAAATCAGGTAGACTTTTCACTTTTGAGTTGGAAGATACAAAGAATATTGCACTATACAGTTATAAAGATCAAACACTTTCAGAGCTTGAGATTTGGCACAAAAGGTTAGGGCACATAGGAGAAAGAACCTTGAAACAAATATGCAGGGACCAATGTGTACTTGGGATACCTAATGTATCCAAACAACATATGATTTACAAGTGTGGTGCTTGTCAATTTGGTAAGTCTCACAGGTTACCCTTCTCCAAGAAAGGATATATGCATGAAGAATACCTAGAGCTTGTACATACAGATGTATGCGGACCTAGCAAAGACCCCTCAGTCTCAGGATCAAGGTACTATGTGTCTTTCATTGATGATTATAGTAGATGGACTGTATTATACTTCATGAAGCACAAGGATGAGGTGTTTAATTGTTTTAAGAAATATCTTGCATTAGTTGAAAACCAGACAGGAAGGAATTTGAAGAGGCTAAGGTCACATGGAGGAGGAGAGTACTTCTCCAATGAATTTGAAGACTTCTTGCAGAACAAAGGCATCAAAAGAGAGATAACCACAAGGTATTCTCCTGAACAGAATGGGGTAGCTGAGAGGAGAAATAGGTTAATTGTTCAGACAGCTAGATCTATGCTTAATGAGAAGAAGTTACCTAACTATCTATGGGCAGAGAGTGTTTCTACTGCCACTTACCTCATAAAGAGGTTACCATCTAAGTCACTTGATGGTATGACACCCTATGAAGCATGGCATGGTAAGAGACCATCTTTAGATCATTGCAAAATATTTGGATGTGTAGCATATGTGCACATTCCTTCACAGATAAGAGGTAAGCTAGACCCAAAGGCTGAAAAATGCATTTTCATTGGGTATGATTTAAATAAAAAAGATTACAGGTTTTATAACCCTACCAATAAGGGATTTATGGTAAGTAGAGATGTGATTTTTTATGAAGATGATTCTTGGCATGAGAATGAATGCAGGAAGGTTAAACTATCCTATGACTTGGAAGAGGAATTTCCAAAACTTGCAAAGGAGGAACCTACTCAGAATGAAGACTCAAGTTCAGATGATGAAGACACTATCAACCTTGAAGAATTCAGGGCATGGAAGTCCAAGGGCAAAATGAAGATGAAGAAGCTTGAAGATATACCTGAATCTTCAACTCAATCAATCAGAAGATCTCAAAGAGAAAGCAAGAAACCTATCAGATATGGGTATGATACATCTCTTGTTACTAAACATTCAGTTTATCTTGCCAAAGATTTGTTAAATGAAGAACCAGGTTCATACAAAGAAGCAATAACCAAATCAGAATGGAAAGAAGCTATGGATGAGGAGATTGAAGCACTCAAGGAGAGTGACACATGGGAGTTAGTTCCCAAGAAGGATTCTATGAAAGTAATAGGAACTAGATGGATCTATAAGTTGAAAAGAAATTCTGATGGAAAAATTAATAGGTACAAAGCGATTGGTAGCCAAGGGTTTTGCACAAACCCAAGGCATTGACTATGAAGGGACATTTTCTCCTGTGGCCAAGATGCCAACAATCAGAGTGTTGGTAAGTGTGGCTGCATCAAAGAATTGGAACATGTACCAATTGGATGTCAAGAATGCTTTCTTGAATGGATGGATTTCAGAAGAACTTTATATGTCACAACCTCCTGGCTATGAGGGCCCTAAGAAGGTAACTTATGTTTGCAAATTAAAAAAGGCTTTATATGGATTGAAGCAGGCACCTAGGGCATGGAATTACAGGTTAACTACATACCTCCAAGACCAAGGTTTTGTCATGAGCAAGGCTGGCACTTCTCTGTTCATTAAGAGAAGTAATTCAGAGGTAATATATCTCTGTGTTTATGTGGATGCCATCATCATTATAGGTAATAATGTCAATGGAATCAGGTATATCAAAAGCCAGATGATGAAGGAGTTCAAGATCAATGATCTTGGTTTGTTAAAGTATTTTCTAGGGCTTGAATTAGTTTACACTAATTCAGGGATATACATTACTAAGAAAAAGTACGTACAGGATATGTTGAAGAAGTTTCAATTGCAGGATGCTAAAGTAGCAAGCACTCCAATGGAGGTAAACCTAAAGCTAAGTGCCCATGAAGGTGATGAAGTCAAAGACATTACAGGTTATCAAAGTATGGTGGGTAGCTTGAACTATGCTACTCTTACAAGAATTGATATTGCATATGGAGTAAGTGTGCTAAGTCAGTTTATGCACAAGCCAAGGATACCTCACTTAGAGGCTGCCAAGAGAATCTTGAAGTATCTCAAGGGTACACAGAACCATGGTTTGTATTTCCCTTACACTTCAGATATTGATATCAAAATTTATTCAGATGCAGATTGGGCAGGATGCAAGGATGATAGGAGAAGCACTTCTGGATATATTTCCTTTGCAGGTGACAAACCAATTTTATGGTTTTCAAAGAAGCAACATACTATTGCTTTGTCTTCCACAGAGGCAGAGTATAGAGGACTGGCTAATGCCACACAAGAAGCAATTTGGATTAAACTTTTGTATACAGAATTGGGATTGTATACTAGGTCACCAATTATCTTTGGGGATAATACAAGTTCTCTTCACCTTGCAGCTAATCCTATCTATCATGCTAGGACCAAACACATAGAGGTTCATTATCATTATGTGAGAGAGAAGTTGATAAGCAAGGACATTCAACTTACCTATGTATCAACCAACATGCAATGTGCATATTTGTTGACTAAAGCTTTGGATGGAACAAAACTTTGCAGGTTCAAATCCATGATTGGATTGCAGGATATACTTGAAGATTGAAGATGAAGACTTAAGCCAAAATGTTTGGCTTGAGGGGGAGCTGTTGGTGTAAATTGCAAGCCTACACATTTGACTCAAAGGATTCATTAAAGACTACACATACATGAAGAAGCATAGGAACATATGCTAGTGGTTAATTACCACTTTACTTCATTGTAAAAGTCAAATTGACTTGGAATCTTTTGTAATCACCTACCAAAGTGAGTCGTGGAAAAAATAGTTCATTTGATTGAAGGAATATCTCCAAGCATTTAGGAGCTTGATCATAGGGAGCCAAAATTTGAATTTGAATTCAAATCTTTGCTCATTACATATAAAAAGTGAACATGAAAAGTCGCGGGTAAGAGAGATCATTCCTGAGCCTCATTCTACTGATTTTGAGTGTGTATAAGGACTATACTATAGCCTACACCTCTCTACACCATTAGGCAATGTTATTCATGCCAATGGGATTGTATACAAGCGTTCATTAATAGATACATTTACATCATTCATCTCTGAGTTCTCTGTTAGTCTACTCAAAAGTCTGTCAACTTGTTAAGGGCATATCGCGGTCAATTCTTCACCAAATCAAGTGATTCAAAGTTTGTTGGATTCAGCTCAAAGTCATCTACATGCTATCAAAGTTTGAAGTAATTCTATTCGGCCATTCCAGATAAATCTGCATCGAGGTGAACTCTGGTCATTTTTTGCTACAGTCCTAAAAAGTCGGGGGTATAGCTAAACTTGTTAAATTGATTTTTCTTAGCATAGTTTATCTTTTTACATCATTCCACTTGCAAATGGTAGTTACTAAGCTAATTAAATACCCCTACAAGGAATTTTATCAATTTCTACTGTGCTGGTCACACTCAGCAAAACATTTAGCAGGTGTCAAGACAAAATTAGAAGGTTTTCTTGAGTTTGTGAACTTCAAAGTTATCTGTTTTGGTTCAATCATTACACATATCACTTCCAAAGTACATAGGCTATTTTTTGGTGTTATTGGAAAGCTAAGAAGGTTTACTTATCAACTCTGAAGAAAAAGAGGGCCGGTACAAAGCAGGTTTGGTAGTACCTACTCAGTCTCTTGGAGCATCCATCCATCTATCCCAACACATATGGGATAAGGTGCATAGCTTAGAACAGCCAAAAATCTTCTAGGATTTTGTCAAAGTTGTATTTTCTACCACACATGTGTCACATCTAGAAGATTCTCCTAAATAATATCATCTCCAAATATCTTCCCAAAAGGCCTATAAAAGGACCCCCTTGGGTGCTCTCAAGACAAGCAAGTGGTGTGTAGGTACATGCTATCAGCACTGTGGTGATCATAGAGCTACCCCTTTGGATGTGGAGATCTTGGCTACAAGAGAGGTGCTACACTCTCTTCCTTTATGCATCCCACGTTCTTTGTATCCATATCTTGTAATATGAGCTTTATTTCCTTTTGAATCCAACTATCTCTTCTTTCCTCTTCTATCTCCCACCCTTTCTATTTCTTCTAATTCCTTCTCTACATTCCTGCTCATTTCCAAACCCTCATCATTTTCCTTCAACTTCTATCCATTGGGAAGTTAGGTTATCTTGCTCCTTGTGTTTATGTGAATGATTGTTGTGTGAATGCTAAGAGGGCAGTGTGGAACACCTGTGCCCTAAGAGCATCTGATGTAATTACAGTGTATGTACATGTGTATGTGTTACCTGTGTGAATGCTAAGAGGGCAATGCAGAACACTCATGTCCTAAGAGAATTTTCATTTTGTGTGAGTGCTTAGAGGGTAATGTGTACCATCCGTACCCTAAGAGTGCTCTTTGTGTTGTGTGTGTATGTCTAAAGTTAATGTGTAAGGAGCTAAGAATCATTCCTTTCCATCACATCCATCTCTGCTTATGAGCCTATAGTGTTAGAGGCCATTTCTTTATTGCCCCTCTCAATGTATATGCATATATATATATATATATATATATATATATATATATATATATATATATATATATATATATATATATATATATATATATATATATATATATATATGTGTGTGTGTGTGTGTGTGTGTATATGTATATGTATACATTGTTGAGATATCAAGCTCAACATGTGATGATCCAGGATGACACATATTACTTTTTCATTTGTCTCACATGTAGAGTGGTCATGCCACAATATGTTAGGGACACTTCATTGAGCTTTATTAGATTTATCTATCAAGAGTGATGGCACATTTGTTTCTTGCCAGCTCACTCATTTGCGGACATTAAGTTTTTCCTTATGTACTAGTCTTTATATATTGCAGTAGTTGTATTCTTGTTTTTAGGTCATTCTTGTACATTTCTTTTTATCTAATAATAGAAGAAGAAAAAGAAGATCATTATTCCTTGCCTCAATATGAGTGTGTGCTTCTCTTTGATTGTGAGAGTGTGTGTGTGTGAGCTCTCTTCCTTATCTCCTTCCTCGTGACATGGTATCAGAGCCACTGTGGCTGTAGAGAGCTCGTGGAGAAGGCCGATGGTGTAGAGTATGCGAGAAGGCGCGGAGAAAGTGCGATTCACAAAGGACCTCTGATTGCTACAAAAATTGGCGTGAAGGTAGAAGAACTCAAAATATTTTCAAGGGTTATCCCTTTAGGATCTTTTTTTTTGCCAGATCAAAGTTTTGGAGCCATCGCGACCTCCATTTCGAGCCCTCAAGGTGGGACGCATAGGAGAACCAGGTCAGTTTCGAAAACTATAACTAGCATCATGTCTGGCAACACTCATATATTCCAGATCTAGAATTCCAAGCAATTTCGTGTACTATTGATACACGAAAACTGTGTTTTTCTGAGATCTAACTGTCACATCATAGTGCGATAGTGTTCAAGCAGAAGTGCTACTTGTAGTGTTTTGCAGTGTTGGGAATAGCTACAGAAATGGAAAACAATGATGGAATGAGTCACCTTATGAGCGATAAGCTAGACAAGAACAACTTCCATGCTTGGAGATTCAGAATGATGAATTTCCTGATGGGAGAAGGCTACTGGAAGTACATCGAAGGAGAGAAGAAAAATGCTCCGCAGTTACCAGAGAGGAATCGGACTGCAAACCAGTTAAGAGCATATGAGGAATGGAATCAAGGAGCACAAAAGGTAATGTATTGGCTATTTTTTAGCATACAAGATAGCATGATTGGGCACATACAGGATGCCAAGACTCCAAAAGAGGCTTGGAATAGTTTGGTCACATTGTATGAGACCAATACAAAGGCACCGAAATTGCAACTCAAGAATGAGATGCATACATTGGAGAAGACGGGCATGCCACTAAGTGACTACACCCTGAAAATCAAAAGCATATGTGAATCACTTGCATCTATTGGTGTGAATGTAGATGATGATGATGATAAGGTGGAAGTATGCCTTCGTGGTTTAGGAGCTGCATATAAGCAATTCAGAACTTCTATACAGACCAGAGAAAATATTCCTAATTTTGCTGATTTGGTCTCCATGCTGATTATTGAAGAAAAGAATCTTGGTGAGGATTCAAACTCCCAAGGAAAGCCCAGTTCTGAGCAGGTATTCTAATCTGGTAGAGGAAGAGGTAGAGGTAGAGGTTTCAAAAGTATAAGAGGAAACAATAACCAAGACCAAGGTCAACAACATAATCAGGCAGGAGGAAGAGAACAGTTTCAAGGTAGTGGAGCCAAAGAGGTCGCAAAAATTTCCAAAGAAATGATTCAAGTAATGACAGTTAGGATGCTGGAATTGTGGTAAACCTGGACACTTTGAATGTGATTGCAAGTTGAAGAATCAAATTAATAGAAGGTAGTAAAACATGTTGAGAGTGATGGATGGATGCACTCAGGAAATCAGTTGGTGCTGCAAAACCTGCTTCACACCTGCCCTCTTTTCCCTTCAGATATGCTTAGTACACTAGCTTAGTTTCCAAATGACATAAAGAAACCTTATATGTACTTTGGAAATGGTTTGGGTAATGATCAAACCAAAACAGATAAGTTGGTCCTTCAAAAATCAAGCAAAACCTTCTATTCTTGTAATGATACCTGCTCAGACTTTTACTCAGTGTGTCCAGCACACTTAAAATTGGCACAATTCCTTTTTGGGAGTATTAATGTACCTTAGTAAGCTACCAATCACAAGTGGAATCACTTCAATTGATAAACTATGCACTGAGAAATAAGTTTAGCAAAATTATAATCACCCCCGACTTTTCAGGAACTCTGCAGACAAATACCAGTGTGCACTTCGACTCGATTTTCTCCCAAATGGCTGAATGGAATCCTTTGAAATTTTGTATGCTTTTAGTAGACTTTGAGCTGGTTCCAATGAGCTATAGAACACTTGATTTGGTTCAGTAGATCCAGAGCAATGCTTCTTTGAAGTTGACAGACTTGGAGTAGAACACTCAGACAAAACAGAGATGATGAATGTATACTTCTATTGATAAAAGTGTTTGTACAATCTCATTAGCTTGACAAGCAGAGCTAGATGAGGTATTGTGGTGTTGGCAATAGAGTTACCTTCACACACAATGAGTTACAATGTAATTTTGCCTCGGGGAGTGAGCTAGAGTGAGAGTGTAACCCGCGACTTTTCCACTACATCCTTTATAGGAGTTTGTTCTTCATTTGAATTTGAAATTCAAACTTAGGCTCCCTTGAATCTCTCCTCTAAAAGTAGGGAGATATTCTCTCTATCTCAACATTCAAATTTCCACGACTCTAGTGGTAGGTGGATGACTTAAAGTGATTACAACAAATGATAAGTCACTTAGACTTTTACAAGGGGTAAACAAGTAGAAACACATAAGCATATGTTCACATGAGTCTTCCTTCAAGTGAAGTCTAGATAATCCTTTGTCCATGCTAATCTTCCATAAGTCCAAGGGTCCAAGCCAATGTGTGTAGGCTTGTCTTGCACCAACAGCTCCCCCTCAAGCCAAACACTTTGGCTTAAGTCTTCTTCTTCATTCTTCAATTACTTCCTGCAATCCAATCATAGATTTGAATCTGCATAGCTTGTTTCCATCCAATGCCTTGGTAAGTAAATCTGCACATTGCATATTAGTAGAAACATATGTCAATTGAATCTCTTTACTTAGCAATTTCTCTCTCACATAGTGGTAATGAACCTCTATGTGCTTTGTTCTGGCATGATAAATTGGGTTTGCTGCAAGATGAAGAGAGCTAGTGTTGTCTCCAAATATGATAGGTGGTCTTGTGAATAGACCTAACTCTGTATATAGAAGCTTCAACCAAATAGCTTCTTGAGTAGCATTTGCAAGTCCTCTATACTCTGCTTCAGTGGATGATAATGCCACTGTAGGTTGCTTCTTAGCTGACCAAGAGATAGGTTTATCTCCTGCAAAACAAATGTACCCTGAGGTGCTTCTCCTATCATCCTTGCATCCTGCCCAATCTGCATCTGAGTAAACCTTTATGTCAATATCTGATGTATAAGGAAAATACAAACCATGACTTTGAGTTCCTTTGAGGTACTTCAAGATCTTCTTAGCTGCCTCTAGGTGAGGTACTCTAGGTTTGTGCATGAATTGACTAAGCACACTTACTCCATATGCTATGTCAATTCTTGTCAAGGTAGCATAGTTCAAACTACCCACCATACTTTGGTATCCTGTAATGTCTTTGATTTCTTCTCCTTCATGAGCACTTAGCTTTTATTTAACCTCCATTGGAGTAGTAGATACCTTAGCATCCTGCAAACCAAACTTCTTGACCATATCCTGTACATACTTCTTTTGAGTAATGTAGATACCTGAATTTGTATAGATCAATTCGAGACCTAGGAAATATTTTAGTAATCCAAGATCACTAATCTTGAATTCTTTCATCATCTGTCCTTTGATGTGTCTAATCCCATTGACATCATTACCTGTAATGATGATGTCATCTACATAAACACATAAGTAGATTACCTCTGTACTACTTCTCTTTATGAATAGAGAAGTGTCTGCTTTGCTCATCACAAATCCTTGGTCTTGGAGGTAGGTGGTCAATCTGTAATTCCATGCTCTAGGTGCCTGCTTCAAACCATACAGAGCCTTCTTCAATTTACAAACATAATGTACCTTTTTTGGATCTTCATAGCCAGGTGGTTGTGACATGTAAACTTCTTCAGATATCCATCCATTTAGAAATGCATTCTTCACATCCAATTGGTACATGTTCCAATTCTTGGATGCAACTACACTTACCAAAACTCTGATAGTTGGCATCTTGGCCACAGGAGAAAATGTCTCCTCATAATCAATGCCTTGGGTTTGTGCAAAACCCTTGGCTACAAACCTAGCTTTATACCTGTTAATTGTCCCATCTGAATTCTTCTTCAATTTGTAGATCCATCTGGATCCTATTACCTTCATAGAATCTTTCTTGGGTACCAAGTCCCAAGTATCACTCTCTTTGAGGGCTTCTATCTCTTCATCCATGGCTTCTCTCCATTCTGGCTTTGTAATTGCTTCTTCATAGGTACCTGGTTCTTCATTCAACAAGTCTTTTGCAAGATATACAGAATGTTTAGTTACAAGTGATGTGTCATACCCAAATCTGATAGGCTTCTTCTTCTCTCTCTGAGATCTTCTCATAGCTTGAGTAGAAGTTTCTGGCTTATCCTCCAATTGCTTCATCTTCATCTTTCCTTTGGATTTCCAAGCCTTGAACTCTTCAAGGTTTATGGTATCATCATCTGAGCTTGAGTCTTCTTGTAGAGTTGGCTCTTCCTTGGTAAGCTTTGGAATATCTTCCTCCATGTCATAGGGTAAACTCACTTTCCTGCATTCATTCTCATACCATGAGTCATTCTCATCAAATATGACATCTCTGCTTACCTTGAACCCTTTGTTTGTGGGGTTGTAGAATCTGTACCCCTTTTGGTTCAAATCATAACCAATGAAGATACATTTCTCTGCCTTTGGGTCTAGCTTTCCTCTTACCTGTGAGGGAATATGCACATATGCTACACATCCAAAGATTTTGCAATGATCCAGAGAAGGTCTCTTACCATGCCAAGCTTCATATGGAGTCATGCCATCAAGTGATTTGGATGGCAACCTATTGATGAGGTAAGTGGCAGTGGACACACTCTCTGCCCATAGGTAATTTGGCAACTTTTTTTCATTGAGCATAGACCTAGCTGTTTCCACTATAAGTCTATTCCTTCTTTCTGCTACCCCATTTTGTTCAGGTGAGTACCTTGTAGTGATCTCCCTCTTGATGCCTCTTTCCTGCAAGAAATCTTCAAACTCATTGGAGAAATACTCTCCTCCACCATCTGATCTTAACCTTTTCAAGCTTCTACCTGTTTGATTCTCAACAAGTGCAAGATACCTCTTGAAACAATTAAACACTTCATCTTTATGCTTCATAAAGTATAAAATGGTCCACCTGCTATAGTCATCAATGAAGGACACATAATACCTTGAACCAGAAATGGAAGGGTCCTTGCTAGGTCCCCAAACATCTGTGTGTACCAAGTCTAGGTAGTCTTCATGCATGAAACCTTTCCTTGAGTAGGGTAATCTGTGAGACTTACCAAATTGACATGATCCACATTTGTAAATCATGTGTTGCTTGGATACATTAGGTATCCCAAGCACACATTGATCCCTGCACATTTGCTTAAGAGTTCTTTCTCCTATGTGCCCTAATCTTTTATGCCATATCTCTAACTCTGAAAGTGTCTGATCCTTGTAATTATACAAAGCAATGTTTTTTGTATCTTCTAGCTCAAATGTAAATAATCTACCTGATTTCTCCCCTTTGGCTATCCTTCTGAATCCTTGTTTTGGGTCCTCCACATATGCTCCATGTTGTGTGAATCTGACCTGCAAACCTTTCTCCACAATCTGACCAACACTCATTAAATTTTTTGTTATTGTTGGTACATAGAGTACCCTGCTTAGTAGGTTCTGATTACCATCACATGTCTTCACATTTCCAATTTTGACAACAGAGTGTTTAGTGTCATCACCTGTTTGTACCTGATGTTTGCCCTTGGGCTCTTCCAAATCAGAAAGTAGTGCCACATTGCCAGCTACATGGTTAGAACATCCTGAGTCAATGTAAAATAAATGATCATCATTTGTACCTATCTTGGAGGTCATGTTCATGATCAATAAGGAGTCATCTTGCTCCTCTGTGTAGTTGTTGTAGTCTCTTCTATTTCTGAATCCACCTTGGTAGCTTCCATTGTGGTTGTTGTTGTAATTATTGTTGTATTGGTTGTTGTACCCATTGTAGCTTTGATGTTGGTTGTATCTGCCTCTTCCTTGAGAGTATCCACCTCTTGAGTAGCCTCTTCCTCTCTGATTTTTGTAGTTCTTGTAGCATTCATCTGTGGTATGATTGGACAACCCACAGATGTTGCAAGGTGATGAGTTGTAGGATCTCCCCCTACCTGACTTACCTCCTCTGCCTCTTCCTCTGGATGACCTACCTCTCCCTGCATAATTGGCTTGAGAGGTAGAGCCTTCTTCATCCTGTTTCTTCTTGCCTTTATCTTTAACTTTCTTATCAGTATAGAGAGCAGAGGGGTTATTACCTTTTGATTGATCTCCAGCTTTGTTGAACTTTGCTTCATGTGTAAATAGTTGGCCCATGAGTGTTGTGAGATCAGGGGTATGCATGTCCATGTAGAGGTCCATTGCAGTGGTGAAACTTTCCCACTTATCATCTGCCTTGAGTCCATTTGTCACTTGCCTGACTATTTGCTCTTCTTCAATTTCCTCTCCAATGCTTGCTAGTTGGTCTGCCACATCTTTGATCTTTGTCACATAATCTGAGACTGATTGCTTGGGCTGCTTTCTAAGTGTTGTGAACTCTATCCATAATTGATTCTTCCTAGCCCTTGTGTTGGAAGAAAAATAGTTTGACAAGGTTTCCCAAGTCTCTTGGGAAGTCTTACAGTTCCTTACATGAGGTAAAAGAAAGTCAGATATAGAGTTTAAGAGATAAGACCTTGCCAAAGCATCCTTTGCACACCATTGGTTGAGTCTTTCATGCTCATCCTTTGTAGGTAGTCCTCTAGTCTTGAATGAGGGCAACTCCTCATCTCCTGATATGTATCCAAATAGACTTCTCCCTTGTAGATAGGTCTTCATTCTCAATGACCAAGCTTGATAGTTGTTTCTGTCCAATTTGTCAATGAAAGAGGGGAAACCATCACCCATGATTACCTTCTAGGCTCTGATACCACTGTTGAGAGTGATGGATGGATGCACTCAGGAAATCAGTTGGTGCTGCAAAACCTGCTTCACACCTGCCCTCTTTTCCCTTCAGATATGCTTAGTACACTAGCTTAGTTTCCAAATGACATAAAGAAACCTTATATGTACTTTGGAAATGGTTTGGGTAATGATCAAACCAAAACAGATAAGTTGGTCCTTCAAAAATCAAGCAAAACCTTCTATTCTTGTAATGATACCTGCTCAGACTTTTACTCAGTGTGTCCAGCACACTTAAAATTGGCACAATTCCTTTTTGGGAGTATTAATGTACCTTAGTAAGCTACCAATCACAAGTGGAATCACTTCAATTGATAAACTATGCACTGAGAAATAAGTTTAGCAAAATTATAATCACCCCCGACTTTTCAGGAACTCTGCAGACAAATACCAGTGTGCACTTCGACTCGATTTTCTCCCAAATGGCTGAATGGAATCCTTTGAAATTTTGTATGCTTTTAGTAGACTTTGAGCTGGTTCCAATGAGCTATAGAACACTTGATTTGGTTCAGTAGATCCAGAGCAATGCTTCTTTGAAGTTGACAGACTTGGAGTAGAACACTCAGACAAAACAGAGATGATGAATGTATACTTCTATTGATAAAAGTGTTTGTACAATCTCATTAGCTTGACAAGCAGAGCTAGATGAGGTATTGTGGTGTTGGCAATAGAGTTACCTTCACACACAATGAGTTACAATGTAATTTTGCCTCGGGGAGTGAGCTAGAGTGAGAGTGTAACCCGCGACTTTTCCACTACATCCTTTATAGGAGTTTGTTCTTCATTTGAATTTGAAATTCAAACTTAGGCTCCCTTGAATCTCTCCTCTAAAAGTAGGGAGATATTCTCTCTATCTCAACATTCAAATTTCCACGACTCTAGTGGTAGGTGGATGACTTAAAGTGATTACAACAAATGATAAGTCACTTAGACTTTTACAAGGGGTAAACAAGTAGAAACACATAAGCATATGTTCACATGAGTCTTCCTTCAAGTGAAGTCTAGATAATCCTTTGTCCATGCTAATCTTCCATAAGTCCAAGGGTCCAAGCCAATGTGTGTAGGCTTGTCTTGCACCAACAAAACAATTATGCATCCATGAGTGGAGATGATTTTGAGAAGCTGTTCATGGTTCAACATCACATGATGAATACAATGTCTGCTGGTGTCTCAAAATCGAATGATAATGTCTAGTATGTTGACTCAGGTGCTTCAAATCATATGACGAGTCATGCGGAATGGTTTAGTACTTTGCACAAATTGCTAGTTCTTTGATATGTTGAAATAGGTGATAACACATCACACCCTATCGAGCATACAGGAAACATAGCATTGTCCATGGAGGACAGGAAGGTAAAACATCTTGCTGATGTGCTGCATGTTCCAAATATAACAAAGAATCTAGTTTTTGTTGGAAAAATGGTTGAGCAGGGATTACAAGTCAGGTTCAATGCTGATGGGTTATATGTAGAAGAATACAAATGGGATGGAAGATTGATTGCCAAAGGAAACAAAGTGGGCAGGATGTTCACCTTAAATGTGAAAATTCCTGAAATGAATGCAACCATGTTTGAAAAGGTGGAGGAGTCATTGCTAATATAGAGAGCTGGCACAAACGAATTGGACATGCAAACTTGCAAAGGCTAAAATTGATGCAGTCAAAGGAGATTGTCCATGGACTACCAAATTTCAAGGTTGTCGAGATGCAAAAGGTATGTGCAACATGTCAGTTTGGAAAACAGTCAAGAGCATTATTTCCACATGACAAGCATGTTAGTGAGAACATACTAGAAATAGTAGATATAAATGTTTGGGGTCCTACAAAGACCACATCTATGGGCGGTTGCAAGTTTTATGTTACTTTCATTGATGAACATACACGAAAAGTATGGGTATATTTCATGAAATAGAAGAGTGAGGTGTTCACTCACTTCTAAAATTCTAAAGCTATGGTGAAAAAGTAGACAAGGAAGTATGTTCAGACATTAGGATCTGATGGAGGAGGTGAATAGATGTCAAATGAGTTCAGCAATTTTCTAAAAAATTATGGAATTTGGTGTCAGCTTTGATGCAAGTACACACCACAATAGAATGGTGTTGCTGAACGCAAAAATAGACATATTGCATAAATAGCAAGAGCCTTGATGGCTGAGAACAATATGCCTCATTGTTATTGGGCAGAAGCTGTTCATACTGCTGTATACATCATGAATAGAACTCCGACTACTACTGTATGCCAAGTTACACATGAAGAAAAGTTTACAGGTAAAAAGACAAACTTATCACATCTGAAAGTTTTTGGCTGTATTGCATGTTCTAGATGAGTTGAGGACAAAGCTTGATCCAAAAGTAGAAAAATGTGTCTTCATTGGATAGTTCCTTGAGCAAAAGGGATATAAATGTTATAACCCACTCACATGACAGGTGAAGGTGAGCAAAGATGTGGTATTTGATGAAATTTCAAGCTTCTATGTAGATGCCAAAAAAGGACTGAATCTTGAACCAAATGACAAAGAAAATGCTAAAAAATCAAGTACAGAATCTCAAGTTTTGAGTGGACCGGATGCATCACTAAGAAATAGTTCCAACTAAATTCATGGAGTGGAAGATTGCATGGAAATTTGAGTCCAACAAATTCATCAAATACATCCAAGAAAGGTAAAGAAAAGCTTTCTACTGGTCATAAAACATGTGTAGGTTTTGAAGACGTTGATGGAGAGTCAAACGGTTCAGAAAAGAGTCTTGATGAGGAACTTGGATTCCCCTTTGTGAAGACTCTAGGAGTAACAAAGGCACATGCAGATGATACAAGGAGAAGCAACCCAGGACCAAGAAGATCTACGAGGATGTGGAATTCAGTGCAATGATTGACATATGATAGTTACATGGCTCCTCATTGTGCCTACATGACAAAGGTAATACAAGATGCTGAACATTTTCTTTTTAAAGATGCAATTGGAAATGCAGATTTTGGAAAAGCTATGGATGAGGAAATGGCTGCACTTGATGGAAACGATACATGGAAGCTAGTTCCATTCGCACAAGGAAAGAAACCCATAGGCTGCAAGTGGGTTTACAAGGTAAAGCACAATGTTGATGGTAGCATAAGCAGGTACAAAGCATGTTTGGTAGCAAAAGGATATGCACAAAATTATGGCATTAGTTATGAGGAAACATTTAGCCCTATAGCTAAAATGTCTACTGTTAGAACACTTGTTGCATTAGCTACAGCAAAAGGATGAACTTTGCATCAGATGGATGTGAAGAATGCTTTTCTACATGTTGAGTTACATGAAGAATTATACATGGAACAACCGCAAGGATATGAATATTCAAAGCATCCAGAATATGTTTGGAGGTTGTAAAAGGCTTACTATGGCTAAAGCAAGCTCCTCGTGCATGGCATGCAAGGATTGCTAATTACTTAACCACCATTGGGTTTTCTATGTGTGATGCAAATCATTCACTATATATAAGGAAGGGTGATTATGGCATCACAATTGTGGCTATTTATGTTGATGACTTGATTGTAGGTGGTGATAATGAAGAAAGCATTAAAGCGGTAAAGCAACTTCTTATGCAAGAATTTGACATGAAAGATCTTGGCGTGTTGTACTACTTCTTGGGCATTGAGTTCATACATACAGAAACATGTATATGGATGTCGCAAAGGCAATATGCCTTGAATATGCCACAAAAGTATGGTATGGCTGATTGTAAGCCAATTTCTATGCCATTAGAGTAGAATTTGAAGTTTGATACTACATCAGGTGAAGCATTGGAAAATCCTACTATGTAGAGGAAAATTATGGGAAGTCTTATATATCTCACAATTACAAGGCCTGATCTAAGCTATACTGTTGGGCTTGAAAGTCAATTTATGCAGGTTCTTTGAAAGCCACATTTGGATGCTCTAAGGCACACTTTACGTTATGTGAGTGCTACTTTGGATTATGTGTTGTTTTATGAATGTGGTGTAGATTTGCAAGTTCATGGATACACTCATGCAGATTGGGCTGGTAGTATTCTAGATAGAAGATCTACTAGTGGCTTTCTATTCTCACTTGGAGGTGGAGCTAGTACATGGAGCACCAAGAAGCAACCCACTGTTGCTTTGTTGAGTATAGAGGTTGAGTATAGAGGTGCTACAATGGCAGCATGTGAGGCATCATTTGGAGATGCTACTTGCAGATTTAGGTGTGGAAGTGCAGAAGCCTATCACCATCTATTGTGATAATCTTAGCAGCATACAACTAGCATGGAACCCTATTTTTCATGCTAGAACAAAGCATATCGAGATACATTATCACTTCATCAGAGAGAAGGTATTAGCAAGTGATATTGATCTTGTTTATGTGCGAACAGATGAGCAAGTTACTGATATTTTCACTAAAGCACTTGGAGCAGAGAAGTTGAAGAAGTTTTGGAAGATGCTTGGATTAGAGGACATGGCGTTGAGCTTGAGGGGGAGTGTTGAGATATCAAGCTCAACATGTGATGATCCCGGATGACACGTATTACTTTTTCATTTCTCTGAGATGTATAGTGGTCATGCCAGTATATGTCAGGGACACTTCATTGAGCTTTATTATATTTATCTATCGAGAGTGATTGCACATTTGTTTCTTACCAGCTCACTCATTTGCAGATATTAGGTTTTTCCTTATGTACTAGTCTTTATATATTTCAGTAGTTGTATTCTTGTTTTTACCTCATTCTTGTACATTCCTTTTTATGTAATAGAAGAAGAAGAAGAAGAAGAAGAAGAAGAAGAAGAAGAAGAAGAAGAAGAAGAAGAAGAAGAAGAAGATCATTCTTCCTTGCCTCAATCTGAGTGTGTGCTTCTCTTTGATTGTGAGAGTGTGTGTGTGGGCTCTCTTCCTTATCTCCTTCCGTGTGTGCCTCAATCTGAGTGTGTGCTTCTCTTTGATTGTGAGAGTGTGTGTGTGGGCTCTCTTCTCTCTTACATATACATATACGTATATGTATATGTATACATATATGTATTCCTATATGTGTATGTATACGTATATGTATGTGTATATGTATATGTATATGTATATGTATATGTATATGTATATGTATATGTATATGTATATGTATATGTATATGTATATGTTGTTGGAGAATTCCTCTCCTATTCACAGCGGAAAGTGTAGAAGATCTTCTCACGATCAAGACTTTTGTCAATAGCTGAACTTTCAAATGAAAACGGGTAACAAATGAAAAGTCTAATGAACTTGAAACTTTGGTCGCTCAAACTAGACACTTATAGCTTTCCAATGAGCTATCAAACACTCAATTTGGAGTAGTTTTGAGTTGGCAACTCTCTGCCTCAAAACAGGCTACCTGTCCGCTCAGTTAAGCTAAAAATTGGACTTCACAAAAAACTAAATAACTCACAGAACATATAGAATTTGATAAGCCTCTTCTAAACAGAGGAAATAATCAAGATAAGATTTCCAAGGAATGTTTAAACTCTAAAATTGGATACATATTTTGAGAGATATGACTCTCACAAGTAGACTACCCAGAAATGGGTATGTGACTGGACAGTCTATGAGAGTGAAGAGAACGAAATGACTCAAACCAAATGAACTAGCTACAAGGGGACTTCCATGCCTTGTTCCTCTATTATTGAGTGTCTTCCCTTGCCTCGTTTATAGCCAAGTGACCAAAAACTCTCATGATGAGTTTGAGAGCTCTTCTCCATAACTCTTCCACTACTTTGGACAATCACTCCTCTTACAGTTCAGTTTTTGGATTTGATTCTCTTCTGATTGATTCTCTTTTGGCCTCCACTACTTGCTGAAGTAAATGCTTCCATTTTTCATTTTTGTATTTTCCTTCTACTTGAAGAAAATCCTTTTTGAAAAAATATATACGACTTTACTTCTTTATTTTTAACACTCCCCCTCAAGCTCACATGTGAGCTTGCACCTTTAGCCATATCCTACAAGTTGATTTCATCATTGAACCTCTTTAGCTTAAAAGCATATAAGGACTTTGTAAACATGTCTGCAACCTGGTCATTAGTTCCAATGAGCTTTATATCCACATCCTTTCTCAAAACTTTTTCTCGAACATAACAATAATGCACTTCTATGTGCTTACTTCGTGCATGAAACATTGGATTCTTTGTCAAGTGAATGCTTGAAATGTTGTCACCATAATTTGCAATGGTCTTTACCTACATATCAAGGTCAGCCAAGAGCTTCTTAATCCACATAGCTTCACAAGTTGCAAAGGCTAATCCTCTATATTCAGCTCCTGTAGATAATAGTGCAACAGTAGGTTGCTTCTTCGAGCTCCATGTGATAGGTTTGCTACCTATCATGAACACATAACCTGAAGTGGATCTTCTATCTTCCTTTGAAACAGCCCAATCAGCATCATTGAAGCCCTTTACCTGCAATTCTTCATCATATCTATAAAACAAGGCATGATTGACTGTGTCCTTCACATATCTTAGCACTTGTTTGGTTGAATTTAAATGTTCACTTGTTGGAGCTTGCATAAATTGAGAAATAACTCCAACAATATAACACAAATTTGGTCTTGTGATCGTAGCATAGATCAATGAACCTATAATAATCCTGTATGTAGTTACATCATGTAACTTATCTCCATCATTTGAGCAGAGCTTCACATTTGTGTCCATAGGTTGAGTGAGTGGTTTGCATTCACTCATTCAAAATCTGAAAAGAACATCCAACATGTACTTTCTTTGCATCAAGTAAATGCCATCTTTCCCATATACTATCTCAATGGCTAAAAAGTATTTGAGCTCACCAAGATCTAAAATTTTAAACTCCTTACCGAGTTTTCTTTTTATCTCTTGTATTCATGTAACATTACTTCCTGTTATGATGAGATCATCAATGTATATGCAAATATATACATGCTTGCCTTCTCCTTTCTTCATGTAGAGAGAGGGATCTGCATTACTTTGACTATACCCACACATTGTGAGTTACTCGACCAATCTTTGCTTCCAAGCACGTGGTGCTTGCTTCAGCCCATACAAAGCTTTCTTCAATCTACAAATAAAATTTGGATGCATTCTATCTTCAAATCCAATCGGTTGACTCATGTATACCTCTTCTTGAAGTTCACCATTCAGAAAAGCATTTTCTATGTCAAGTTGGTACAATGGCCATCTCTTTGCTGCACTCACTGCAATCAAGGTTCTAATTGTTCCCATCTTTGCAACCGGGCTAAAAGTCTCTTCATAGTCGATGCCGTGAGTTTGCTTGAATCCTTTTGCTACTAGTCTAGCTTTATGCCTAGCTAGAGAACCATCAACATTTCTCTTTATTTTAAACACCCATTTATTTGGAACAATCTTCATACCTTCAGCCTTTGGAACTAGCTCCCATGTCTGATTGTCCTTGAGAGCTTTTATCTCTTCTTGCATAGCTTCTTGCCATTCTTTTTGTGTACATGTTTCTTCATATGCATTCGATTCTTTGTCTTTGACCACCTGTGTCATATATGCAAAATGCTTTGCAATAAAACTATCATAGCTCAGCCTTTGAATTGGATACCTTGCTCTCGAAGATCTCCTTTAATTTCCTTTTGAATATTGCTTCTTCAACCGGTTCAACTTTACCTTTGGTGTAGTCACCTCTTCATACTCTTCTTCACTTGCATTTGAATCATTATTTTGGGCAGCACTTTCAGCTTCAAATCTTTCATAACATGATGTTGGTGATGAGGAATGACTCCTTAGTCTCCCCTTCCATGTTGAGCTTTCTCCAAGTGATGTAGAAGCTTCTGGACATGACACTTGAATGCTTGTTTGCTGAAATTGTTCTTGGACAACACCTCCATCATCTTCGCAATCTTCTTCAAGAATCTTCTCTTTCCCTTTGTCTCAAAACCATGGTCTTAGCTCATCAAATACCACATCTTGTAAGACTCATAGCTCCTTTGTCACCGGATTGTAGCACCTGTATCCCTTTTGCTCCGATGAATATCCAATGAAAATACATTTTTCTGACTTTGCCTCCATCTTTGTCCTTAGTTCTTGAGGGATGTGAACATAACACACACATCCAAAAACTTTGAGATGTGTAAGGTCAGGTTTCTTACCAGAATAAACCTCCTCGGGAGTTAGATTATGCACTCCAGCCGTTGTGCACTTGTTCATCAAATAAACAGCCGTACTAGTTGCTTCAGCCCAATAGTTTAGTGGCACCTTCATCTCGTTGAGCATGCATCTTGCAACTTCTGTGATATGTCTATTTTTCCTTTCAGCTATTCCATTTTGTTGAGGTGTGTACCTACATGTAAATTGTCGCTTGATGGCATTTTCATAAAGAAAATCTGAAAATTCTTTGGAGAAATATTCTCCTGCTCCATCGGACCTCAAGGTCTTTATGTAGCATCCTCTTTCCTTTTCTACTTGTGCTTTAAATCTCTTGAACATGGAGAATACATCTGATTTTTGTTTTATGCAAAACATCCATACTTTTCTTGAATGATCATCAATAAAAGTGACAAAATATCTATTACCAGCCATTCATGGTTGTTGTGATGGTCCCCACACATCCGTGTGTATCAAGTCGAGGACATTCCTTGCCACATAGTTGCTCTTCTTGAATGGTTGTCGAGTTTGCTTTCCTAGTTGGCATGCTTCACAAAACTCATGTAGTCCAACATCATTGAATCTTGGAAGACCTCTTACCACTTCATGGTTGCTCATGTCCTTGAGCTTGGGAATGTTGATATGTCCAAACCTTTTGTGCCACAAATCGATTTTAGCAATCCTTTTGTTTCCAAACTGAATATACATCACCTTTCCATACGGTTGTTGAATGTCCAAAGTGAACATCCTACCTTCTTTCCTTCCTTGAGCAATGACCTTGAATCCTTCTTTTGGATTCTTTATAAAGTAACCTTTTTCATTGAAGATAACATGATATCCTTTCTATACCATTTGTCCTACTGAAATCAAATTCTGTGTAATAGTAGGAACATGAAGAACATCAGCCAATACCTTCTTGTCTCCAAGCTTGATATCTCCAACATGCTCAATTGTGTGTTGAGTTTCATCACCAGTCTCCACACATCCTTTTCCACTTGGAGCTTGTAGCTTTATGCATAAATCTCCTTCGCATGTCATATGGTTGCTACAACCTGAATCTATGAACCATTTTTTATCATCACTTCTCGAGTTGTTGTAGTCATGCTTCATGGCAACCATGGTTTGCTTGTCTCCTTCACTTGATGTACTTGCATAGTTATTTTGGATCCTTTGGTTGCCTCCATTTAGCCTTCCATTCTTTTTCCAACAATCATTTGCATAATGTCCTAGTTTACCACAATGATAACATGTTATACCTTTATGAGGATTGTATGAACCTCGACCTCTTCCTCTATTTCTTCCTCGACCTCTTCCATGTGTGTTGTCATTTGAGTTGTCTTTGTTGTCCTCCAAGTTGTGTTGGCTGAAATTTGTGTTGCTGTAGCCTCTTCCTCTTCCTCTCGAGCCTCCTTTTGAGTTCCTTCCTTACCTTTGTTACCTTCTCCTTGTTGAGCAACCTCTTCGGCCACAAGATTTGGTATAATCTCGTTGAATGTTGATAGAGGCTCTCTATAAAGAATGTTTGTGATGAGGGGCTTCCACTTTTCTTCACTCCTCAAGCCATTGAGGGTTGTTTGGACGATGTCTTCCTCTTCTATCTTGCATCCAACTGATGCTAGCTGATCTCGAAGCCCCTTGATCCTCAACGTATACTCACTAATGCTTTGGTTTGAGCTTTTCTTCATGTTGTTGAGCTCATTCTTGAGTTGCATCCTCCGAGACCTTGTTGAAGTAGCATACACCTTCTCCAATGCTTCCCAAACTTCCTTGGCTATTTTTAAGCTTTGCACATGACCAATCATAGTGTTAGAAATAACTTGTGAAATGAGGAACATCACCCTTCGATTTCTTTTTTCCCAATCACCAAATTGTCTCCTTTGTGCCGGAGTAATGTTGGGATCTTGAAGGTCCACCGATTGTGGATCATCTCCAATAACTAGAATCCATAAACCTTTACCTTTAAGATAATTTGTCATTCTATACCTCCAAGACTGAAAATTATCTTTGTCTAACTTCTGAACTTGTTGTCCTTATAAATTAGCCATTGAAAACTTCCAAGATTGAAGTTTACCTCAAATATGTTGTGGTGCTCTTCCTTGACTTTACGAAGCTCCCCCTTGATTTGTAGCTTCTCCTTTGCTTCACTTCAGTTTCAATTCTTTGCCTCTTCAAAATCCATTGCTCTGATACCAAATGTTGGAGAATTCCTCTCCTATTTGTGGCGAAAAGTGTAGAAAACCTTCTCACGATCAAGACTTTTGTCAATAGCTGAACCGTCAAATAAAAACTGGTACCAACTGAAAAATCCAATGAACTTGAAACTTTGGTCACTCAAACTAGACACTTATAGCTTTCAAATGAGCTATCAAACACTCAATTTGGAGTCGTTTTGAGTTGGAAAGTCTTTGCCTCAAAACAGGCTACCTGTCCACTCAGTTAAGCTAAAAACTTGACTTCACAAAAAACTGAATAACTCATAGAGCATAAAGAATTTGATAAACCAGTTGTAGAGAGAGGAAATAATCAAGATAAGCTTTCCAAAAAATGTCTAAACTCTAAAATTGGATACATATATTGAGAAATATGACTCTCACAAGTAGACTACCCAGAAATGGGTATGTGGCTGGACATAGTCTATGAGAGTGAAGAGAAAAAAATGATTCAAACCAAATGAACTAGCTACAAGGGGACTTCCACTCCTTCTTCCTCTATTCGTGAGTGTCTTTCCTTGCCTCGTTTATAGCCAAGTGACCAAAAACTCTCATGATGAGTTTGAGAGCTCTTCTCCATAACTCTTCCACTACTTTGGACAGCCACTCCTCTTATAGTTCAGTTTTTGGATTTGATTCTCTTTTGATTAATTCTCTTTTGGCCTCCACTACTTGCTGAAGTAAATGCTTCCATTTGTCATTTTTGTATTTTCCTTCTACTTGAAGAAAATCCTTTTTGCAAAAATATATACGACCTTACTTCTTTATTTTTAACATATGTATATGTATATGTATATGTATATGTATATGTATATGTATATGTATATGTATATGTATATGTATATGTATATGTATATGTATATGTATATGTATATGTATGTGTTGCTGGAGGAGATGGATGGATAGGTATATGTATATGTATGTGTATATGTATATGTATTTGATATATGTATGTATCTATGTATATGTATATGTTTATGTATATGTATATTTATATGTATATGTATATGTATATGTATATGTATATGTATATGTATATGTATATGTATATGTATATGTCTATGTCTATGTATATATACATGTATATGTATATGTATATGTATATGTATATGGATATGTATATGTATATGTATATGTATATGTATACTTATATGTATATGTATATGTATATGTACTGCTAAAATGGGATTTGTACCAGCCCTGATGCACTTCAGAGTTACAAAGTAGGCCCTTTTAGCTTGCAAGTGACACCAAGAAAGTACCTATGTACTTTGGAGTTGATGCTTGAAACAATTAGTCCAAAACAGACTAATTCAAGAATAGCTAGTGTTATAAAACTTGTTATTTTTGTCCATACACCTGCTGGCTTTTTTACTCAGAGCTCAGAGTACAATAACAATTGACAAAATTCCTTTTGGGGGAATTCAATTAGCTTAGATAGCTAATGATTGTAGGTGGAATCATTTCAAATGATCAACTATGCTATGAGAAAGCATTTTAACAAATCAAATCTTACCCCCGACCTTTTAGGGACTAACCAGTAGATGACTAGTGAGCACTTCAAAGATGCTTTCTCCCAGATGCCTAGACTAAATGCCTTGAAATTTTCATTGTGCAGTGTAGACTTTAAGCTGTTTCCAACAAGCCAAAGATTATGCAAAATGGTTGAGTATTCACTAAGATATGATTAGAAGACATAGACAGAAATGGTCAATGAGCTATATGTATTATAACACATGATTGTACAGAGTCATTGACATTATAATGATGCTCAATGATGATGAAATGAGTGAGCTATGGTGTGAGCTACTCAAGTTCTACAAATGATCAAGGAGAGAGCTCTCAAATGAGGTACCCTACTACAAGTTTTACAAGACCTTTTTATAAGTATTTCTTCTAAGTTTGAATTTTGAATTCAAACTTGGCTCTAATAAAAAAGTAACTCCTCTGATTTAGGAGACATTCCCTCATCTTGAATTCGTATCTAATATTCCTCCTAACTCCACGAGTTATAAGATTTTACAAGATTCTCCAAGGATTTAATGATTTACAATGGTAAATGATCAAGTAGTTACAAGCTATAGTTCACATGACTCATCAAGTGCTTCCACACAATGTCTTCCATGCTTAAGCCAAATGTGCAGGCTTGTACATTTGCATTAACAACTCCCCCTTAAGCCAAATATCTTTGCTTGCATTGCTTCATCAATCTTCTTGAATATCCTTTAATCCAATCATGGTTTTAAACCTGTAAAGTTTAGTACCATCAAGTGCTTTGGTTAACAAATCAACACACTGCATATTTGTAGATGCATGTGCTAGTTGAATCTCTTTGCTCAAGTGTTTCTCTCTAACATAGTGATAGTGCACTTCTATATGCTTAGTTATTGCATGATAAATGTGGTTGGCTGCAAGATGCAAAGAACTATTATTATCACCAAAGATCATTGGTGAATGAGTGTGAAGTCCCAAATCTGAGTAGAGCAATCTAATCTAAATAGCTTATTGTGTAGCATTTGCTAATCCCCTGTATTCAGCCTCTGTTGAAGATAGAGCAATAGTTGGTTGCTTCTTAGAAGACCCCGAGATGGGCTTATCAGGTGCAAAAGATAAATAGCCAGAAGTACTTCTTCTGTCATCCTTACATCTTGCCCAATTTGCATCTGAGTACAACTTTATGTCCAGATCTGATGTGCATGGGAAGTAAGTAAAGACCTTGATTTTGAGTACCTTTGAGATACTTCAAAATTCTTTTCGCAATGTCCAAGTGAGGTGCTCCAGGTTTATGCATGAATTGACTCAGAAAACTTACCCCATAACATATGTCAATCCTTGTTATGGTTGCATAGTTTAGGCTTCCAACTATGCTTTGATAACCTGCAATGTCTTCAAGAAAATCACCTTCGTGAGCACTTAATTTATGATTTACATCCATAGGGGTGCTAGCTACTTTTGCATCCTCCAAGTGGAACTTCTTCAACATGTCCTGCACATATTTCCTTTGAGTGATGTAGATTTCGGAGTTAGTGTATACCAACTCAAGTCCAAGAAAATATTTCAAAAAAACCTAGGTCACTGATCTTTAACTCCTGCATCATCTGGTTCTTGATTTGTTTGATGCCATTGGCATCAGTACTTGTAAGAATGACATCATCCACATATACACATAAATGTATCATTTCTAAATTACTTCTCTTGATAAACTGAGAAGAATCTACTTTGCTCATCATGAATCTTTGGTCTTGAAGATTGGTTGTTAACCTATGGTTTGCCCTAGGTGCCTGCTTCAAACCATAAAGAGCTTTTCTTAATTTGCATACATGATTTACCTTGCTTGGATCTTCATAGCTAGGAGGTTGAGCCATGTAAACCTCCTCTGAAATCCATCCATTGAGAAAAGCATTTTTCACATCTAGTTGATACATATTCGAATTTCTAGATGTAGCTACACTTACCAATACTCTGATGGTTGGCATCTTAGCCACTAGTGAAAAAGTTCCTTCATCGTCTATTCCATGGTTTTGTGCAAAACCCTTAGGTACAAGCCTAGCTTTATACTTGTTTTTGGATCCATCTGAGTTCCTTTTGCTTTTGTAAATCCACCTAGAACCAATTACCTTCATTAATGCTTTCTTGGGTACTAGCTCCCAAGTGTCATTCTCTTGGAGTGCTTCTATTTCTTCATCCATAGCCTCCTTCCATTTTGCTTTGGTACTTGCTTCTTCATATTAAGAAGGTTCTTCAAGTGATAAATCCTTAGCAAGATAAATAGAATGCTTAGTGACTAATCAAGTATCATACCCTTATCTGATTGGCTTCTTACTCTCTCTTTGTGATCTCCTTAAGGCTTGGTTGGATGACTCATGCATGTCCTCCAACCTCTTCATCTTGACCTTGCCTTTTGATTTCCATGCTCTAAACTCTTCCAAGTTGATGGTGTCCTCATCATCTGATTTGATGTCTTCAATTGTGCTTGGCTCCTCCTTGGTGAGGCTTGGAAATTCTTCTTCCAAGTCATATGGCAATTTGACCTTCCTGCGTTCACTTTCAAACCAAGAGTCATTCTCATCAAACACAACATCTCTACTGACCATAATTCCTTTGTTGGATGGATTATAAAGCCTGTACCCCTTTTGATTTATATCGTACCCTATGAAAATGCATTTCTTTGGCTTAGGGTCTAGCTTACGTCTGATTTGAGATGAAACATGCACATAAGCAACACATCCAAATATTTTGCAATGTTCAAGTGATGGTCTCCTACCATTCCATGCCTCATAGGGTGTCATCCCATCAAGGGACTTAGAGGGTAACCTGTTAATAAGATAAGTGGCAGTAGACACAACCTCTGCCCACAAATAATTTGGCAACTTCTTTTCATTTAGCATAGATCTAGTTGCTTCCACAATCAATATGTTCCTCCTCTCTGCTACTCCATTTTGCTCAGGAGTATCTCTAGTTGTGATTTCTCTCTTGATACCTCTATCTTGCAAAAATGCATCAAACTCATTGGAGAAGTACTCACCTCCTCCATCTGACCTTATCCACTTTAAACTCTTTCCTATTTTGATTTTCCAAATGTGCAAGATACCTTTTGAAACAACTGAACACTTCATCCTTATGTTTCATGAAATACAAGATAGTCTACCTATTGAAATCATCAATAAATGACACATAATACCTTGAGCCTAAAATTGAAGTGTCCTTGCTTGGTCCCCACACATCTATGTGGACAAGTTCAAAATAATCCTCATGCATATAGCCTTTCTTTGTAAAGGGTAACCTGTGTGATTTACCAAACTGAGATGCACCACATTTATAGATCATATGTTGCTTGGATACATTAGGTATTCCAAGTACACATTGATCTCTACATATCTACTTCAATGTTCTCTCACTAATGTGTCCTAATCTTTTGTGCCATATCTCTAACTCTGACAAGGTTTGATCCTTATAATTATAAAGTGCAATGTTTCTAGTGTCCTCAAGCTCAAATGTAAACAATCTACCTGTTTTCTCTCCCTTTGCAATTCTCCTCAATCCATGTTGGGGGTCCTCCACAAAGGCTACAAATTAATTGAACCTAACCTGCAAACCCTTTTCCACTATTTGTCCAACACTCATCAAATTTTTTGTGATAGTAGGTACATAAAGAACTCTCCTCAACAGATTCTTATTCCCATAAGAAGTTTTGACATTTCCTACCTTGACAACTGAATGCTTGGTATCATCACCTGTCTACATTTGGTGCTTTCCCTTGGGCTCTTCAAGATCAGAAAGGAGAGCTATATTGCCTGCTACATGATTTGAACAACCTAAGTCAATATAGAAGAGGTGCTCATAATTCATACCTTGTTTTGAAGTCATGTTCATAATGAGAAGAGAATCCTCTTGATCCTCTGTATAGTTGTTGAAGTCTTTTCTTGATTTGTATCCTCCTTGATAATTGTTGTTGTAGCCATGGTTGTAACCTTGATTATGGTCAAATATTCCTCTTGATTGTGAGTAGCCACCTCTTTGGAATCCTCTTCCTCTTTGGTTCTTTAAGTTCCTATAGCACTCATCTATTGTGTGATTAGACAGTCCACATATATTGCATGGGGAAGAGTTGAAAGATCTCCCCCTACCTTGCTTACCTCCTCTACCCCTTCCTCTTGAATTCCTACCTCTCCTTGCATACTTAGCTTGAGAAGTAGCACCTTCATCTTCAAACTTTTTATTCTTTCCTTTATCCTTAGACTTTCCTTTATCTGTATAGAGGGTAGAAGAATTGTTACCTCTTGATGGTTCACCATTTTTGTTGAGCTTGGCCTCATGGGTGAAGAGTTGTCCCATGAGAGTGGTTAGATCAAGGATTTGCATATCCATATAAAGATCCATTGCAGTTGTGAAGGATTCCCATTTATCATCTATTTTGATGCCATTGATTATCTGTCTCCCTATTTGCTCCTCTTCATTCCCCTCTCCTATGCTTGCCAACTGATCAGCCACATCCTTTACCTAAGTTACAAATTTTGAAACATTCTTAGGTTGCTTCTTTTGAGTAGTAAACTCCATCCACAATTGATTTTTCCTAGCTCTTGTATTGGAAGATAAGTATGAAGATAGAGTATCCCAAGTCTCTTGGGAAGTTTTGCAATTCCTAATATGAGGAAGAAGGAAGTCAGTGATAGAGTTAACTAGATACGACCTGACCAAAGCATCTTTGGCACACCATGAGTTGAGTCTTTCTTGCTCCTCTCTTGTAGGTTGATCTTTGCTTCTAAATATGGGCATCTCCTCATCTCGTGATATGTATCCATAGAGACTTCTTCCTTGTAGATAGGTCTTCATCCTCAAGGACCATGCTCGATAATTATTTGTGTCCAGTTTTTCAATGAAAGAAAGGAAACCATCTCCGATTTTACCTCAACTTGCTCTGAAACCATTGTTGTAGAGATGGATGGATACCTCAATGGAGTGACATGGTACTGCTAAAACCTGCTTTGTACTAGCACTGATGCACTTTAGAGTTATGAAGTAGGCCCTTTTAGCTTGCAAATGACACCAAGAAAGTACCTATGTACTTTGGAGTTGATGCTTGAAACAATTAATCCAAAACATACTAATTCAAGAATAGCTAGTCTTGAAAAACTTGCTATTTTAGTCCATACACCTATTGGCTTTTTTACTCAGAGATCACAATACAATAACAATTGAAAAAATTCCTTTTGGGGGAATTCAATTAGCTTTGATAGCTAATGATTTCAGGTGGAAGCATTTAAATTGATCAACTATGCTCTGAGAAATCATTTTAGCGAATCAAATCTTGCCCCCGACCTTTTATGAACTAACTAGTAGATGATCAATGAGCACTTCGAAGATGATTTCTCCTAGATGCCTGGATAAAATGCCTTGAAAATTTTCATAACACAAAGTAGAATTTAAGCTGGTTCCAACAAGCCAAAGATTATGCAAAATGGTTGAGTATTCATTGAGATATGATAAGAAGAAGTTGACTGTTCTAAGTACTCATAATAGAGAAGTAGACAAAAATGTTCAATGAGCTATATGTATTATAACACATGATTATAAAGAGTCATTGGCATTATAATGATGCTCAATGATGATGAACTAAGTGAGCTATGGTGTGAGCTACTCAAGTTCTACAAATGATCAAGGAGAGAGCTCTCAAATGAGGCGCCATACTGCGAGCTTTACAAGACCTTTTTATAAGTATTTCTTCTAAGTTTGAATTTTGAATTCAAACTTGGCTCCAATAAAAAAGTAACTCCTTTGATTTAGGAGACATTCCCTCATCTTGAATTCGTAGCTAATATTCCTCCTAACTCCATGAGTTATAAGCTTTTACAAGATTCTCCAAGGATTTAATGATTTACAATGGTAAATGATCAAGTAGTTACAAGCTATAGTTCACATGACTCATCAAGTGCTTCCAAACAATGTCTTCCATGCTTAAGACAAATGTGTAGGCTTGTACATTTTCACCAACATGTGTATAGTGTTAGCAGACAGTGTGAAGGACCACATTTATTTGTAAAAGTGTATTTCTTAGGTAATGGGGAAATAGGATTTTACAGAGATCACAAGAGTTTCGAAGTCTATAATTTCAGTGATTTAAAGTATATCTCGAAATATGGAATGGTGTGAAGGTTATGAAGAAGTCCATGTCATCCATTATGGTACATGTTATGAAGAGGGAATAGTTCCAAAGAAGAGGATACAGATTGCTAGATGTGTGCGAAGTCTGTCAAATGCTATTCGGAGTTCTATCTATGAGAATATGATGTATCTCAGTACTATGCATTCTTATTTATCGAAAGTATATTTCTTGTCACCATATTCTTATTCCGTTTGAAGTTTTCTTGGTATATTCAAGTATTTTTTCTTTGAAGACTGTAATGATGACGATAATAAGGAGCATAAATGCATGTTTATGGGTACTGTTGTATTCATAAATCCCCATTCTTGATCCCATTACTTTGGATATTTTGGTGCTGTATTACCTTATAACAATACTATCAAACATTTTGGCGACCATGATGGGATGGGGTCGATGAAAGATTACATTATAGAGTGGATTGATGCCATTGTGGAGTGGTAAGGAGTACTTGAAAAAGACCTATCATCATGAGTATTTAGATGAATTCGTTCAGCAAACCATAGCAACATTGAACTTTTAAGATATCTCCCTTGAGGATGCAACTAACATTTTGGAAGAATTACTGTACTAGGTGGAAAATGGAGTTTTATCTCTAGGGCTCTTGAAGGACTGGATCTTTGAGTGGAGAGATGAAAAGCTAGCCAAAGTCTCGTGGCAAGGGGAATCGAGCAGAATCGACCAACAGAGCCACTAGCAAGAAGAAAAATACCCTACGGAACTAGGCCAAAATGGGGGCAGCGAACCCCCGCTAGAGTTGGCTCTAGCTCTAGCTCCTTCGACTCAATTTGGTACCTTATAGGAGTTTGAAAACTCGATGCCACACCAAAATCAATTGCCAAGGTTGAGTTACACTTATTTTTATGGAAGAATAGACAAAGATCCAAATGTGCAGGTACACACATTTGAAAAATCAATATATCTCTAATCATCATAACTTACAAGATGATAAACATAAGTTTCAGGTATTCCAAGCTACATTGGTAGGCGATGTCATTAAATGGATCATCAAGTTCTGTCCAGATTATTTTTGATCCTATGATGAGTTAAAAGAGGCTTTCTTAGAGCAATTTCGGATTGCCAAGAGCATTTCAAAGCTCTATGTTATGCTCTAGTATATGATGCAGAAAGGAACGGTAGAACAATACACATCAGACTTCAGTTCCACAATGTGCCAAATTTTGACGAGTAGATGTCCTTCAAGGAATTTTTTGTTGATGGACTTCAACGAGCTATTAAAGAAAAGATCTATATGTACACACTGGGTCAAACTTGTACACTCGATCACCTAATTGACTTAGCGGCAAGGATGGACCAAAAAATACAATTGGCCAATCTTGGCTCCAAGAAGACCAATCCAATGATGAAGAAAAGTAAAACTCTAGTGCAACATTTGTATTGTTTACGGTGTAGGAATGCGGGCCACATCACGACTGACTATGCATTAAATAACGTATTTTGTCGAATCTGTAATAAGAGTAATCATAGTTTGGGTGAATCCCGATTCAATGGGAAGAACACAATAGTGGCTACTCCACAAGTAGATGTTCCTTTGTGGAAAGGAAATCCAATGGGATACAAGCCACCAGTTCCCTCTAGACAATGGTAGGATAGCCAGGATGTTAGAATATCAGGACCATCGCAGTATTCGGGTCCACAACAATTTCTAGAACAATAATGAGGTTTCTAGCAAAATTTTCAAGAATTCAGTAGAGGTTGTAGGTTTTGATAACCTGGCCTAAGTAATTCAGGGAATCGACTCATAAAGTGTCAGTTTTGCTTTCAGTATGGACATAGAAGATGGGAATGCGAAGAAGCCAAAGAATACAATCAACAAAAATAGGAGGCTAAGCTTAAGGCACCTATGGCCAACGTGGTGAACTTAGAATATTTGGAACCTTTAGCATCGATGGTCACGAGGTCGTAAAAAGAATATTAGAGTGGCCAAAAATTAGATTATCTAGTACCAACGGAGCAGAAGAAAAAAATTTAAAAAAGTAGTACAGTGGGCCACAAAGTACCCGTTGTATTATGTAGACCCTCAGCTAGTCCCCTCGAAATCTTCTAGAAAAGAGAGACATAGTAAACTTGGTAAGAAAATTGTTATACCCACTCAGGAGATAAATGACACAGGAAATGAAATGGAGAATTTCGGGTCTCCAATTGAATCAACAGTTTTGGAAGTTTAGCACTCAGTGCCTAATGATGAAGAGACTGTCATCAGGGTTAGGAACCAAAATTTCTGGATAGAATAGAAGCAAGATGATTCAGACCCAAGGGCATCAACAGATGGTACGTATTGCAAGTTCTTGCAAGATTCACATATTAAATTGTCATTAGGGGATTTATTGGAGCTGGTCCCAACCTTCCAGAAGTAATTATTAAAGCAAGTACAAGAAAGATATTTGCCATCTCTGAGTATGGAACCTTTGTTCTCAATGGTAAATTATGTCCCAAACAGAATAGTGGACTATGATGTTCCCACAATTACAGCTAGATCTCTACAACTACATGTAAACAGATGGGTTGGAATAGAATTGACTTAGCCCCATTCTTCATCTGGATGGCGATCAGTCAGGAGTGCAACCGATGGGGCTGATTAAAGACTTCCCCATCAGAATCTCTCAAGTGTTATTCAACATTACATTTGTAGTGCTGGAAATTCAAGGACATAATCTGGATTATAATTTGTTGTTGGGATGACCTTGGTTAAGAAACACTAAAGTCTGACAGAATTGGGATGAGAAGACTATCACATTCAAGAAAGGACACACAAAATTTTTGGTCCCATTAGAAGAAGAGCAATACTATCTACCAAAGCATAAACCTATATTGGTAGAGCCTCTACATATGCCAGATGGGCTCGAGGAAGATGAAGAGTACCATTTTCTTGAAGCAAATAGAGATCTATTATCTTTCGGGGTTGTGGATGTGAACTCAATGATCAGCCCAAGTTGGGACATCATGGCGGCCACTGTTTGCCCAGAACCCATAGAATCAGATGCAGAAGATATTGTAGAGCCGGTGATAAAAGATCCCATGGAGATCGGGAAAATTTTGGTTGAAGACGATTCTTTGGAAGCGGTGAATCTCGGTAGCACGGAACACCCAAAGCCTATCCAAATCTGTTTGGAGCTTGCTCCGGAATTCCAGATGGTGCTGATAGCTCTCTTACAAAAATACAAAGATGTTTTTGCATGGACATATGCTGAAATGAAGGGTCTTGATCCGAAGTTGTATGATCATCATATTTTGCTTAAACCAAATGCTACCCCAGTCATGCAACAAAGATATTGAATGAATCCAAACTTTGCAAAGAAGGTGAAGCACGAGCTAGACATATTAATCAAAGTTGTATATATCATACCCATTGAGAATTCGAACTGGGTCTCTTCCATCATCATCATCCCAAAAAAAAACAAACAATTATGGATCTACGTGGATTATAGGAAATTGAATGTAGCAGCCATATGGATCCTTTTCCACCTCCATTCTTGGACAACATGCTTGATGAGGTAGGAGGTCGCGAAATGTATTCATTCCTTGATGGTTTGTGGATACAATCAAGTTTGAATAGTTGAAGTAGATATACCTAAAACAATGTTCATTATGAACTGGGGAGTATTTACCTATACGGTCATGTGGTTCAGGTTGCCGAATGCACCAAGCACTTTCCAGCACTGTATGCAACAAATATTTGCTCCGTACGTGGCTTCTTTTATGCGAATTTTCTTAGATGACTTCTTAGTTTTCGGCAAGATGGCCACACATTTGGAACATTTATGCACCTGCTTTGATTCTTGTACATGTACAACTTTGCTTGAATCCTACTAAATCTACCTTTGTAGTCAAATGCAGAAAATTTCTGGGTCATGTTATTTCAAAAAAAGGCATCGCAGTTGATCGTGATAAGGTTAAAGTTATACTAGAAATTGCGGCATCCCGAACCCAAAGGAGGTCTTACGATTCCTAGGGCAGATCCGGTGGCAGGTCTGACATCTGCGAGGACCAGCACATATTGCAATTCTGTTGAACAAGCTAGTGCACATCGGATCGACAAAATTTGTGTGGATGGAGGAAGCACAAACTACCTTTGCATGATTACGGAAGATGTTAGCCACAATGCCCGTTCTGAAAGCTCCGAACAAGAAACAACCTTTTCATGTTTTTGTGAAGGCTTCAAACAAAGCTATTGGGAGTGTCCTTATGTAGAAGGAGGATCATAACTGGTTTTGCCCTGTTTAGTATGCTAGTTAGTGACTAACAATAGTAGAGCAGAATTACTCGACTATGGAATGGGAATGCTTAGGACTCATCTATTCTGTAAAGAAGTTTTGACATTATTTGCAGGGTTGAGTGTTCACCTTCCATGTAGATCATAGTGCTCTACTGTATTTGGTGAAGCAGCAAAACTTGGTTGGACGGTTGGCCAGGTGGATCCTTTTATTCTAAGAATTTGAGTATGACATTGTTCATTGCCCGAGCACAAGTCATGCTATTGTAGATTTATCTCGTATCAATCATGGAGAACCCCTCGTAGGTGTTGATGATACTCTCCCGCATGCGGAAGTCTTTACGGTGGCCAACATCGAGAATGCTCTTCAGACTTCTCCTACTTGGTATGAAGAAATGTTAAGTATTTTGGAAAATGGCCTTGCTCCATCTTATTTGCGATCGATAGCAAGGAAGAAACTTGGATGCCGAAGTCATAGGTTTATTATTATTATAGGACAGTTGTATCACAAGGACCCAATCGAAGTTTGGTTATGCTGCATACCTCCACATGAGGTGCTGAAAGTCATTAGGAAAGCTCATGCAAGGGAGGCCGGTAGGCACTTCAATCATCTTATTACGGTTTGCAAAATTTGGTAGTCCAGATTGTGGTGGCCTACCATGTATGCAGATGTTCAACATGTAGTGTAGAATTGTGACCCATGTCAAAGAACTTGTGAACCTTACTTACTCAGCATTTCCCACTGCGGCCAGTTCTTCTATTAGAACCTTTCTAGAAATGGGGCCTAGACTCTGTAGGTCCAATGAAACCACCACTAGCCAGAAGGGGAGCCTTGTATATTTTGACTTCTACAGATTATTGCACTTGATGGGCAAAATCTTGGGCAACCAAACAGGCTAAAACACGAATAGTAGTGGAGAACCTCCAAAACAAAATCTTTCCTTGGTAGGAACTTCCTCTGGAAATAGTGTCTGATAGGGGGACTCATTTCTTGAATCAATTAATTTTGGAATTAACCTCGGAGTATCAGATCAAACATAAGTTCAGCTCTCCCTACTACCCACGAGCAAATGGATTGGTAGAGAGTAGCAAGAAGGTCTTGCTCCACATGCTATAGAAGATGCTGCTAGATTCCACATATCAATGGCAAATTATGCTTCCCACGATACTTTGGGAGTATAGGACCCTACAAAGGTTTAGTTGGCAGCACACCTTTTAAATTACTTTACAAACAGGAGGCAATTCCTCCATTTCAATTTGTGGTACCAAGTCTTTAGATTGCGGCTAGAAGCGATTGGTTCTAGAAGACTCATTTGCTTACAGAATGGATTAGCTATGACAATTGGATGAACAATAGTATCACAACTATTTACTATTACAGGAGGTACATAATAGATAGAAGAAGTGGCATGACTGGAATTTATGAACAAATATTTTTTGTCCTGGTGATCTAGCGCTATACTTTCACTCTGAAATGAAGAGGAAAATGGTGAATTAAAATTATGGTGGATCAGTCCATTCTGGATTCACGAGCTTTTTGGACTAGGTTCCTTCTGGTTGCCCATGTTGGCAGGTGAGATATTATAAACATTGATCAATGGGTCCAAATTACGGCCCTATCAAGCTACCCATGGATAAAACTTGTCAAAAAAAAAGAAAAAAAATTGAAAAAAAAGTAAAATTTTGAAATTAGAAATAAAAAATTAAAAATTAGAATAAAAAATGAAGACTTAAAATATAAATAAATGATCGTGCAATATTTAGCAATAATGGGTGGTGTAACTACTCTACATGCAATCGTACTTGCAATCAACAAGGGATGACAACCACAACATTTCGAATTTGTTAGTGCTTCTTATTTTGAGAGTCGTGATGATAAGTGCAAGATAGCGAGAGTTAAGATCCCATAATCACAGCTCTCTACATAGGAACACATGCCATAAAAGGCTGCACACTTTGCCGAATTTGGCTTATTTGGCTAGGTTGCGAGTAGAACACACACAGCGATCACGACTATCAGAGTGCTCAAAGCTACAGTACTCCACAACAATTAGGCAACAACGTAGCAACACAGAGATGGCGGTTACCTTCTCTCAATGCCATCTGTTAAACATCTCAGAGAAACTCTCACAGAAGCAAAAGGATTGGTTCAAGTGTAGAGGATTGCTACAGTGCACGATGTTGGAGTGGAGGAGTATTTGTCCCCACCTATAGGCAAAAGATATCGCCTTAGAGATAGCACGACAAACATACAACAATGACATCAATGTCCAAGCGATTAGCCTATGGATAGGGCAAGAAACCTTTCAACTTTTTTCCTACGTTAATCATAGAAAGATTTAATGTCGCTAGCAGCAAAATCATAGCAAGTACCGAGCTATTTGATGGCACTGAGATTTGTGGGTTGCTCGTAGTGTTTTTGGCGAATACCAATTTGCCCAAATTTTGGATGATAATTCACTTAAGCTTAGGTTACTATTGATGATGATGATTATAAATTTGCAAGCAAAACATTACGGTGTGTCCCAACAACTTTTTGCTCTAGTGAAGGAATCGGCCAAAACACAAGTAAACTGACTGAAATAATTTTTTGAAAATTTAAGAAAGAAGTTAGAAGACTTTTTAGATGGTTTGGATGAGCAATTAATGTAGGATTGGATTCCAAGGTGGGACCGGTATTTACTCTGCTATTTACTAAGAGCCCTTCATTCTTACGTCGAGAATACATAGTATGTTTGATGAAGGTTTTCCTTTAGATTCTTAGAAGAGGGGGGTAGAGCAAAAACCCATGGAAGGTACCTCTCAAGATTAGAAGGAGACTGATAGAGATGAGGAAGAGGAGTTTCAGAGGCAACAAGTGGAGGAGAATCAAAGGAGGGAAGCTGAGAGGAAGGCCAAGGAAGAAGCTGAGAAGAAGGCCAGAGAGGAAGCAGAGAGGAAGGCAAGAGAGGAAGAGGTAGCAAGAGAAAGAATGGAAGAAGAAAGGTAAAAGCGGCAGGAAGAAGAAGAAACTCAGAGGAGAGAAGGGGAAGAAAGGGAAAAAAGAAGATGAAAGAAACTAGTAGTAGCAACAGGAGAATAGGGATAGATAAGGGGAAACATCTCGCAGGATTCCAATATTACACACATTTTCTCTGGGCTAAATGATCATTGGGAAAATGAGGAAGGTAAAGTTACATTACCTGTGGTAAGGTGCAATGATTACATTTATCCTTGGATGTACAATAGTGAAACTATTCCATCGAAAATACTCAATGATTTAGGTAGAGGAATACAATGGAGTGCAACTAAGTTGGAAGATTTTCAGAGAGAATATAATAATATGATTCCAAAAAAAGATAAGTGGATGACGAAGAAAGCGGGAATGATTGAAGAAATCAGCCAACTCAGGGCTGATGCAGAACAAGCCAGAATGGAGAATCCAAGAAGAGATAGTGTAATTCAGGAAGAGATGATGGAAGATTTAAATGAAGATGTAGTGAGAATAATACACTAAAAGTATCTATTGAAGAAAATTCAAAAATTATAGCACAACGTCAAGCTGAAGTAGGACAAAACTAGAAGGAAAATCAAAAATTGAAGAAAACTAATAAAGAACTGGTAGCTAAACTATAGAAGTTAGAGCAAGAGACTCAAAATTTGAAGACAAAAGTGAAAAAGCAGAGTGGAGAAATCAAAAGGCAAAGTATTTCAACTATAGAAGTAGAAGAGAGATTGGGGGTAAGAAATTTTGAATTCACAGTTCTTGAAGAAAGACTCCGTGCAATTCAAGAACAATATAATATAGTGTCTGCATAGTTAGCTAGAATTTCGAAATTAGAAAGACAGATTAATCAATGGAAACAACATTGTGCAGATGCAAACACAATTTTGGCAGATAAAAATGTAGAGGTGGAGAAGCTAAGGAAAGATGCCTCAGTTTTGGAACTAACCTATATAGTCAAGTTGGATGAAGCAAAGAAATTAACAGAAGAGTATATAAATAAATTATCTGATGTAACCATAGCATTTAGTAGTTTATTAGAATGATTAAAGAAGAGAATACTAGAACTACAAGCAACCGCAATTAGTTGTAGAAGTGCTAGTTAGCAGTTATTAGATCCAAAGGAATTTTTTGAAGTAGAGATCCAACTTGTAGAAGATAATATGAGAGAAATGTTTAACGAGTTGTGATATGATGTAGAACAAATTATGTTCCTGGAAATGCAAACTCATGATGATGATTTGTAATAACTGATTTGTACTCAGTGGGTTTGGATCCATCGTGCATGCGAGTGTTAGCAGCCGGTGTGGATGATCACATTTATTTGTAAAAGTGTATTTCTTATGTAATGGGGAAATACAATTTTATGGAGATCACAAGAGTTTTTGAAGTCTATAATTTTGGTGATTTAATGTATATTCTGAAATACAGAATGGTGTGAAGGTTATGAAGAAGCGTGGTGTCATCCATTATGGTACGTGTTACAAAGAGGGAATAGTTCCAAAGAAGAGGATATGGATCGCTAGATGTCTCCAAAGTTTGTCTATAAGAATATGATGTATCTAAGCACTATGCATTCTTATTAATCGAAATTATATTACCTATTGTTGTATTCTTATTTTGTCTAAAGTTCTATCAGTATATTCAAGTATTGTTTCTTTGAAGACTATAATGCTGACGACAATAAGGAACATAAACACATGTTTATGAGTACTGTTGTATTCATAAATCTTCATTCCCAATCCATTTACTTTTGGATATTTTGGTGCTATATTACCTTATAACAATACTGCCCAAACAATATGTATATGTATATGTATATGTATATGTATATGTATATGTATATGTATATGTATATGTATATGTATATGTATATGTATATGTATATGTATAGGTATACGTATATGTATATGTATATGTATATGTATATGTATAGGTATATGTATATGTATATGTATATGTATACGTATATGTATATGTATATGTATACGTATATGTATACGTATATGTATATGTATATGTATATGTATATGTATATGTATATGTATATGTATATGTATACGTATATGTATACGTATATGTATATGTATATGTATATGTATATGTATAGGTATATGTATATGTATATGTATATGTATATGTATATGTATATGTATATGTATATGTATATGTATACGTATATGTATACGTATATGTATATGTATATGTATATGTATATGTATTCATAAATCTTCATTCCCAATCCATTTACTTTTGGATATTTTGGTGCTATATTACCTTATAACAATACTGCCCAAACAATATGTATATGTATATGTATATGTATACGTATATGTATATGTATATGTATATGTATATGTATAGGTATATGTATATGTATATGTATATGTATATGTATATGTATATGTATATGTATACGTATATGTATACGTATATGTATATGTATATGTATATGTATATGTATATGTATAGGTATATGTATATGTATACGTATATGTATACGTATATGTATGTGTATATGTATATGTACATATACATGTATACGTATATGTATACGTATATGTATGTGTATATGTATATGTATATGTATACGTATATGTATATGTATATGTATATGTATATGCATATGCATATGTATATGTATATGTATATGTATACGTATATGTATATGTATATGTATATGTATATGTATATGTATATGTATATGTATATGTATATGTATATGTATATGTATATGTATATGTATATGTATATGTATATGTATATGTATATGTATATGTATATGGATATTGTGTACCTAAGTCAAGAAGACTTAAGGACTTGTGCCAAAGAGACTAAACCTCATTTGCCACACAAGTGCATATAGTGGGAAATTGACACACGCTTATTTGTCGATCCGATCAAACGACCTAACCAAGTGTATGAAGACATGTGCACACGTGATGGAAAATGAAGTGTTTGAGCTTACATGCATGAGAAAAGACATGTGCACACGTGATGAAAGTGTCTATCGCGATACCACTTATAGTAGTTTTCAGTAGATCGAGGGTTTCTCTCAGCTCCAAACTCCGAATATAGTCAATAGCAGACTCATTTCGAAGCTCTCGACGAGACACATCTATTGGAGGTGGCACTCGATTTTGACAACTGTGCTTCAAGTTATTACCAAAATAGTGAATGGTGGGAAATGCCCACACTCACTCCACAACTCCTACAAGCTCACACACACACTACAATAGCTCAAAAACAGTGGGGAGGGGTAGATAACAGTCCTACACACACATTCCAAGAATTACACACACATAGAAGATCAAAGAGAAGATGAAAATCTGCAAGAAAGAGGCAAGTTCGAAAATCAGGAGCTCTCCTTCTTCAAAATGGCCAAAAGTATCTACAAAGAGTCACAAAGTGACTTATATACATGTGCCCTAAATTTGGTCCTTTCACACAAGAGACCAGCACTTTATTACAAAAAAAGTGAATTTCCTATTAATTTACAAGGGATATATTACAATGAGTTGGGAATATGCATCTAGAGGACTCCCCTAGTGCATTTACATGGCTTGAGGGAATTTTCTAAGACTTTGAAGAAGAAAAATGTGCCCATTAATTTGAAAATTTTGGGGCTCTCCTTTCTCGTTCCACATTGCTCTGCAACACTCTCCCCCTCTTTGTCTTTGTCGTCCCTTGACAGGCTTTTGCTTCTCGTTTGCTGCTTGTCTAGGCTTTATGAATACACGCACCCAATGGTTGAAGAAGCGACAAGGACTGTCACAGAATTTGTTAATTTGTCCGAGGTATGTCCTTTGCTTCTGTTTTCCCCTTGGTATTCCGTACATCACAAATCTGGGTTGCTGCATTCAGTCGGGCTACCACGCATGCCATTAGTGACTAAGAATGTGATGTTCTTAGTCACCCTCTTCAACTTTTCAGCCTCTACCTCTTTCTAATTTTTAGCCTTCTTATTTATCTTTGTCTTCGCATATCTGACCTGTTGTATTGCTCTGAGCCTGTTTACTTTGTTGCCAACGCACGCTATCAGCAGACGGATTATTACCTGCCAAATATTGTCTTACACTTTTTCATGGATACTTCCTGGCCCTGGTCCGTCCTTCCCATGAAATGTCCTGGTTCTGATTGATCTTTAATTCCAATCGTAAGGACCTGGATGTTTGGCGTTGTTGCCTGATGCGTGCCCCTGCGGGGCTTTGGGCAGAGGGTGGTTCTTCTGCTTTATGAGCTTCATTCTTTATTGAGCAGTTTTGGACTTTGATCTTCTTCTTCTTCTCTTCTTGCTTGATTCCCCTTCCACATGACCCTCCTCCTGAACTCTGTCATCCCCGACAGGCTTTTTGTGGCAACATGAGTACGTTTGTATGGCTGCTTGCTCTCTTTGATTCAACAAATTGGCGTGACATATCATAAATTGCTTCCACTAGCTTGACTTCACTCCATCATCTAGTGCTTGTCGGTGATCCGCAAAAAAGCTTGTTTCATAAGCCACCAGTCTTGCATTAAGATTGGAAGTCATCTTGACAAAAATTTCGGAATCAATTTCGAAGAAGCCAGTGAAAAGTGCTTCTTCAAATGTTTGCATGTATGTGCTCGACAAAAACATAAGTCTTGAATAGTATGCCATAAGTGTTAAGCAACTCGGAATGGTGGAAAGATAAAAAACGAGCGCTTCAGATCCTTGCGTAATGCTGATGAAGTTCAAAAAAGTATATTTTGCATGTTGGAAGACTTTAATAATGGTAAGAAGCATGCTAAAATCTTATTGGTCATTTTAACTCTCAAATCAAGTACGGTCACATATCTTGCAATCCAAAATTCCATTGTTTTTACCATGTACTCTTCTGTCGATAGGTAGTTATGTGGGGGACTAGGTAGCAGCGGATAATTCAACCATTGATTATTTATGCTTCCCTAGCATTGTCCTTCCCAAAATTGCGACCAGGAGCATCTACGGGGTACTGGACAAAAAGATGGGTTTACCTGAAGCACATATGGTGATGCTTCCCATTGTACCCACAGTGTAGGATTCTTTTCCAAAACTTTTTGCCTCCATATGGGATCAGCCTTTTCAAATTCTTCTTGAGTATACGTGAATGTATCTTTGCTGAATTGGAGGTTGGTGTCAGGATCCTTATTTGTCGTTTTCCTTATATATTGCCGTGTTTGCTCTTTCAGGAGGCCATATGGTACATTAAAAGGCTTCACATTTTGTTCCAAGTTTTTGCTGTCAATTCTAGCTTCTTTCATAACTTCGATTATTTGATCTTCAAACTCAGCGGTAAGCTGGGACACCAGTAGTGCCCTTTCCGGTCGGCTCAGTTTTGCAATGTCCCGATTATTATGTTCAATTTGGATCTCCTCTTCCTCCCTTATTGGTGAATGATATAAGGGGGGAGAGAGAGGACGTAACTCAGTCTCCTCAGTAGCCTCTGCAGATTTTGGAACTACTGGTGTCCCCTCAATTGCCTTTTGCGCTAGCTGCTCTTGTAGTTGCTTTAGCATCTCATCCTTTTGCTTAATTTTTTCATTGGCTTTAGCAATAGTGTCCTTGTGTTTGAGAAGTTCTTGAGCACAAATATCAAGGTGATCAGTGTCTTCTTTACATTGCATAAGATAGCAATTCTCAGCTTTTTTCCATTTAGTCCTTAGAGTTGCGGTCATGTACCTCTTTTCCCAGTCAGCAATGACTGCCTACTCCTGCTTGAACTGATATTCATACTTAGCCATCTTTTCCTCTAGTTCCTTGATGTCTTTGTCCAGCCTTTCCTGAACATCTATGGACTGATCACTTAGAAGACCTGTCATGAGCTCCTTATTTCGGTTCCTTAGGTTTTCTTCCTCCTCCATATATACCCTTATTTACGATTCTAATATCTTGCTTCTTGCATTCATCCGAGTCCTCTCAGCCTCGCTAAGCTCATATTTCTTTTGTAATTCCTGTAGTTGTTCTTTTAATTTGGCATTTTGTGTCACTGCTTTTTGGCTTCTTGGACTTCAATTTCTCTATTTACTATTTGCTCTCTGGCTAACTTTAGTTCTACCGAAAGATTCTTACCGACTTCTTGCAGTTCATGCTTACCTTGCATCACTTGATCATACTCTTCATCAGCCTCAAGCATTAGCTGTTGTGTATCCATTGCGGTTTTGATCATGTCTTGCACTACTAGCTTGAGCTGGGCGATGTCGACATTCAACCATGTTCGTGGTATGCTTGGAGCTTCTCCGGTTTGTACATCTTTTCCTTGCTCTACATGGATGGTTTCATTGTGGGGTTGTTTGATTTGCAATTGTATTTTTGGTTCTTTTCGTTCTTCATCCAGATCAATAACTTTAGTGGCACTCCCTTGAAATGTGACATCCATTGGGGAGGGTTCTGCCACAACCCTTATCGGAGTGAAGGGTTCCGATTCTTCGACTGTAGCTTCTTTAGGCTCTTTCCTTGGATGCTTGAGTGGTCCTTTTCCTATAGGCATTGTCTCTTTGATTTGAATTTTGGAAGTATCATTTAGTTGGAGAACATGTACACCTTCTTGGTTTGCCTCCTTGCCTACAGTGTCTTGATCGGGGTGGACTGTGTTGTCATTCACCTTCATGTCCCCTTCTGTGCGCACGTGCGAGATGTGCTAACATTTGGTCCGTCAATGGCTCCATGAACCGTTTCACTCTACATCCACTTATGTAGTTAGGAAGAATGTAATTCATGTCCGATCCACTCATACTATTGGGCCACTCTCAAGGTGGGTATCAAGAAATCAATTGGTAAGATTGCGTTCTCTCCGTATACGAGGTTGAATGGAGTAGTTCCAATGGCAGTCTTGTACGCGAGTCGGAAGGCCCAAATTGCATGATGCAATTGTTTGTCCCAGTCGGACCTCCCCTTATTGACAATCTTTGTCAATGCTGTGCATAATACCTTATTGGAACTTTCCGCTTGACCATTGGCTTGAGGGTGGTATGGGGCTAACTTTTTATGGATCACTAAAGATTCATTCATTAGAGACTCTATCACTTCATTAATGAAGTGCGTTCCTCGGTCGCTCACAATCTCAATTGGTAATCCAAAACGAGTGAATATATGCTCAAAAAGAAACTTAGCAGTGGTTTGAGCATCATTTTTTCTATTAGCCTTTGCCTCTACCCATTTTGTTCAGTAATAGGTGGCTACTATGATATATTTGGCATGTGACCCTTTGGCCAGTGGGTTGATGGGTCCTATGAAGTCAATACCCCATTTAGAAAATGCTCTAGCACACACCATAGGTCACAATGGCATGTCATCTCTCCGAATCGGGTATTTAGCCCTTTGGCATGTCTCGCAGCTTTGTACATATGTCTCTGCATCCATATGTAAAGTTGGCCACCACAAGCCCACGAAGAGGATCATTTTTACGGTTCTCTCGGTTGAAAAATGACCTCCTGTAGCACCTGTGTGTGTCACCTCTAATACGGGTAAATATTCTCCTTCATGCACACATAGCCATAATTGGTTGTCTTTTCCTCTTTTAAAAAAATGTTTTCCTATAAGTACATAATCCTTGCTCATTTCTTCTAGGGATCGTTTTCTTGCCAAGCTAACTCCTTCCTCGTGCTCTCTTGTCTTTAGGAATTTGACCAATGTTTTGCTCCAATTGGGTGCTATCATTGAGAAAGGTATGGGTGTATGATCCTCGGGGATCGTCTCCTGGCATTCTGCACAATTACTCACATAGTCGTGGACATCCTTAGGCATGTCTGGCCAGTATACTCCTAATCGCTTTAACTCCCTAATAGTTTCATGAGTTCCTTTGTGTGTCCTCCATTTGTTCACATGTGCTTGTTCAATCAGCTTCAATTGTTCATCCTCCTCAACACATCTCAGCAATACACCATTGGGTTCCTTACAGTACACACTTCCCGCAATAATGTGCAAACTCCTTGACTGTAGAATTTCCTTTTTACTCTCTTTATTGATTGAGTGTTGTGGGCCATGAGTGAGTATAGGGATTAGTTTCTCCGCCCACTTTGGACACACTTCCAAATTAAACAAATAAGTGTCTGGCAGATCATCGGGTACTCCACTTGGCGGTTCTCCATGTGTTAATCTAGAAAGGTGATCTGCACGTACATGAGTATTTCCCTTTTTCACTATCACTTGAAAGTCGAACTCCATCAATAGTAGAAACCATCTTACCAGTCTACTTGTGTTACAAGGCTTATTGACTAAGTACAATAATGCCTGATGTTCTATGAAGAACTTGAATTTGTTGGCTAAGAGATAGTGTCTAAATTTCTGTACTGCATAGACCATTCCTAATCCTTATCGCTCGGTGGTGGTGTAATTTCTCTCTGCTTGATTCAGTTGTCTACTCGCATAGGCAATTGGGTGATCTAACTTCCCTTCGTCTGCTGGTTGGGCTAAGATACAACCTATTGCGTAATTAGAAGCGTCCACATGATTATGAAACGGTTTGTTCCAATTCGGTGTTTTTAGAATTGGAGCTATGCTAATCCGCTTCTCTAACTCAATGAAAGCCTTCTCGCATTCATCTGTCCATGTGAATTGAGTTAAAAGTCCATACAAGGGTTTGGCGATTATGGCATACATGTGGATAAATCGATGGTAGTATCCACAATGTCCCATAAATTCTTGCACCTCCTTCGCATTCTTAGGTCTAGGAAGCTCTAAAATGACCTTAACCTTGTCTTCATCTATGGAAATTCCATTTCTAGAGACGATGTGTCCTAAGATCTTTCCTTGTTTTACCATGAAGACGCACATCTCAGGGTTCAAACAGACTCTGTACTATCTGCATTTATTAAATATCTTCCTCAATTCAGGAATATGGTCTAGTCTTTGATTTGAATATGTGCATAGATCATCTACATACACTTCCATGCTCTTTTTTAGGAATTCCTTGAAAACATGACACATCAATCGTTGGAAAGTAGCAGGTACATTAGTGAGTCCGAAAGGCATCACTCGGAAAGCATAGAATCCCCATTCAGTCGCATGTGGTCTTATGTTGATCCTCAGTAGCAATAGCTACTTGGTTGTATCCAGAGAATCCATCTAAGAAGCTATATACTTCTTTTCCTGCAACTCTTTCCAATAGATGGTCAGTGATGGGTAATGGGTAGATGTCTCATATGGTGGCTGCATTGAACTTTTTCAAGTTGATGCACACTCTCAGTTTTCTGTTCTTCTTAGGCACAACTACTAGTGGCGATACCCACTTGCTATGTTCTATTTCGTATATGAATCATGCCGCTAGTAGCTTGTCTATTTCTTCTTTAATTTTAGCAGCATAGACCTCATTGTATGTGTAAGGGCGTTGTTTCAATGGTTTTGCCTCTGCCGTCATTGGTATTCTATGAGAGCAAATCGAGGGCTCCACACCTTTGAGATCCTTATACGTCCATGCGAACACATCTCGATATTCTCGGATCAACTGTATTAATTCTTCGTCCTCCTCAAATGACACCTCTTTACCTATGTAAGTACATTTTTCTTCTCCATCTTCCACTGTTACTATGATCTTCTTTGTTTGTTCTTTGTTGTCGTACGCTTCTCCTTCTTGAGTCTCTCTCTTAGGCATTTGAATGGCTATCTTTCGCTCTTCTACTTCGTACCTTTTAAAGTGCTCCGAGACTTCAAATAGGTCAGGATTTGGTCCAATTTTACTCATTCTTTCCTCTTGCTCTTGTACTATGGGAGCAGCTTTTATTGCCAAAATCTTGGTTGGTTTCTGCTTCTCTTTAATTCGAATGGTGTCTAGATAGTCCTCCTCTGAATCAAATTCAGGTTCCATTTCTATACTCTCATATTCCTCCTTCCACTCCTTTTCCAAGATTTCCCCTGCTTCTACTTCTTGAAGGACAACCATGTACAAGTTCACATCATACCCTTCCTTGTCTATGCACTCGTTCATAGTTAGGACTTCCTCATTCACACATACATCTAATGTGGCTGAGATTTCCATCCATCCATGCGGTTCAAAGGTTTCATCGGGAAAGATTTGAGGCATGTACCTTGGGTCCTCTACAGGTCGGTAGTTAGGATGTCCTATTGGCCACAACTGTCTTTTATTATCCTCTTTCTTGGCTTCTTTACACATCCATAACTGCACGTCCTCGTGCATCCATGATTGATCGCTTGATCCAGTGCTATGAATAGACAAGTCATCTTCCTCCTTGTGTATGGGGTTCCATTGTAGTGGAGGGACATCTCGATATGCAAGTTTATCTTAGTAGTGTTTCCTTGATGTTGTAGGTATAACAAATCTCGTCCCCAATCTTGCACTACCCGCATTTGTCTCATGAAAGGTCGCCCTAATATCATTTCCTAATTGTTAGCCTTTTCAAACTAACATATGGCTAATGTGTGTTCAAATTCCACTCCAGAGGTGGTTAATTTGATCCTTTCTAATATTCCCAAGGGTTTCTCTACATGACCGTCTACTAATTGGAGCTTCATGCGTGTGGGCCGTAAGGCAGGCTTCCCCCATTTCTCCCAAATTTCCTTGGTAGCGATTCCTACTCCTGCTCCTGTGTCCAGTATGGCCTTGGTCATGTACCCATTGTAAGTGACAGGTAGACACGTATTACCTTCGTCTCCTTCACTAAATTCTCCAACCTTATCAACTGGGATTTGTATTTTAGATGGATTTCCTTTTTCTTTGACTTCCTTTTCTTCCTTCTCTTGCCCTAATTCCAATTGACTCACTAATTGCTTCCATAGTTGCAGTTTAACATGAAGTAATTCTTCCACAATCAGTTTGCATTGTACTTTCTTCTTCTTAAGTTCCGTTAGATTGTGTGAATTCTTTTCTGAGTTTCCCTTTCCTTTTCCATGTACTGTGGGTGCTCGGATTATCATAGATTCCTTTTCGTATTCTCCCATGTAATTAGGTAAAGTTGAAATGCTCTGAGCTTCTTCTCTATTTCTATCTAGCCTTGATACTTCCTCATAGACTTCTTCCATGTTGGGATTTGGTTGATAAACTTCCGCATCTAATTCCTCAAAGGGAGGCTTAGTCACTCCATTCTTCTTCCACTGTTCTTCTCAGATTCTATTCCATAATTCCTTTGGCCATCAGTCTCTAAGTCAGGTATTGTTGACATAGGTTCATCCTGGGTTTTTATTCGCTCACACTTATCATCCTTCTCTTTAGGTTCTTTATCCTTGGCTTTGACATATTGTATTGATCATCTGCTATCCTCGTCTCTGGAAGGGTTGGGATAGTCTTTTCTAGGGTTGCTTGTGCTACCTCTATAAGTTTTCTGCATATAGCAAGCCTCTCCTTTTCTAATTCTCCTTGTGGATAAAGCCTTTCATATTGCTCTACATTCGGTCTAGTCTTGATTCTAGCTTGGTAAGCTTTCAGCCACATGTCCAAATCATCCGGTTTCGGATCAGCTAGAATTGATCCTAGTTTCTCTGCTTCTCGTCCAAGCTGTGGATTGGGAACTTCCTCCCGAATCTCTGGTTCTTTACGCTCTTTACTGCTTCTAGGTTGTTTTTTATTGTCTTGAATCTTGTTTTTCATCCATTTATCTTTGAGCTTCTCTCTTCTTTCCTTCCCATTTTGCGCTTTTGTGTTTTGAGTACTCTCACGTGATTCCTCTGAATCTTCTATTATTTGGCTTTTGAGGTTTCCTTCCTATTGTTTTCTTGTCACCGATCTGGTTGTTTTTCTTTTCGTTCTTTCGTTTGAGCTCGCGTAATGGCCTTTAAAGGTACGTTGTACTCCTTATCACTTCCCGGTGCTTCTATTACCTCAATTACATTAACAGCTGTTGTATCCTGGGTCTTATTAGGATTTTTCGGACAATCTCTAAAAAGATGTTCCTTTCCACAATCACTGCAATATCCTTCCCAAGTCCTAGGAGGTGGTGGATTGTAAGGTCGAGTACACTCTCTAATAAAATGGTCTCCTCCACATTTATAACATGGTCCTCTCACCGCAGGCCGTCTGATGGGTGGTCTCACGGGTGGTTGTGCTTTGGGTGCAGTGTACATTAATGTTGCCACTTCTTCATATCCATAGTAGTGTAGATCATAGGATTGTTCATACTCAGTCATGTTAGTTTCATAGGTATAGTACTCTCCCTGAGATTGCTCATAGCCTGAGTTTGCCGATTCCACACTGGTCATAGGGGATGCTGGTACTATGGCTCTTTCTAGGTTTTCCTCTGGTTAAGCATACTTAACTGGTACCACTTGTTGGGGTTGTGACAGTTGTGGTCCTAACATTGGTTGGGGTGGTGGATATGGTACTTGCTCATATGGCCTCGGTGCTCCTGTTGGTGTTGCATAGGGATTGTACCTAGGCATCTCTTTGCCTGGCTCTCTAGGTGGATATCCAGATGGTTGATATTGAGGTGGTTGTAAAGGTTGTGTTTGCCTATTGAATGGACAGTTTTCTGTGGTGTGGTTGGTGTATTTTTTTTCTATGTGGCAATACAAGGCAGTTCCTTGTATATGTCTGAGGTATACCAGTTCCTCCTCGTACACACATGTGCGTAGGGTGATCTCCTCCACATAGACTACATCTTCGTAACATGGGCACTCTGAAGGCAGGGTGTTGGTAATTTCTCTGTCCTTGGACTCCCAATTTCTTTGCTACGAGCTCCGCTATTCCTCTACATTATTGGAGTTGGATGTGACCGTACTTCTAGAATCTTCTGATTTAGTGGGGCTGGTCGTGCTCTTGAGATCCTGAGCTAGATTCTCTTCTAGGTCACTGCACTCTTGGAGACACTCACTTAGGGTTTGTAATCTCTTCACGTAAACTAACATTCTTAGGGTTCCATTCGTGAGTCCATCAAAAAATAATGGAATCATTTTTTGTTGAGTGGGTCTCTCCGTAGCTGGGCATCTATCCATATACTGGTTGAATCTTCGGGTGGCCGTTTTCACTGTTTCATTAGGGTTCTGTTTAAATCTATGGATTAAAGACACAGAATTGTGTTTAATTCCTCTCTTAGTAAATTCCCCAATAAATTCTTGAAAAAATTACTCCATGTTTCCAAATTGGTTGGGATCTAATGGCTGGAACCAAGTCAGAGCCGTTCTTGTGAGGGTGAGTCTGAAAGACTCATACTGCACAAAGAATTCGTCTACTTGTTCTGCCCTTAGAACTTGTTTAAATTCAGCAATGTGATCATAGGGTTCTCCCAATCAGTCATAAGGATTTCTTACGCATTTGGCTACCTGAATCGGTCTCAATCTTCTCATTGGTTCTGGCAGTCTAGGCATTACAGGAAAGGTAGGAATTGCTAGTTTAACTGAGGATATTCCTGGTTGTACTCCTATTTGTGGTCGTGGTCTTACCGGTGGTCGGTATTGATTACCTACTCCAGTGTGGGTCTGATTGTGTGTGTGCACTCCTAGAGTCGCAAATTGTACATAAGTACGGTTTGGAATGCTCCGTTGGCTAGTTTGTCCTGTCATGGTGTGCTCTGCCTCTTGTTGGGTTCCGAAGGGGTTTTGAGAGGTGGTTGCCTGCTCTCTCTGAGGGAATACAGGCAAACCCATGTATTTTAGTTGAGCCCTGTCTATGGCATCAACCAACTAATATCTTCTCTGATTTTTATCTAGGTACGTTATTCTAGTCTCGTCTTCTGGATCCTTTAACTCGTAAAATGTCATCGGGCTTTCTTCTCTTCCTTGGGCCGGTGAGTCTGTTTGAAGCAAAAAGTCCATTCTATGGATCAAATAGACTTCCAATAGGTAGCCGCCTTGAGGTATCAAGTCCCCTCTCAAGACTCGCATCACTTGGGACTTGCCTCTAGGAGTTGTCACTAACTCTCAGGGTTTGGTCTCCCTGAGTTTTCTTGTCCTACTAGCTCTCCTCTTTCATTGATCAAATCCGAAAACTCTATCACTATGTATATGTGACCTATCTTGTCCATGTATGCTCCTCCTTCATACTTAACAACCGATCTGGGTACAATTGTTGCATCCATGGAAGTCACCATCCTAGCCACAGATCTGTTTAAGCCATCCAAGTAGATGGGGATCTCCTAGGCATTAGTAGAGACGTACTGTAAGGAGGTGCGATACTCTCCCTCCACAGTGGTCATGAAGTTTCTACTTGGAGTGGGACCCTGCATGTCTTCTGAAGCCATGGGTATCTCTTCCTCTGAGTCACTCGAGGTGTCTAAATAGACAGAGCAGTGACTGACCTGAGCGACACTTCCAACAGAAGATATGACACTTCTTCGACTACTTAGCACTCTTCCTAACCTCAAGTTCATTCACCCTCCTGGGACTCTCTAGGTCTCTGAAACTCTCCCTAAGTGGCTCTCAAAAAGCCTCAAGTTTGTCCTTCAAATTGCTTCAAATACTCTGGACGATACCGCCCTAGACGATTCTGCTTTAGACGATACTAAAATATCCACGATACGATACCTGAGAACTAGGCGATACGATACTATAGCAACAGGCGATACGATACCGCTGTTGGGCACGATACGATACTTGTTGTCCTGGCGATACCATACCTCCAGAGTAGACGATATGATACCAGTGTCCAGTCATGATACGATACCAGAAACTCTCGTGATACGATACTAAATTTGAGGCGATACGATACTGAAAATCCAGACGATACGATACCACTTTCCGGACGATACGATACCAAAAAGGGCACGATACGATACTGGAGTTAGGCCCAACACGATACCTGAACTCTTGCACGATACGATACTGCCAATAAGCACAATACGATACTGACCTTCTCACACGATACGATATCACAGTAGGTGACGATACGATACCACAATGGTATCGCGATATGACACCGGAATGAGAGACGATAGGATACCTGGGGTTTGCACGATACGATACTGCTACACGTGGTGATACGATACCACCGACCTGAGCGATACGATACTGGAGTAGGGGACGATACAATACTAGAAACTACACGATACGATACCAACAGTTATGTGATACAATACCTTATAACCACACGATACGATATCAATGCAAGTGGCGATACGATACCATTGACTTGCACGATACGATACTGGTATGGTATCGCGATACTAGACTGGACACAACAAGATACGATACCAAAAGTGGACCGCGATACGATACCACTTTGGTAAAGTGAGATTGCGATACCAACCTGTCGATACGATACCACAAGTGGTATTGCGATACCAAGGCTGGTAGTCGACGATACGATACTTCGGCGAGTATTGTGATACAAGGGAATTTCTAGTATCGCGATACCAGAAACTCAACCGATTGCGATACTCAAACCAAAATACCTCAAAAATAAAAAATTTTTGCTTCCTCTAACTCTTCTCTCACCCCTCTTCACTCCTAGCTTACTGTCTTACTCCAAGAAGCTCCAAAAAACACAGAGTCCATCCCCCCGATATCGGTCGGAACCTTAATCATGTGTAAATGGAGATTTTCACAACTTTTGAGGTTAAAGTTTGCAGGTCACTTACCCTTAGGTTGCACTAATCAAGCCTTGAGGTCACAAGGTGAGTGTGAGGGCTCAGTTTGCACGATACAGATTTGACTATACCGATCACTGGTTCTCACATGATACTGTTCTCTGACAAATGAGAAATGAACTGACATTTTTTGGTTTTTATACTTTTTGATGATTGAACCTGAGCTACACTATCTTAGCAAATTTTTTGGGATTTTTCTTGGTGATCTTGGCTTACTCCTACTTCACTCCTCTTCTCCTCTTCTCCTAACCTAACCCTAACTCTTCCTTCTCTCCCTTCCTACTAACCCTAAACCTAAAAACTCATTACACACACCTCCGGGATGTGAAGTAACAAGTGTTGAAGTGGTTGACTACTTGCCACTAAACGAGTTCACTTCTACAAGTACGATTTCATCACTCTCGAGCTATAACCATCACGAGGGCACCTTGACTGAGTGTTCCCCAGCAACGACGCCAAAAACGTGTGTACCTAAGTCAAAAAAGACTTAAGGACTTGTGCCAAAGAGACTAAACCTCATTTGCCACACAAGTGCATATAGTGGGAAATTGACACACGCTTATTTGTCAATCCGATCAAATGACTTAACCAAGTGTATGAAGACATGTGCACACGTGATGGAAAATGAAGTGTTTCAGCTTACATGCATGAGAAAAGACTAATCCACCTCTCTAACTCACTGAAATACTGAAAGTGTCTGTCGTGATACCACTTACAATAGTTTTCAATAAATCCAGGATTTCGCTCAGCTCAGAATTCCCAATATAGTCAATACTGGACTGGTTTAGAAGCTATCACCGAGACACATCTATTGAAGGTAGTTTCACTCGATTCTGACAACTGTGCTTCAAGTTATGACCAAAATAGTGAATGGCGGGAAACACCCACACTCACTCCACAACTCCTACAAGCTCACAAACACACTACAATAGCTCAAAAACAGTGGGGAGGGGTAGATAACAGTCCTACACACACATTCCAAGCATTACACACACATAGCAGATCAAAGAGAAGATGAAAATCTACAAGAAAGAGGCAAATTCGAAAATCAGGAGCTCTCCTTCTTCACAATGGCCAATCACAAAGTGACTCATATACATGTGCCCTAAATTTGGTCTTTTCACACAAGAGACCGGCACTTTATTACAAAAAAAGTGAATTCCCTGTTTATTTACAAGGGATATATCACAATGAGTTGGGAATATGCATCTAGAGGACTCCTCTAGTGCATTTACATGGCTTGAGGGAATTTTCTAAGACTTTGAAGAAGAAAAATGTGCCCATTAATTTGAAAATTTTGGGGCTCTCCTTTCTCGTTCCACTTTGCTCTGCAACAGATATGTATATGTATATGTATATGTATATGTATATGTATATGTATACGTATATGTATATGTATATGTATATATATGTATATGTATATGTATATGTATATGTATATGTATATGTACATGTATATGTATACGTATATGTATATGTATATGTATATATATGTATATGTATATGTATATGTATATGTAGATGTATATGTATATGTATATGTATATGTATATGTATATGTACATGTATATGTATATGTATATGTACATGTATACGTATATGTATATGTATATGTATACGTATATGTATATGTATATGCATATGTATATGTATATGTATATGTATATGTATATGCATAGGTATATGTATATGTATATGTCTATATTTATGTATATGTACATGTATATGTATATGTATATGTATATGTATATGTATATGTATATGTATATGTATATGTATTTGTATATGTATATGTATATGTATATGTATATGTATATGTATATGTATATGTATATGTATATGTATATGTATATGTATATGTATATGTATATGTATATGTACATGTATATGTATATGTATATGTATATGTATATGTATATGTATATGTATTTGTATATGTATTTGTATATGTATATGTATATGTATATGTATATGTATATGTACATGTATATGTATATGTATATGTATATGTATATGTATATGTACATGCATATGTATATGTATATGTATATGTATATGTGTTGAAGCTCAAAGTCAAGGACAAAGCATGGAAGCACATCAAAAAGGTGGACACACAAGGAAAGGGAGCAAGTAGGGAGCTCCATGAAGTACATGTCAACTTTGCAGAAGAATCCCCTACAAAAATAGTGATTTCCATCACTAAAACCTTTGTAAATACCATTTTCTATTTTTGTAGCTCCATTTTGTGCAAGCCAAGGAGTCCTCGAGCTTGAGGAGTATTATAAGTACCATCGTACCAATTTTCATAATTTTTAGACTTCGTTTGAGCCCTCAAATAAGCCCTGGAACCTAATTTTTAACTAGGCCGGACACTAGGTCTGGACAGGGCCAAAACTAGTCAAAAAACTATAAAAAGAGCTAGAGAGCTCATTTTTGGGGTTAGCTTGTTAGAGAATAGAGCTTTTGTAAGAGAAATCTTTTGCAGTCGAAGCTTTCCATTGTTCCTCTCTTTGATCTTGCCTTGTGTGCGTGTGTGTGTAAGTGTGTGCATGCTTGTGTGCTTTCACTCACACACTTGTGCCTTCACTGGCTCGTGGTCTTCATACCAGTCCTCACGTTTCCGCGGATTGACAAGTAAAGGAGGTGGTGCTTACGCTTGAGCTACACCAAATTTTGGCGCTGTTGCCGGGGAGAGAGCTTTGAGGACGAGCGTTGTGATGGTAAGATCGTAGATTTGCGATGTTGGAAGGTAAAAAAACTATCATTTCAGTTCATTTTTTGTTTTTTCCTCTTCATCTTCATCATCATCATCATCTCCACCTTCTTCCATCTTCTTCTTCATAGAAATCTCTTGTTTTTTAGTGCATTTTCACCATTTTCATACCATTTTTCATGCATTATTGTGTGGGAAGGAGTTAGGAGGTGCAAGGGAGAGCAAGCGCTCTGTTTTTTCATGATTTTTTGCACATACGGAGCTCGCCATTGCTTGGCGCTCAAAAATTCGAAGTTCCTGCCAAAAAAGGCGATTCTGTGATGAAAATCGAGATTCTGTGAAAATTCAAAATTTTTTGAAAAATCACGATTTTCTGTTTTCCTACCTAAAAGTTGGTTGAAAGAATCACGATTCTGTGGTCATTCTCAGAATCGCGATTCTGTGATTGTGCTCAAAATCGCGATTCTCACAAATCACAATTTTCAGCAAAAACACAATTTTGTGAAAAGGCGATTCTGTGAAAACACGATTTTTTGCTCAAAATCGTGATTTTCAAAAACACGATTCTGTGCTCAAAATCGCGATTCTCACAAATCACGAATTTAAGCTAAACCACGATTCAGAAAACACAATTTTCTATTGGCAATCGTGATTTTCATGTCAAAAATGCGATTATGTGAAAAGACGATTCTCTGCCCAAAATCGCGATTCTGAAAAATCACGATTTTCATGTCAAAAACACGATTCTGTGATGTGCTCAAAATCGCGATTCTCACAAATCACGATTTTCAGCCAAAAAACACGATTCTGTGAACCACGATTTTGTGAAAACACGATTCTCTTCTCAAAATCGCGATTCTCACCAATCACGATTTTCAGCAAAAACATGATTTTGTGAAAAGGCGATTCTGTGAAAACACGATTTTCTGCTCAAAATCGCGATTTTTTGCTCAAAATCGCGATTTTTTGAAACACGATTCTGTGCTCAAAATCGCGATTCTCACAAATCACGATTTTTCAGCCAAAAAACACGATTCTATGAACCACGATTTTGTGAAAACACGATTCTCTTCTCAAAATCGCGATTCTCACCAATCACGATTCTCAGCAAAAATACGATTTTGTGAAAAGGCGATTCTGTGAAAACACGATTTTCTCCTCAAAATCGCGATTTTTTGAAACACGATTCTTTGCTCAAAATCGCGATTCTCACAAATCACTATTTTCAACCAAACCACGATTTTGTGAAAACACGATTCTCTGAGACAAAATCGCGATTTTCACGTTAAAAAAAAAACACGATTCTAAGAACCACGATTTTGTGAAAAAACACGATTTTGTGAATCACGATTCTCTGAGACAACATCGCGATTTTCAAAAACATGATTTTGTGCTCAACATCACGATTTTCGAAAAACACGATTTTGTGCTCAACATCGCGATTCTTTGACTTCATAGCATCGCGATTCTCTGATTTCACACAATCGCGATTCTCTTGAAGTTCACAAAATCGCGATTTTTTCCAAAAGGTCCTGTTTACTTGTTTTGACCCCCAGGAGCCTGATTTGACATAACTTTTTCATCCAAAGTCCATTTTTTGAGCTCTATAGCTCGTTGGAAAGCTCGTTTCAAGTGGGAGTAGGAAACCAAGGGGGCTCCAAAGGATTTTTTAACCATACCAAGGGGAAATTTTGGACTCTTAGCCAAAGCTTATGAACCTGAGATCTGGTAGACACCTAGGCAAGGATAGACAAAGCATTAGATCTTCTCAGTCTAGTGTCAACCATACAACTAAGCCTTGGGCACAACAACTAAGTGGTTGTCCTTACGTACTAAACTCTGACACAAGTGACTCAGAAATGTCTTTTAGCATGGGAAAATCTGCAGGTATCTCAGGAACTGCCCATCTACAAACACCAGAAGGACCCTATAAGACACAATTGGAATATATTCGGACCAACCGATTAGGTGCTCGCATCTATGAGGATGGCCTGAGGCGATTAGTGGTCCAACTCAAAAATCCAGATCAACCCTTGGGGCTGGAACACCCGGTGGTCAAGTTCGAAGAGGGTTCATACATTGATAAGGAAGGAATCATGTATGTGGTCACCAACCTACTAGATAGGACCGATGAGTTTGGAAATGTCATTCATGAGAATGAGATAGGAGACCTAGAACAAGGAAATGTAGGACAAGGACCCCAGACTCCTAGAGGTAAGTCAGTTCTGACCAGAGTGATCACACCAGATTGGATCCCTCAAGACAACAAAAGCATAGAACTCTTCTTGAATAGAGAAACAGAGGAAGCCTTTTGGAGATTCAAGCCAGATCAACCTAGCCAATTAGGCATAGTCATCATCTATGAATTCAAAGATCCTGAGATACGTGGCAAAGTTGTCTACCTGGATAACACCTCAGAGAAGATATTCTTGGTAACAGAACATGATAGACATGCATATACTTGGAAGAGTGAATTGATTTTCCCTCCACCAAGATCCAATGTTTCCCATGGCCTCCAAGGAGTAGGATCATCCCACGCTCATGAAGCCTAGAGAGAAAGAACTAGAGAGAGACCTGAGGTAAGTTTTGCACACACCGTGGGCAGGAATAGGTCAGGATTTGAAAATGAAAGACCTGAAAGAGAGAGACATCAAGCACATAGGCAAAAAAGAGATGAACAGGATTTTCCATTGCCTAGACCCCGAGAGCACCCAAGAACCCTTAGACCCACTCAAGTGATCAAGGCAATGAAGAATTATTTTGACGGGTCAGGAGATCCTTATGATCAGGTGGCCGAGTTCAAACAAGTGTTAAGAGCTCAACAGGTTGAGGATTTGTTCACCCAGTACGAGGCATTTGGTCTGAATCTTAAGGGCACTGCCTTAGCTTGGTTTCAACCACTGAGTAGTCACAACTATCGCGATATAGGTCAACTGCTAGACGAATTCATTGTAGAATTTTGCAAGAGTGCTATCAGGCATAACACTTCATCTTTGATCCACAGCTTCAAGCAGACACCCCAAGAAATAGTGCGACTAGCAGGTAGAAGGTTTAGACAGTACCTAGAAAGATGCCCTGCTCCAGAGCTACCCACACCAGCCAAACAAGTGGCTTTGTTCTTAAATGGCTTACTGAGCACAAAGTTAAGATCATATGTATACTTGAAAGAGCCTAGATCCATAGAAGAGTGCGTGCAGACATGCATTAACATAGAAGATAACTTGGGTGAGGAGTTAGGATTATCCAAACTCTATAGGGATTCAGATAGTTCTACTAGTCATACTTCAAAAATCTCCACGGAAATAGAGGAGATAGCTGAGCAAGTTGCCAAGAAGCTGGGAGTCCAAAATAAACAAACACAGAGAGTCACTCCATTGAATCGGTGTTATACTTGCGGAGGCGACCACATGGATAATGTATGCACATTGCACAACCAGAACATGAGAGAAAGGAATGCTCCATATTGCACTATTGAGAGAAAATATACGAACCACACGGCTCAAGATTGTCCCTATAATAGGCAGGCTGTTAGAGAGAATTATCAACAACCTTACCAACTAGGTAGGTATCAAAAACAATACCAACAGCCATATTATAGACCACAACAGCAATATCAGGCACAATATAGGCCACAACCAGTCTTGGGAAACCAGCCACCAGCTCCTGCCAACATGATTCCAGTCAAATATGCTATGGGAGAGGAAAATCCAAATAGAGCATTGGTGCCACTAACCCCATTGATACCAGATAATGACTCTCATGCTCATAGTTCAGACTACTCCCATGAAGGTAGTCCACATGCTTATTATACAGAGTCACCTGTACATAGTGAGATTTTCTCGTATCAATATGAGGCACCACCTATGGAGCAAAATTGGGAGCCAGAATACTCCAATGTCATGTACACAAATCCTAACCCTGGCCCCAATTGAGACAAATGAGACCACAAGCCCCTAGAGGATCTTGTTTTAGATGTCAAGGTGACCATTTCATTCGTGACTATCCCCACCCACCATCTCCGAGTCAAGGACACGCTATCACAATACATGTCTTTTGTCCTGATTGTGGCAAATACCATCTCCCCAGAGATTGTCCAAGAAACCCCTCCAGTGCACCCAAGATTACACCCATTAATGTGGTAGGCTTAGTGGTAGATTCAAGTTCAAGTAGTAGCAATGTGGCTCCTATACAAGCTGTCACTAGAGCACAAGCCTTAAAACAGGATAAACCAGCAGAACAATCAGAGTCGAGTGAATCAGGAGAGCCTAGTAAGAGGAAAACAAGAACATGGAAGGATACCAGAGAGAAGGCCAATCGCAAGTGGAATAAAAGTTATCGGAACTAGAAGAAAGCTTGAAAGACGCAAAAACAAAAATAGAAGACATTGCATCTCAAAACCCCTCGCATGCCAAAACTCCATCCACTCCACCTCATCCCACCCCACCACCCATTGTAAATAGATCGCAACCAGGTTCTGTTCTCGCAGACCCAACCCCAAAAGGCTTGGACATGATGTTCAAGGCCTACCAGGCTCGACTTCAAGAAGGGCCTACAGCTGCAAATCTAGACAAGAGTTACCCTAGAGCAGATTTAGAGATTGAACGGATGAAAATGTGCATGAAAATGGTAGAACAAGCTCAAGCTATACTCGAGACTACTCAAAAGTTCAATCAGACAAACTCTATCAAACCAGATTTGCATTTCCAAGGCTTACTAGAAAGATTAGAGCAATTGGTAAACAAACCACAAGTTTCTTTACCTCTAGAGGCTCAACCAGTTATTGAAAGAGGAAGCTCACCACCAATGGGAGCTTATATTCCTAATTCCACAGATGCTGGAATACCTCCTTCAATTCAACAGTACTCTCAAGAGTTCTTGCGGGAAATACAAGAAGAGAAATGGGCCAAGGAGAAGGGTAATTCCCCTCCTATTCCTGAGATTGATGATCTTCATTATCAATTTCCCCAAGACATTCCATCTATTTACGGAGATGAAGCAGATCAACAAGAAGATGAAAGATTAGATTTTGAATCTAATACCCTAGAAGAACTCCCTCAATTTCCAGGTCCATGGGAATCTGAATCTCTCCAGATTAGAGCTCCCACAATACTGGTAAGAAATGAAGACTCAATGGTTCCGAGGAACACTGATGTCCTGAAGAACACTAAGGTTCAGTGTCACCTCACTGTAGAAGAGCTGCTCAAAGCAAATCCTGAGCTATGGAATCATGTGAAGGATCAGGTTCCAGAACTTGAGTCCAATATGCCAAAAACAGGCTCTAAGCAAAAAGTACCAGAGATACCTCTAGACAAAATAGGGGACACGTGTGACGGTGAAGAAGGTAATATTTATCTTCCAATCACCTACCAAGGTTACACAACCAAAGCAATCATAGATTCACGTGCTGGTGTTGCTATTGCGACCACCTCCTTGTGGAAGCAATGGGGCAAGCCCACATTAAGACCAACTAGAATGAAGCTTCAAATGGCTGATGGTCATTTTGAAAGACCTCTAGGATTGCTAGAAGGGATAACTCTAACCACTTGTGGTGTGGAGTTTGAACATACATTTGCTATATGTGACTTTGAGAAAAATAATGTATATGAGATGATCCTAGGAAGACCCTTCCTACAACAATTGCAAATAGTACAGGATTGGGGAACTAACTCCTTGTACTTACAACACTTAGGGGTCACCACCAAGGTCAATTTGAAGGATTACACCTTCAGAGATGTACCACCCCTACAGTGGAATTCTATCCACAAAGCGAAAGAAGATTCCATCTCTGTGCATTCTGAAAGTTCACCTGATCCATCATGGCTGCATGAAGATACTCATTTGTGGATGTGCAAGGTCGTAGAGGAGGAGGAAAAACATTTAAAGGCAAGAGAAGAAGGAACTTCGCCAGGAGATAGACCAATTAAAGACCTAGCCTATACACCGATGATCTTTCCAGATGAGGAATTTGAGCCTCATGGCTGGCCAAAAATCTTAGCCACCATGGACATTGCTGTCAATGAAGAACAATGGACACCTCATTGTGATGAGGAGGGTTATGATATCTCAGTGTTCATGTGTCAGCCCTTGCTAGAAGAATGTGACCCTAAGGATGTCATAGAAGAAGAAGAAAATGACGATGATATAGAGTCCATTGTGATGGATAGTTGCTTTAACTCAGAGCAGCACTATCTAGAAGATATAGGAGTGTTCACCCAGAAAGAAGAAGAACCTCTCACAAGTATTAAAACGGTAAATTCAAAGGGTGGAAGTGAGAGCAGTCAAAAAAAAAAAGAAAAGAAAAGTAGTGAAACAAGAAGGGGAGGAATCATTGTTTGAAGTACCAGAAAACTTCAAGAAATATGAAGTCGATGACCGCAAAATTTTGGTACGCATGCCTAAGAGAGAGGCCATCATAGGAGAATCATATGATAATAAAGAAAAGACCAAGAAAATTGTAGTGACCATTGAAGAGAACGAAGAGAGATGCACATACATAGGAGATGACCTAAGTGCAAAAGAAGAAATGGAGCTTGTAGCTCTATTAAGGGAATATAGGGATGTGTTTGCATGGCACTATAGAGACTTGAAAGGGGTAGATCCAAAAATTTGCTCTCATACTATCCCCATGACTGCTGATGCCAAGCCCACCAAACAGAAGCCCTACACATATAATGACACTTATGCAGCCAAGATAAAAGAAGAAATTGATAGGTTGATTGAAGCTGGATTCATCTATGAGATTGAGCATACTGAATGGGTGTCCCCCATTGTAGTGGTGCCCAAGAAGAACAAAAAGTTGCGAGTGTGTATTAACCTTAAAAAAGTTAATGCCGCTACTATCAGAGATAGTTATCCACTTCCAATCACGGAACACCTTTTGGAGCGTGTTGCAGGCAAGGAAGTTTATAGCTTCCTTGATGGGTTTTCAGGTTACAATCAAGTAGCCATTGCCCCAAAAGATCAACACAAAATAGCTTTTGCTACAGAGTGGGGAATCTTTGCATTTCGTGTGATGCCATTTGGGCTCACCAATGCACCTGCAACATTCCAAAGGCTCATGTGTCATGTCTTCAAAGAGTTCTTGCGAAAGAGCTTAGAAGTGTATGTGGATGATTTATGTGCTCATTCCCAAGAAAGAAGGTTTCACATCCCTGAGTTCAGACAAATCTTCAACAAGTGTAGAGAATATCGAGTGTGTCTGAACCCAGAAAAGTGTGTGTTCATGGTGCTTCAAGGTAAAATCTTAGGTCATATTGTTTCTAAGAATGGAATCTCAATAGATGAAGATAAGGTATGGGCCATAGCGGAACTACCAAGGCCAAGGAATGTTAAAGAGGTACAAGCCTTTATGGGCCATTTTGGATATTACCGTAGGTTTATCCACATGTACGCGATCATAGCTAGACCCCTTTATGCCTTGTTGTCTAATTTTGAGTGGAACGACGCATGCGAGAATTCTTTCAACGAACTGAAGAAACGTTTGTGCACAGCACCAATACTGACCACTCCTGATTGGAATAAACCATTCCATGTCCATGTGGATGCATCCAATCATGCCATAGGATGTGTGGTTGCACAACCCACAAGTGAAGGAAACTTAGATTTGCCCATAGCATATGCTAGTAGACAGCTCACTGCAGCTAAACGGAACTATACCACAATTGAGCGAGAGGGCTTAGTCATGGTATATGCTGTGAAGAAGTTTAGAGACTATTTATTGGCCAACAAGCTCAAGTTTTTCACTGATCATCAAGCTTTGTTATATTTGGTCAATAAACCTTGCAATACTGGACGCTTAGTAAGATGGTTCCTCTTACTAATGGAATATGACTTTGAAGTTGTTGTCAGGAAAGGTAGAACCCACCTTCGGGCAGATCACCTTTCTCGCATTACTTCAGGAGAGTCACCACAAGGAGTGTCTGATGACCTACCTAATGCTTATCAGTTCAATTTGGAAGTTGTTCCCAAATGGGCAAATAAGTTGGTACCAGTCCTAACCTTTGGCCCTGCAAATAAGAATGTGAAAACATCACAAGAAGAAATTGTAAGATCACAAAAATATCACATATTGGCAGGAAGCATGTACAAACAAGATACTGAGGGTGTATTAGCTTGTTGTGTTGAGGACGATGAACATAGTAGTTGGTTGCAACAAGCCCATGAAGGAATGCTAGGAAATCACTATTCTAAACAACGAACATTGCAGAAGTTGAAACGTTTAGGAGTGTATTGGCCTAGCATGGACAAAGAAATACATGAGTGGATCAAGAATTGTCCAATGTGTAGAGAGAGACCACCAGTGGAGCATGCGACCCTTTATCAAGTATCATTGATTCCAGATTGGAGTGCTCCATTGGTAGAGTTTATGAGATCGGGAAGATTACCCAAAGAGGCCAGTCTAGCAAGAAGACGAAGCATGGAGCAAGAGGCTCAAGGCTATGCCTTAGTAGGAGAGAACATATACCGAAGAGGCAAAGATGGTTACTTAAGACTGTGCATTCATGAATCAGACTATTTAAAGGTCTTAGAGACTGCACACAGTGGTGTTGCAGGTGGACATTTTGGTCTTGACCGAGTGATCAAGACCATTCTATTCTCAGGACTTTGGTGGCCCACTCTTGATATGGATGCACATACCTATGTGAAGAAATGTGACACATGTCAACGTGCACAATATCCAGTTAGAAAAGACGAGATGCCTTTGAGGCCAATGATGGGAGGGCGTGCATTTTCGAAGTGGGGCATAGACTTCATAGGTCCTATCAACCCCCCAGCTAGAAACTCCCATGCAGAATATATTATTGTAGCCACAGATTATCTTACAAAGTGGGTAGAAGTGAAAGCCACAACAAAGAATGATGCTCAGACTACGGCTAAGTTTTTATTCGAGAATGTGATCACGAGATATGGGCTACCAATAGAGTTAGTGAGAGGTAGAGGCACACACTTCTTGAATGATGTCATTGAAAATCTTCTCCAAGAATTCTTGGTGATACATAAAAAGTCTGCCCCTTATCACCCACAAGCTAACGAACAAGCCGAGAGCACCAATAAGATCCTCTGTAATGTATTGACAAAACTGGTAAATAATAAACGCTCTGATTGGGATAAACAGCTTCATCATGTTGTTTGGGCTTATCGAGTTGCCTATAAAACGGTACTGAATGCCACCCAATTTCAGATGGTCTTCGGGCAGAATGATGTTCTACCATTGGACTTCCTCATCCCAGCCTTAAAGGTAGCACATGAGCATGAATGGAATGGACATGAGTTGTCCTCCAGGATCTTTGATCTAGAACGCTTAGGTGAGACGAGGCTACGAGCGGCAGCAGGCATCTATGCTGCAAAGAAAAGGCAAAATGCATACTTCGATGCACACATTAAGGATAATGGACTGAAAGAGGGAGATCTAGTGTTGGTTTACACACTAAAACAACATGCGCGTAAGTTGGAAAAAAGAGGATATGGACCCATGATCATTAATAGAATTTTCACTAGTGGTGCAATTCAGTTGGCCACTCTAGAAGGTGATATCTTGCCAAACTATATTAGTGGTTGTAGAGTCAAGCTATATCAAGAACCTCTTACTGAGGATATGCTTACGAGACTCAAAACTGCTAAGAAGAGAAAAGAAGAGGAGTTATGGGTGAGGGAAGAAGCACAAGCAGAGGCTAGAGAGCGCATAAGGCGAAATAAGTTAAGGCGACTAGGCCTAGATGTCAACTCAAAAGCTCCAAAATATCACATGGATATGTGCCAAAAGTCAGGCATAGCGACTTCTCAAGTCATTGACCGACGTCCCTTTGTGACCATAGAGATAGGACAAGGAAAGGGTGCAAGGACTGTGAAAGCATTGATTGACTCAGGTGAAGCAAGTAGTGCAGTTCGACTTTCCTACTGCCAAGACTTGCAGTTGAACATCAATCCCATAGAAGCTTATCTCATAGGATTGGGAGGTGTGGAAACCCCTTGTTTGGGCGAGGTGGAACTTCCCATCTACCTACAAGATGTTCCAATGAAAGTCAAAGTGCTAGTGTGTCAAGATGAGAACCTTACAGAACCACTTGTCTTAGGACAAGATTGGATTTATGACAATGGAGTCAACTTAAACCTAAGAAGTCAAATTCTTCAAGTTTGGGTACATGAACAATGCATTACATTAGAATTAGAGAACTGCATGCTCCCCGATCATGGCACCACACACTCTCTTAGCTCTTCTAAGACTAATCATATGGAAGAAGATGTTGTATGTGTGAAAAGCTCTATGATGCAGAAGGAGTCAATCGTGGAAGAAAAGGTTCGAAGGCGGGTGGATCTTTCTTCTTCTCCCAAGAATCAAGTAGCCACACTCGTAAGTCCACCACAGAGGCACACACAACCGATCACGACAATGGCTACATCAAATAGAAAGACACCATTCGATAAGAAAGCAGTTCCGAGCATGACGCAGATCTGGGTACGCAAAGGAGAGAAACCACCAGCCTTGCCCCCACAAACCCCATCCAGGCAATCCAACCAGGCTAGACAACAAAGGAAGAAGCTCGGACAAGCTCAACCACAAGATTTTTGAAAAATTTGGGTGCCTAAGAAATTAGTTGCAGCTCAACAAGGGCGATTACACATGTGGGTACCCAGGGAGCTCTTACGTCCGCAACAACCTATGCTCTCCCATACGCGAAAAGTCTCAACAAAGAAGCCAAGGCAAGGCAAAGGTGAGAACCAAACACCAAGAGCAAAAGTGGACCAACTAATCTCTTCAACGCAAGTCAAACCACCAGCCACAGAGGTATGGGTATGGAAGCCAAAAGCACCGGTAGGCCCCAGAGAACCAAAGGGCCAAGCCCGAAGGATCCAACCCTCAAGAAACCATCCAAACATGAAACAGCCAAAGGAGATCGCTACACAGTCGAAGACTGTTCTCAAATGGATCCCTATAAGGAAGAATGATCAACTGCCATCTCGAGATACAATGGATATCTCCAACAAAGATGGAGTCAACATCTGCAAATGACATCAAGCCTCGATGAGCGACAACCATGTGCTCCTCGCACAACCCAGTCTTTTGCACCATTCAGGTCATGCATTTCCAAAGTATGCATTAATATAGGGCCACATTACATGGCCGTGCATAGACACATTGGAAAGTCCCATGCACAAGAGCACATTGACATACATCAACTATTTTTTCAGATTCTAACATCCGTCTTCTTGTTTGGTGACATTGTGCCAAAAAAAAAAAAAAACTTGTTCCTAGGCTTGGCTCTTGGAACATGAATGAGTCATGCTTAGTTGAAGGTGGAATTGTTGATTACTAGGCATCTATCAATTTGGATAGAAGTGTGTCTCGGCTAGCAGATGATATTATTGCTGCCTTATCTGGTAGATGGCAAGCATTTGGCATGAACATGGCATCTACAACTATGATTTTCTCTTACCATGGTAGGAATGAAGAGCTTGAAGGTCCACAACTTGAGTGATGCTTAACTACTTCATGTACGAGAGCATCCAAGGAGATATCTGCAAAGGGTAGTTCTGGAGGAGAAGACTCCTGCATATGAGAGGAGAGAGGATCAACCACTCAAAAGATCTCATCAGTGGACCATCAACATGGACATTCATCAACAATGTTCCATCCCAAAGACCGAGTGTACAACACGAAGAGATAAACATCGATCAACCTTCTCCATGGTAAGTATCTTTACTCTGGAAACACCATAACCATGATAGCTTAGGAAACCTCTTCGTCGGCAAACCCTTGAGCACTTAGCTCAAGACCCCAATTTTTGCACCATACTTTTTCCGATGCATTTTCCACGTAAGCATGCATAGGGCTACATTACAAGGCCGTGCACAAGGCACATATGTTCCTCAACCCATACACGAACACACTTACCCATCACTCAATATGGGTTATGAGTACTTGGCATGACTACTATGAACATCAACTGTGGAAGATCTAGAAAACATCAACGGAGACTCACAACGACACAATCAAACTGATTCAGACGACTTTTGTTCATACAGAAGGGACACTCCCTCTCAAGGCACTACTTGGAACAACCACTACAACAAGGGTCTGTCAGGGACGACAGACTCGAGAGGGGGGGGAGTGTTGAAGCTCAAAGTCAAGGACAAAGCATGGAAGCACATCAAAAAGGTGAACACACAAGGAAAGGGAGCAAGTAGGGAGCTCCATGAAGTACATGTCAACTTTTCAGAAGAATCCCCTACAAAAATAGTGATTTCCATCACTAAAACCTTTGTAAATACCATTTTCTATTTTTGTAGCTCCATTTTGTGCAAGCCGAGGAGTCCTCGAGCTTGAGGAGTATTAGAAGTACCATCGTTACCAATTTTCATAATTTTTAGACTTCGTTTGAGCCCTCAAATAAGCCTTGGAACCTAATTTTTAACTAGGCGGGAGACTAGGTCTGGACAGGGCCAAAACTAGTCAAAAAACTATAAAAAGAGCTAGAGAGCTCATTTTTAGGGTTAGCTTGTTAGAGAATAGAGCTTTTGTAAGAGAACCCTTTTGCAATCGAAGCTTTCCATTGTTCCTCTCTTTGATCTTGCCTTGTGTGCGTGTGTGTAAGTGTGTGCATGCTTGTGTGCTTTCACTCACACACTTGTGCCTTCACTGGCTCGTGGTCTTCATACCAGTCCTCACGCCTTCGCGGATTGACAAGTAAAGGAGGTGGTGCTTACGCTTGAGCTACAATATGTTTATGTATATGTATATGTATATGTATATGTATATGTATATGTATATGTATATGTATATGTATATGTATATGTATATGTACATGTATATGTACATGTATATGTATATGTACATGTATATGTATATGGATATGTATATGTATATGTATATGTACGTGTTGATGGAGTATATCCACTCCTAGTTGCAAAAGAATAATGATAGGCCCTTCCTAAGACCAAACAATTCACTACCATAGTCCACCAAAAGTTGAACTGCTCTCTGGACCTGAGTAGAAGGTTCATGATCTTTGATAACCTTAGTCATGAAAGTATAATGCCTAGCAATATAACTATCATAAACAAGCTGTGAGATTGGATGTTTTACCCTTGTTGACCTCCTGTCTTCTCCTTTTGGTGGAATGAACCTTCTTTGCCTTGATGCCTTGATCTGTGCTTTGGATGTAGCTCCCCCTTCTAACTTAGGTTCTTCAAAGTCTTCAACTTCATGTCCACATTCATCAAGCTCTATCAATCTTGCCTTTCCTTTAATCACTGATTGATGGGCTGAATCCATGCTCAAACTCCTTTGTATGCTTGGACCACTGATTTTCAAGCTATCTTGAAACCTAGCTTCATATCTCCTCTATGCCTCTTCAATATCTTCATCCTGCAAAGAACTTTTGAAGCATACCATGGTTTGAGTTCATCAAACACTACATCTCTAGATACCTTTAACTCCTTTGTATTGGGGTTATAGCACCTGTAACCTTTTTGCTCCATAGCATAACCAATAAACATACATTGTTCAGCCCTTGCGTCTATCTTACCTCTCAATTCTGGTGGCACGTGTGTAGCATACACACCCAAAAATTCTAATGTGTGAAAGATCTGGTTTCCCTCCACTGTATGCCTCGTTAGGTGTCATGTCATGTACCTCTGATGTGGGACACCTATTCATGAAGTACGCAACAGTAGATATGACATTTGCCCAATATGCTAAAGGCACATTCATTTTATTTAACATACTCCTAGAAATTTTAGCAATATACCTATTCTTCCTCTCTGCCACCCCATTTTGTTGGGGAGTATACCTGCAAGTGATTTGCCTTTTTATACCTTGGTCCTGCAAGAAATCACAAAAATCATGGGAGAAGTATTCTCCCCATCCATCGGACCTTAGGGTTTTGATGTAGCAACATGTCTTCTTTTCAACTTGTGCCTTGAATCTTTTGAATACATCAAATACATCTGATTTTTTCTTTATACAATACATCCATACTTTTCTTGAGTAGTCATCTATGAAGGTCACAAAGTACCTATTACCTATAAGAGAGGGATCTTTGGTTGGCCCCCACACATCTGTGTGCACGAGGTCTAACACACCATGTGCTACATATCCACTCTTCTTGAAGGGAGGCCTAGTAGACTTGCCTAGTTGACAAGCTTCACACATCTCATGCAACATTTGTAATGAAAAATGTCATAAAACGCTTACCAATTTCCTCTTCTCCATGTCTTTCAACCTTTGAATGTTGATGTGACCACACCTTTTGTGCTACAAATCCAAATCTCCAATCGTCTTGTCCCCATAGGTGATGAACATTGCCTTGTTGCTTTGTCCTTTGCCAATGTCAAGAGTAAACATCCTTCCTTCCTTCTTTCCTTTGGCTATCAGCTCATAGCTATTCCTTGAGTCTTCAATAAAGCATCCTTTGTGGTTGAACTTGACTTGGTATCCCTTTTCAACCATCTTTCCAATAGAGATTAAGTTCTTTGTAATAGTGGGAACATGCAATACCTCAAATAGTCCTCTTGCTTTGTGGTTGCCTTCAAGCTTCACATCTCCAATTTGTTTTATCTCATGCTTTGTGTTGTCTCCTGTCTCCACAAAGCCTCTTTGCTTGGGTGCTCGAAGATTGTTGAAGTACTCCTCTTTACTTGATATGTGGTTACTACTACAACCACTATCTATATATACGCCACCTCATCATGTGGTTGACCTTCACTTTTATGCTTCATATCTAACAAATACTCGTTTTCTGAATTTGTTGAGGAGTTAGCATAATTACCTTGCTGTAGCTCAGTGATGAGTAACACCTCCTTTAATGTCAATCCGGGAAGACATGAGGATGGTATGAAGACCACGAGCAAGTGGAAGCACAAGTGCGTGAGTGAGAAGCACACAAGCATGCACACACATACACACACACGTGCACACGCAGTAAGAACAAAGGGAGTAGACAATGGAATCGCTTCTATTGCAAGAAAGTTCTCATACAAGCTCAAACTACAAGAAGCTAACCTCAAAAATGAGCTCTCTAGCTCTATTTATAGTTTTTGACTGACTTTGGCCCTGTTCAGACCTAGTGTCCGGCCTAGTTAAAAATTAGGTTCCGGGGCTTATTTGAGGGCCCAAACGAGATCTAAAAATTATGAAAATTGGCAGGCAACTACATCTAAGGCTCCCCAAGCTCGAGGACTCCTCGGCTTGTACAAAATGGAGCTACAAAAAGGTGAAATGATATTTACAAGGGTTTGTAGTGATGAGAATCACTTTAGAATGATGTTGGGGTTTTTGAAAAAAATGAAGGGTAGCCTCAGTGCTAGATCTGCATGTGTGTCCATACTTGCTTCTTCCCGCATCCTGTCAACACTCTCCCCCCCCTAGGGTCTGTCGCCTCTGACAGACCTCTTTTCCGCCGTTTGATCAATGTATTTTTGCAGGAGGTCGGTTGCCAATTCGTGTTCTTTGATTTTTAAACCTCTGATTAGATCTCGTTGCAAGGCCTCCCAATCCACTGTACCAGGCATGTCAGGTTGTGGCATCGTGTAAAGCTCGGAGTGCATCGTTTGCTCGCATGCAAAGAGATGGAGTAGATGCGTAGGCCGTGGCGCAAATACCTCTGAATGTGCTTCCCAAAACCCCGTGGTGAACATGTCGTCAAATGTTTGCTTGTAACAGGCAGGGAGATATCTTATGCGTGCATGCCATGCGTAAGCCACTCGTATGCTCGGGGTTGTGCTCATATCATATAGCAGGTCGTAGTTACCATTAATAAACCCTAGAATAGGAGGTTGAATACGGCATACATTGCGAAAAGTTTTGAGTACGACCTGCATCATGTCGAGGATCTTGAGCATCATCTGTGCAGCGACATCTGGCATAGGGTGGAGGCGTGGTATCCAATGTCTGATGGTTGCAATCATGTATGACACTGTAGGAGTACCGGTTGGGGGGGCGATAGCGGGGTAGTTGAGCCATTCTTTACAGTTTGCGTTATTCTGAACCTTGATGGCAAAAGCTTTCCATGATCTGCGTCTTTGCACTGGCCCAAAACACGGATTGTACTTCAAATGCATGGGGGCATGATCCCATGTTCGAAGCATTTCTGGGTAAGTTTCGAGTAACTTTTGCCTCCACGTTGGTTGGAATATGGCCCCTTTTTGTGCCGCTTCTGGTATGTCTTCTGGTTCGAACTGTGTGGCAAATGTTGGGCACTTGTTGGTGACTCGTTTGATTTCTGCATTGTAGTCAGCCAACAATACAAAATAGGGCTTGTATTGCAGTTCTGAACTAGTGATAAGGCGTCTAGGAGCGAGGTGCCTGAAGTATTCTGAGTGAAGGATGGTGTCCTCAATGGCCTTCATTGCCAGCATCTGAGTGGATATCCGCTCCTGATGAGTTTTCCCCATCTCCTCTACTTGTTTCATCCATGCCGATGGGGGTTCCTCATAGGTATCTTGACCTTCTTCTGTTACGCGTCCTCCTGGAAGTGGTTGAGGCTCGTAGTCGTCGTCGAATGCTTCCTCCACTGGGATGGTAACTGCTTCTTCTTCTGACGGTTGCTCTGGTGGGGAAGGGGGTCGTTCGTACTGCATCAACTTCAGTTTTAATTCTGCGATCTGCTGCCGTAACTCCAGCACGTCGTTGGGCGTTGAATGTTCAGGTTCGGTTGAAGTAGCAGCGTCTGTCATTTCTTTATGTTCCTGTCGGTGTGGTGTAGACTCTTGGGGTCTCTGTAAGTCCTTTAGCTGGTCGGCAAGCTGATCATGTGCTTCTAATAGATTGGCATACGTTTCCAATATTTGTTGTATGCTTTCTGAGGGGACCGCTTGAAATTTGACCGGGTCTATGGGTGCTCCCGGGGTGTTCTCCATGGCAGCCTCGAGGTTCTCTTGGTTTTGTTGTTGAAGCCGTCTATTCTCTTCTTGCGCTGCTGCCAGATGTCGTCGTAGCAAAGCCATGTTTCGTTGAAGCCGTGCATTGCGGCCCATTTGATCGCGCAGCTGTTCCTCCATGGCTTTGCTCTCTTCCATATGTCTCGCTTTGAGTTGCGCATTTGCCTGTTCGAGGGCGGAGATCTTGCTTTGTGACTCCGTATGAATGAGCTCCAAAGCATTGACACGCTCTTGGAGTGTTGCTGAGAGGGTGCAAAGCCCTTTGTTATTTTCTTCCAATAATGTATATTCTTGCTTAAGCTGAGTGGCAGCTTCAAGCATCGTGTCGAGTGCAAGACTAAATGAGGTGGAAGATGCAGGGGGTTGGGAAGTGGGAATGGGAAAAGTGGATGTTGTGCCTACCGTGTGTGGAAGTGGTGATGTGAGTGTAATAACCTGTGATGGTGTTGTGAGAACAGTGGTGGTGGGTGATCCAGCGGATGGTGAGATGTCCATGGGATCGGACATGAGTGAGTGTGATTCGTGAAATGTGAACACCGGGACGGTGGGTGGTGTGATAGTGGTGGCCGCGAATGTGGGGGAGTGAATTGGGGGAAGGGACTTTTTCTTATGTTCCTCAACCTGTTGAAGAATGTTTGCAAGGTAGGTCCAGAAGGAGGGCTGGGTGGTTAGTGTGGCGCTCGAGGCATTTACAAGGGACGGGGTAGGTAGAGTTTGGGGGGGAGGAAATGGAGGGGTGGAGGGTAAAGAGATGGAAAGAGTCTGACTAGTGACAGATGGTTGTCCAAAGGCATGGGGGAAGAAAGGGTGACCTAATTGAGGTTCAAAAACCTGAGTGACAGAGATGGATGAGGGTGAAGGGAGGAGAGTGGAAACGGGGGTGTGTACAATGGTCTCACTATAGGAGGAGGATGTTTGTGTAGAAAGACACGTGGAGAGAGGCTCTGAGGGTGGGATAGGAGATGATGGGGGAGATGGGGCATGCGTAATTTCCTCCGGTTCATCATTGTGCCTAGGGCTAATCATGTGCACATCTTCTGATGTGGACGTAGCTAACGCGGTAGATACTTCCATCTAAATCATCTTTCCTTGTCGCGGCCGTGTATCAATTCTTCTTTGATCATAAGCAGGGTTCTCTTGATAGACCATGGTTCTCATTGCTTCACTGATGCCACAGGTGTCCGCCAACAGATTTAGTGATTCTACAAACTGGGGGTCGATATGCTCTGATTGTAACATCTGATTTACTAGGGCCCTATTTGCTTCTTCTGACATTTTATGGCGTCTTTGTACCTGCTTGATTGTTTGGTATAGTCGTTTGAGCTGTGCCGTATATGCAGGGGCTTCGTCTTCACTCTCTTCCGGGTTATCTCTTGGTGCCTTCTCCTGAGCTTGTGTGCTTGGTCTTTGAGGAGGTTGTGCCACTCCTATCTCCTGTACACTACTTGTCTCGCCTCGTGCATGTTCTCTTTGGGTTGATGCCCCCGGATCGACGTTGTCAGGGCAACCTTCACTGTCTGATAGATGAGCCGTCTGCAGAAATGTTTCAAAATCAAAGTTTGGGTCCTCGGTGAAGGTGGCCATCGCTGCAAATTCCGCATCGGTAGGTAGCGGAGGGGCAGAAGGAATGGGTTGTACCACCTCTCTTGGTTGAGACTCCTGGAGATGGATTGTGATTGGTGCCACCGGGGCTTCCTCTCTAGTGGAGACTTCGGCGGTGGTTGCTGGAGGGATCAGGACTTGTGAAAGGGATCCACGCATTCTTTTTGCAGGCTGACTCCCTGACTTTCGCCCTTTGAACAGCTCCAGGTGTGCATATTTTAGAGCTCGAGCAACTGGCACATCATATGCCAGACATCTGTAGATGATTCTAGTCAACGCACAGCAACCATGTAGAGTGGGCTTCCTCACCCCCCGCTTGCCTGCCTCATACGCCTGATCTAAGATCCATACCGGCATCTTAATGGGCAAGCTTCCGGTCTCTGCTAAATACAATCCGTACCATATCTTCTTGTGAGGCTGAGTGAAGCGGTCCTGAGCTGGAAATGCGAAGTGCTGGAGGCACATCCGCAGGGGTATGGCGATGTTGGGGGTGAGGGCGCACATGTCTTTAAGCTTCTTGACTCTATTGCTTTTCATTGATTCTGGTATCAAGGGGTCGCGATCTGAAGGCACATGAGTGCCATACATTTGAAGGGCCTCCCTGATTAATGTTACATTTAATTCAAACTTCCTCATCTCCTCCAGATTAGATAAGGAGGGCACCCAGAATGTGCCTGAATGATCTTTATCCCCGGTAGGTTTCAACGTAGCAATCAAGTAGTAACACCTGAGGAAGTCAGGTTTTGGTAGAGCTGCACTGAAGTAAGTTTGAAGTCCTGCCTTTTGCCAGATCTCTTGAAGTGGAGCTGCATTTTGCAAGGTCTCAAATTCTCTTGAAAAGAATTGGAAGGTCCACCAAACCCCTCCACACTCCATCTTGGACTCCCAGATGTGATCTGCATCTCCCAAATCCCCTGGCATTTCATTGAACCAATGGGAGTGCCCTTTTACTCTTTCGGTTAGCCCACTGGGTGGATCTGGAATAGGAATCCTTCGCACATTCAAGAATTCTTCAGGCCTAGCCGTTGGTGGAGCTTCCACTGGCATGGCATCCCAATTGATAGGAGCACCAGATCCCGCCTGAGAGCTTGTGCCTGCCGCTGTTGCCATGAGAGTAGGTTGCTTATCTGCTGGAAGACGAAAGGCACATTAGTGTTGCATAGGAAACAGGATGTAATGGTGTTCCCTTCACAATACTAACACGACAATCCCGGAGGTCAGTGATTAGTGGTGAGGTGTTTATGATATGTGTGAGTGGTGATTAAAGGTCAGTGTCATCCTAGATGCATACTTTGGTTATGCAATGGGCTCGGAATGCTTCTATGTTAGTGTGGACGGATTTACAGAATAGGGTCAGGGGGTTTAGTACATCGTTTAATTCTCCACACTTTGATACAGGAGTCGTAGCTCTTAGAGCTAAGGACAGGTGAAGATTTCGGTCTGAGAGTGTGATGTATGTGGGACCTTGTGGGTACCCATTTCCAGACATTCCTGGGGTTGATGGGAGTGGGGGCAGTGAGAGGTGTAGGTATCTTATCACTTTCTGCGTTGTTGGCCAAGAGTGCTTGTGAAAGCTGCTTCATCCTCGTGCCTGTAGGTGAAGTAATTTGGGCTTGTAAGCTAGCCTTGGGCACCCATATCTGTCTAGCATTAGGGGTGGCCTTCATTGACCGCTTAGGAACCCAAATAGAAATGGTACGCCCAGGGGTTATCCTAGGGGGCTTCTTCACTTTGTTCCTTGATGGTGAGGCTCGTTTCCTGTTTCTTTGAGAATCTGCTATTGGATCTGTGGGTTTTCCATCCTTGCGCATCCAGATCTGCTTCACACCATGAGATGCTCCATATTGCGCGGGTTGGCGCTCCTGCCTCTTGATTAGCGGCCTCCTTCGTGTAGCGTGATGTTCGGTCCGTTCGTTTAGCATCTTCTTGGACTCATTTAGGAACTCCTTCTTGGCTCCTGAACCTTCAGTAAGATTGCCATTCCTCTGCACCATAGAAGTTTGGACAAGCACCACATGGTTAACTTCGTGTGGATTCCTGGAGGGATCAGGAGTTGGTGTCTGTTCTATTGGTTTGAGCGCTTGCTTTTCTAATTCAACCGTGAGACGACCTTGGCCTACCCAAGTCTGAAGAAGTCCACTTCTTAGGTTGAGGTTGACTGCGTGATCATAGATCCAGTCTTGGCCTAAGACAAGAGGTTCGGTCAGATCCTCGTCTTCACACACTAGCACTTTTGCTGGCATGAGGACCTCTTGCATGTAGAGGGGAAGATCCACCTCTCCCATACAAGGGGTTTCAACACCTCCTAATCCTATCAGATATGCTTCTATGGGTTTTACCTCCAACTGCAGCTGCTGGCAATAAGAAAGCCGAACTGCACTTGTGGCTGCTCCTGAATCAATTAAAGCCCTCACGCTTGTTGTGTTGTCCTTTTGTCCTATTTCTAGGGTCACAAAAGGTCGTCGGTCTACTATCTTATGGGTGCGTCCACCTGAAGCCTCACACATGGCCATGTGGTAGCTTGGAGACTCTTGAGTGTCCGTCATAGGTGTTGGGGCTTCACTCACTAATTAGGCATTGATATATGAAGACATATGGAGACATATGATGGAGGAAAGAAGAAGTGAAGGAAAGACCTACAGAAAATCAAGCCTAAGTGAAGGGACAATTTCACTATTGTAAATTAGTGCAACATTAGAGTCTAGATTTGTAATTGATCTTTAGAACTTACGAGTTCAAGTCTAGATGAATGAAAACCATAGGTATATAAGTTAATTTGAGTCAGAAACATGTATGAGAGAACTAAATTTTGTAGTTTGAGGGAGTAGAGAAAAGTCGTGTAATTTCTGAGAGAGATGGTGAGAGAAAACTTCTGAGTCTGATAGAGTTTTCCATGGCTGTGAGCAAAATTAGGCCAAGCCATTTTGTACACACCTTCTCTGATAATCAACACATGTTTGTGTAGAATCATTGTGTCTAATTCCTATTGTACATTGAGTCTCAAGTCATTTCATATGACTATGAAAGTTAGTTGACAGTTACGACTTTTCTGGCGCACATTTGACTGATCTTCTGAAGGTCAGATCTCGAAGCATGGTGTAAAGTTTTTGGTAAGTGATAGCTCGTTTGAAAGCTATTATCCTCAACTACATTTGGTCAAAAGATCTTTGAGAAACGGGACGCGTACTCAGAGAAATCAGTTTAAGAGTGAAGGTATGTCAAATCGATGAAGTAAATTTTCAGTTTTCAGACATAGTGTAAAGATTGGTACAAAATCAGAGGATTGTGAAGTTATTGCTTGAAAGTTTTGTTTGTTATGTGTTGCTTAACACTAGCAAGAACTTCTCTTAGCAAGTAATCAAAAGATTTAGCAAAGATTAAGCTAATACAGGTCAGATTGAAGGATTGAAGAAAAGGCGCAGATTTCTGTGAAGTGAAATTTGGATTTTCACTAAGTTTAGAGATGAAGACTTACAATGTGAGTATTGCTAAGCTAATGATGGTTATGGAGGTCTTCTAATACCACATTAGTTTAGTTCTTGTGGTGTTTCACACACCAACAAGTGGTATCAGAGCAGATAAGGTCCTCGAGAAGTAAAGGAGAGCAGATACAAGAAGATTTGAAGAGTTCTTTATCAAAGAAGGAGGAAGCTGAGGTGTTCAACAACCAAAGTCATCAGAAGAGTATTTCGAAGTTGCTCCCAAGGGTAAAGGTCTACAAAAGGTATCAATCTTTAACCTTACACTTACAGGTTGAAGCAGAAGCAAGGATACCATGGCAGATCATGTGTCCATTGACAAATTGGACAGAGATAACTATCCTGCTTGGGTAATGAGGATGGAGGCCTTACTTATGAGTAAGGACTTAATGGTATATGTGACAGGTGAAGAGGAGAAGCCTAAATTTGAAGATGAAAGTCATCCAAGGAAGGAAGAGCTAGAAGCTTTGAAGCTATGGCAGAAGAGAGATGCAAGTGCAAGAGCTTATATATACAACACTATTACAGATCATTTATTGCCACACATCAGAGGTTTAGAAACAGCTGAAGATATTTGGAATGCTTTGGAAGATCACTTCCAAAACACCACTAAAGCTAGGAAAGCTAGCTTATGGTCAGAGTTCACCACATTCAAGAAGAAGCAAAATCAGAACATTAGTGATTATGTCACTAAGATGAAAGACTTGGCAGATAGCCTTGGATCTATTGATGAGGATATTGAAGATCATAGGTTGATAGCTCAATTACTTGCAGGATTAAGAGGTGATGAAAGGTGGAAGCCTTTTGTACTTTCAACAGAACTCTCATTAAACCATTATGTGCCAGAATTGAATCAATTACTTGGATTGATGCTTACATTTGAGCAAGACTTAAAGTCAGATGGAGACAAAGGTCAAAGTTCTGCAATGTATGTGAAGAACAAAAAGAAAGGAGATAAAGGCAAAGCAAAGGATGAAGAAGAGTCAACAACTCAAGCAAATTATGCAAGAGGAAGAGGTTTTGGCAGAGGCAAAGGTCGAGGTAATGGAAGAGGTAGAGGTAATCAGAACAATAACAAGAAGACATGTTGGATTTGTGGATTGAGCAATCATCTAGCATATGATTGTTGGCACAATCAACAAGGAGCAAGCCAAAATCAGAACAACAATGGCAGAGGAAGAGGTGGAAGGTTTCAGAATCAATTTCAAAGAGGAAGACATAATTCAAGAGGAAGTTTTGGTAGAGGTGGTGGAAGAAATTGGAATCAGAACCAATCATACAACACTACATATTACAATTATGCAAATGATACCCAGAATGACAACCATACAACATTGATGATGAATTCAATTAGTTCATCAGAGAAGGAGGATCTCAAGGTATTCTATATTGACTCTGGTTGTTCAAATCATTTATCAGGTAATATAGAATTATTGTCAGAATTGGAAGAAGGAAATTCAAGTCATACAGTACAAACAGGTGACAATACAAAACATAATGTGCATTCAATTGGAAAAGTGAAGTGCAGGAGTGGAGCTGATTTATTAACAAATGTTTTGTATGTTCCAACAATACCAAAGAATTTGATTAGTGTTGGACAAATAGTGGAAAAAGGTTTTCAAGTCAGATTTACAAATGAAGGGGTATTTGTTGAAGATCCAGAGGATGCATACAAACCCATTGTTTGTGGTAAGAAGGAAGGTAGACTTTTTACTCTCAAAGTGCAAGGAAATGTTGGTCAAGCCCTAATTACACATGGTGATGAAGTAATTACAGAGTTAGATCTTTGGCATAAAAGATTGGGACATTTCAATGAAAGAGGAATCAAAACTATGGTGGAGAATCAATCTGTATTGGGACTACCAAATGTAAAGAATCAACATATGATATACAAGTGTGAAGCTTGTCAGATGGGAAAAGCTCATAGACAACCATTTCAGAAGAAAGGTTTCAAGCATGATGGTTTGCTTGAACTCATACATACAGATGTATGGGGACCAACAAAAGAAGGTTCAATAAATGGATCTAGGTATTATGTTTTGTTTATTGATGATGCTACAAGGTGGATAACCCTTTATGTTCTAAAGGAAAGATCAGAAGTCTTTGGAGCCTTCAAACATTTTCATGCTTATGCAGAAAGAGTTACAGGTCACAAACTCAAGAGGCTAAGGTCTGATGGAGGGGGAGAATACTTCTCCCAAGAATTTAATGACTATCTTTGGAATGCAGGTATCAAGAGAGAGATAACTTGCAGGTATACACCTCAACATAATGGGGTGGCAGAAAGGAGGAATAGAACATTGGTTGAATTTGCAAGAGCAATGTTAAAGGAAAAGAATTGCCCTAATTATCTTTGGGCTGAGGCTATAAATACAGCCACATACCTTGTGAATAGGTTACCATGTGGAGCTTTGAATGGTATGACCCCTTATGAAGCTTGGTGGGGTAAGAAACCAACACTTGATCATTGTAAAGTGTTTGGGTCAATTGCCTATGCTTATGTACCATCACAACTCAGACATAAGCTTGAACCAAAGGCAGAAAAATATGTGTTTATTGGGTATGATGAAAAACAAATGGGTTATAGACTATGGAGTCCTTTAACTAAACATTTTATTGTTTCCAGAGATGTGACTTTTGATGAACAGAAGAGTTGGTATGCAGATAAAGAATGTGATCTTGAAACATTTGAAGAAGAGATAAGAAGGAGTGCAAGAGGTAAATCACATATGCAGATAGATGGAGATGAAGAACATATGCAAGCAAGCACATCGAGAGTTGGATCATATAGAAGGAATGAAGATGGACCAATATTTGATGAAGAAGTACATCCAGATAGACATGAAGAGTGTGAACCAAGAAGGTCAACCAGAATAAGGAATCAACCTACAAGGTATTCATATGACACTTCTTACTTGACTCAGAAAAATTATGCTTACATGGTTAAGGAAGATGAAGAACCTCAAAGCTATGATGAAGCAAAGGGTAAGAGACATTGGGAAGTAGCAATGAAGGAAGAATTTGATGCTCTTGAAGAGAACAAAACTTGGGAACTTGTCCCAAAACCTAATGGTAAGAAAGTGATTGGAAACAAATGGGTTTACAAAGTTAAGAAGCATGCAGATGGAACTATAGCCAGATACAAAGCTAGATTGGTGGTTAAAGGCTATGCTCAAACATTTGGCATAGATTATGATGAGACATTCAGTCCTGTGGCAAAGATGTCAACCATAAGAACAATCATTGCCATTGCAGCATCAAAAGGATGGACATTGAGTCAATTGGACATTAAGAATGCATTTTTGAATGGATATATATCAGATGAGGTTTACATGGAGCAACCTCAAGGGTTTGCAGATCATAAGTTTCCAAATTATGTTTGCAGGTTGAGAAGAGCCCTTTATGGTTTGAAGCAAGCTCCAAGAGCTTGGAATTATAGACTTGTAAAGTATCTTAATGACCTTGGGTATCAAAGTTCAAAGGCAGATGCAAGTTTACTTATCAAAAGAACAGATGAAGGTATGATCTACATTTGTATATATGTAGATGACATTATAATTACAGGTACCTCAAATGAAGGAATCAAGGAGGTGAAGAAGCTACTTGAAAGAGAATTCAAGATAAGTGATCTAGGAAAATTGTCATATTTTCTTGGAATGGAAATCACTTATGCAGAGCATGGCATTTATGTATCACAAGAAAGGTATCTCTTGAATCTTCTAAAGAAGTTCAACATGGAGAATTGCAGAGAGGCATCTACACCATTAGAAGTCAATCACAAACTCAGTAGATATGTTGGTGCAGAGTTCAAAGACATGAGGAAGTATCAATCTTTAGTTGGAAGTTTGATTTATGCAACTCTAACAAGGCCTGATCTTAGTTATGCAGTTGGTGTTCTTTCCCAATTCATGCATTGTCCAAAGGATCCACATTGGATTGCAGGTCAAAGAGTCCTTAGATATATCAAAGGGACTTTGAAAGAAGGATTGTATTATCCTTTTACATCAGATATAAGATTGAGAGCCTATAGTGATTCAGATTGGGCAGGAAGTCAAGATGACAGAAGGTCTACTCATGGCTACATGATATACATTGGAGATAAGCTTGTGAGTTGGTGTTCAAAGAAACAACACACAGTGGCCTTATCATCAACAGAAGCTGAATACAAAGGACTTGTGGAAGCAGCAAAGGAAGTCATATGGATGCAGACATTATTCAAAAGCTTGGGAATTGATCAAGGTATACCCATTATTCATGGAGATAACATGAGTTCATTATATCTTGCAGCAAATCCTGTGTTTCATGCAAGGACAAAGCACATAGAGATACAGTATCATTTTCTTAGAGAAAAGGTAATGGAGAAAGAAATTGAAGTGGTGTATACTTCCACAAAAGATCAGATTGCAGATATTATGACAAAAAGCTTGGATGGAGTAAAGACAAGTAAGTTCAAGGAGATGGCAGGAATAAAAGAGAAGAAGATTATGTGAAGAAGTCAAATTATGCTAATTAGTGATTGAGGGGGAGCTGTTGGGGCTTCACTCACTAATTAGGCATTGATATATGAAGACATATGGAGACATATGATGGAGGAAAGAAGAAGTGAAGGAAAGACCTACAGAAAATCAAGCCTAAGTGAAGGGACAATTTCACTATTGTAAATTAGTGCAACATTAGAGTCTAGATTTGTAATTGATCTTTAGAACTTACGAGTTCAAGTCTAGATGAATGAAAACCATAGGTATATAAGTTAATTTGAGTCAGAAACATGTATGAGAGAACTAAATTTTGTAGTTTGAGGGAGTAGAGAAAAGTCGTGTAATTTCTGAGAGAGATGGTGAGAGAAAACTTCTGAGTCTGATAGAGTTTTCCATGGCTGTGAGCAAAATTAGGCCAAGCCATTTTGTACACACCTTCTCTGATAATCAACACATGTTTGTGTAGAATCATTGTGTCTAATTCCTATTGTACATTGAGTCTCAAGTCATTTCATATGACTATGAAAGTTAGTTGACAGTTACGACTTTTCTGGCGCACATTTGACTGATCTTCTGAAGGTCAGATCTCGAAGCATGGTGTAAAGTTTTTGGTAAGTGATAGCTCGTTTGAAAGCTATTATCCTCAACTACATTTGGTCAAAAGATCTTTGAGAAACGGGACGCGTACTCAGAGAAATCAGTTTAAGAGTGAAGGTATGTCAAATCGATGAAGTAAATTTTCAGTTTTCAGACATAGTGTAAAGATTGGTACAAAATCAGAGGATTGTGAAGTTATTGCTTGAAAGTTTTGTTTGTTATGTGTTGCTTAACACTAGCAAGAACTTCTCTTAGCAAGTAATCAAAAGATTTAGCAAAGATTAAGCTAATACAGGTCAGATTGAAGGATTGAAGAAAAGGCGCAGATTTCTGTGAAGTGAAATTTGGATTTTCACTAAGTTTAGAGATGAAGACTTACAATGTGAGTATTGCTAAGCTAATGATGGTTATGGAGGTCTTCTAATACCACATTAGTTTAGTTCTTGTGGTGTTTCACACACCAACAATAGGCTGGTCCCTTCCTTGTCTCCTCAGCTTCATTCGTCTGATACGCTCTAAGGCCTCTGCCTGTGCTTCTTCTCGAATTCGTTTTTCCTCCTCTTTGCGTTGTTTAGCAGTACTGAGTCGACTTAGCATTTCCTCCGTGAGGGGTTCTTGATACAGCTTGACTCTGCACCCGCTAATATAGTTTGGGAGGACGTCCCCCTCTAATGTGGCTAGTTGTACTGCTCCACTCGTGGAGATCCTATTAATGATCATAGGTCCGTAGCCTCTCTTTTCTAGCTTCCTTGCGTGTTGTTTCAATGTGTAGACTAACACTAGATCTCCTGCTTTCAAGCCCTTATCCTTCACATGGGCATCAAAGTATGCCTTTTGCCGTTTCTTTGCAGCATAGATACCTGCTGCTGCTCGTAGCCTCGTCTCACCTAAACGCTCTAGATCTAAGATCCTAGAGGACAACTCATGTCCATTCCACTCATGCTCTTGTGCTACTCTTAAAGCTGGGATTAGGAAATCTAGTGGTAACACTGCATTCTGTCCGAAGACCATCTGAAATGGGGTGGCATTGAGTACCGTTTTGTAGGCAACTCGGTATGCCCAAACAGCATGGTGAAGTTGTTTGTCCCAATCAGAGCGTTTATTATTGACCAGTTTCGTCAATACGTTACACAGGATCTTATTCGTGCTCTCGGCTTGTCCGTTAGCTTGTGGGTGATAAGGTGCAGACTTTTTATGTACCACCATGAATTCTTGAAGGAGATTTTCAATGACCTCATTCAAGAAGTGTGTACCTCTATCACTAACCAACTCTATTGGTAACCCATATCTAGTGAACACATTTTCGAATAAGAATTTAGCCGTCGTTTGAGCATCATTCTTTGTCGTGGCTTTTACTTCCACCCACTTTGTAAGGTAATCTGTGGCTACAATAATGTATTCTGCATGGGAGTTCCTAGCTGGGGGGCTGATGGGACCTACAAAGTCTATACCCCACTTTGAAAATGCACGTCCTCCCATCATTGGCCTCAAGGGCATTTCATCTTTTCTTGTCGGATATTGGGCACGTTGGCATGTGTCGCAACTCTTCACATAAGTATGTGCATCCATATGAAGAGTGGGCCACCACAGTCCTGAGAATAGAATGGTCTTAATTACTCTGTCAGGCCCAAAGTGTCCACCTGCAACACCGCTGTGTGCCGTTTCTAAGACTTTCAGGTAGTCTGATTCATGTACGCACAGTCTTAGGTAACCATCCTTGCCTCTTCGATATAGGTTGTCCCCTACTAAGGCATAGTCTTGAGCCTCTTGCTCCATGCTCCGTTTTCTTGCAAGGCTCGCCTGATTGGGCAATGTTCCCGATCTCATGAACTCAACCAATGGAGCACTCCAATCTGGGGTTAATGACACATGATAAAGAGTGGCATGCTCCACTGGGGGTCTCTCCTGGCACCCTGGACAGCTCTGGATCCATTCTTGTATTTCTTTGTCCATGCTAGGCCAATACACTCCTAAGCGTTTTAGATTCTGCAAGGTTCGTTGTTTAGAGTAGTGATTCCCTAGCAGTCCCTCATGGGCGTGTTGCAACCAACTAGCATGTTCATCATCCTCGACACAACAAGCTAATACGCCCTCGGTATCTTGCTTGTACATACTTCCGGCCAATATTTGATACTTTAGCGATTTTACAATTTCCTCTTTGCTTGTTTTAACATTTTTATTTGCAGGCCCAAAGGTTAGGACTGGTACCAACTTATTTGCCCATTTAGGAACAACTTCTAAATTGAACAGATAAGCATCGGGCAACTCATCAGTCACTCCTTGCGGTGGCTCTCCTGAAGTGATGCGAGAAAGATGGTCAGCCCTAAGATGGGTTCTACCTTTCCTGACAACCACTTCAAAGTCGTATTCCATTAGTAAGAGGAACCATCTTACTAATCGGCCTGTATTGCAAGGTTTATTGACCAAATATAGTAACGCTTGATGATCAGTGAAAAACTTGAACTTGTTGGCCAATAGGTAGTGTCTAAACTTCTTCACAGCATATATCATGCCTAAGCCTTCTCTCTCCGTTGTGGTGTAATTTCGTTCAGCTGCATTTAATTGCCTACTAGCATATGCTATCGGCAAATCTAGGTTTCCTTCACCTGTGGGTTGTGCTAGCACACATCCTATTGCATGATTGGAGGCATCTACATGGACATGAAAGGGTTTGCTCCAATCCGGAGTAGTCAATATTGGTGCTGTGCACAAACGTCTCTTCAGCTCATTGAAGGAAGTCTCGCATTCCTCATTCCATTCAAAATTCGTTAACAGCCCATAAAGAGGTTTAGCTATGATGGCATACATGTGGATAAATCTACGGTAATATCCACAATGGCCCATAAAGGCTTGTACCTCTTTCACATTTCTTGGTCTGGCCAACTCTGCTATTGCTCTCACCTTGTCTTCGTCTGTTGATATTCCATTCTTCGAAACAATGTGACCTAAGATCTTACCTTGGCGTACCATAAACACACACTTCTCTGGATTCAGACACACTCGATAATCTCTACACTTGTTGAAGATTTGCCTAAGCTCAGGGATGTGGTAACTCCTTTCTTGGGAATGAGCGCATAAATCATCCACATATACTTCTAAGCTCTTTCGCAAGAACTCCTTGAAGACATGACACATGAGTCTTTGGAATGTTGCAGGTGCATTGGTGAGCCCAAATGGCATCACACGAAATGCAAAGATTCCCCATTCTGTGGCAAAGGCCGTTTTGTGCTGATCTTCGGGGGCAATGGCTACTTGGTTGTAACCTGAAAATCCATCAAGGAAGCTGTAAACTTCCTTGCCTGCAACACGCTCCAAAAGATGTTCGGTGATTGGAAGAGGATAACTATCTCGGATCGTAGCGGCATTAACTTTTTTAAGGTTAATGCACACTCGCAATTTCCCATTCTTCTTGGGCACCACTACAATAGGGGACACCCATTCAGTATGCTCAATCTCATAGATGAATCCGGCTTCAATCAGCCTGTCAATCTCCTCTTTTATTTTGGCCGCATAATTGTCATTATATGTGTAGGGTTTTTGTTTGGTGGGCTTAGCATCAGCGGTCATCGGAATCGTATGAGAGCAGATCTCCGGATCTACTCCTTTCAAGTCTCTATAATGCCATGCGAACACATCCCTATATTCCCTTAATAGAGCTACGAGCTCTGCTTCTTCTTCTGCACTTAGGTCATCTCCTATGTACGTACATCGTTCTTCGTTCCCTTCAATGGTCACTACAATTTTTTTGGTCTTTTCTTTATTGTCATATGCTTCTCCTATAATGGCCTCTCTCTTAGGCATTCGTACCAAAATTTTCCGATCTTCCACTTCATATTTCTTGAAATTCTCTGGTACTTCAAACAATGATTCTTCCTCTTCTTGTCTCACTACTTTCCTTTTCTTTTTCTTTTGACCTCCTTCACTTCCTTTCTTTGAACTTATCGTTTTAATACTCGCAAGGGGTTCTTCTTCCTTTTGGGTTAACACCCCTAAATCTTCTAAGTAGTGTTCCTCTGAGTCAAAGTATGTATCCATCACAATGGATTCTAGATCATCGTCATTCTCTTCTTCTCCTATGAACTCACTAGGATCACACTCTTCCAACAAGGGCTGACACATGAACACTGAAATATCATAACCCTCCTCGTCACAATGGGGTGTCCATTGTTCCTCATTGACTGCAATGTCCATGGTAGCTAAGATTTCTGCCCAACCATGAGGCTCAAATTCCTCATCAGGAAATATCATTGGTGTATAGGCTGGGTCATTTATTGGTCTATCTCCTGGGGGAGCTCCTTCTTCTCTCGCTTTTCGGCGCTTTTCCTCTTCCTCCGCGACCTTGCACATCCACAAGTGAGTATCTTCATGCAACCAGGATGGTTCATGTGAACTTCCAGAATGCACGGAGATAGAATCTTCTTTCGCTTTGTGGATAGGATTCCACTGTAGGGGTGGTACATCTCTGAAGGTGTGATCCTTCAGATTGACCTTGGTGGTGACTCCTAGGTGCTGTAAGTACAAGGAGTTGGTTCCCCAATCTTGTACTATTTGTAATTGTCGTAGGAAGGGTCTTCCTAGGATCATCTCGTAAACATTATTCTTCTCAAAGTCACATATGGCAAACGTATGTTCAAACTCTACACCACAAGTGGTTAGAGTTATCCCTTCAAGCAATCCGAGAGGTCTTTCAAAATGACCATCCGCCATTTGAAGTTTCATTCTCGTTGGTCTTAAGGTGGGTTTGCCCCATCGTTTCCACAAGGAGGTAGTTGCAATAGCAACTCCCGCACCCGAATCCACAATTGCTTTGGTTGTGTAACCTTGATAGGTGATCGGAAGATAAGTGTTACCTTCTTCACCTTCGCTCATGTCTCCTATCTTGTCGAGAGGTACCTCGGGTATTTTTTGTTTAGAGCCTATTTTTGTTGCATTGGATTCAAGTTCTAGGACCTGATCCTTCACATGATTCCAGAGCTCCGGTTTTGCCTTGAGCAACTCCTCTACAGTGAGGTGACATTGAACCTTAGTGTTTTTCACAACATCAGTGTTCCTGGGAATCACTGAGTCTTCATTTCTTACCAATATCGTGGGCGCTCTGATCTGGAGAGATTCAGATTCCCATGGGCCTGTGAAATGAGGCAACTCTTGTAAAGAATTAGATTCAAAATCTAATCTCTCATCCTCTTGTTGCTCTGCTTGATCCCCATAGATAGAGGGAATGTCTTGGGGAAATTGATCACGAAGATCATCAATCTCAGGAATAGGAGGGGAATCACCCGTCTCTTTGGCCCATTTCTCTTCTTGTATTTCCCGCAAGAACTCTGGAGAGTACTGTTGTATTGAAGGAGGTATTCCAGCATCCGTAGAATTAGGAACATAAGCTACCATTTGTGGTGTGCTTCCTCTTTCAACAACTGGTTGAGCCTGTGGAGGTAAAGAAACTTGTGATTTGTTTACCAACTGCTCTAATCTTTCTAGTAAGCCTTGGAAATGCAAATCCGGCTTGACAGCGTTCGTCTGACTGAACTTTTGGCTAGTCTCAAGTATAGCTTGAGCTTGTTCTACCATTTTCATACACATCTTCATCCGTTCAATCTCTAAGTCGGCTCTAGGGTAACTCCTGTCTAGGTTTGCAGCTGTTGGCCCTTCTTGAAGTCGAGCCTGGTAGGCTTTAAACATCATGTCCAAGCCTTCAGGAGTGGGGTCAGCTAATACTGACCCTACTCGGGGTGGTGGGTGGGTTACGAGGGGTGTGTTAGAGGGTGGAGAAATGGAGGGTGATGGGGATGGTAGTGGTGGAAATGTGTGGGAGTGTGGTTGAGATGTGATTTCTGTGATTTTTGCCTTGGTTTCTCTCACGCTTTCTTCAAGTTCGTTTATCTTTTTTGCCCATTGTCTCTTCATTCTTTCACGACTATCCTTCCAGGCGCTAGTCCTCTTTTTGGGTATGCTCTCTGTTTCACTCACCTCGGGGCTCTTTTCGGGACCAACACCTTGGTGTTGTTGAAGTGCCTGGGCTCTTGTGATCACCTGCACAGGTGCAGTGGAAGTCACGCTTCCTATGGAGTCTACAACTAACCCCACAACATTGATAGGAGTGATCTTAGGCATGTTATTGGGGTTTTTTGGGCAATCTCGTAGGAGATGCTCTTTCCCGCAGTCTTGACAAAAGCCCTGAATGGTTACTGGCTGAGGTAGTGTAGGGATAGGTAGTGGACAATCACGTACAAGGTGATCTCCCTGACATCTGAAACATGGCCCTCTAGGAAATGGGGGTCGTACCTGCCTAGGTTGAGGTCTAGAGTTGGGGTTTGTGTACATGACATTAGAATACTCCGGTTCCCCACTATTTTCACTTGGGTCCTCATAGTAGTATGACTCGTTATGCTCGGGTGACTGCATGTAGTAAGCCTGTGGGCTATCAATATGTGCGGAGTCAAAACTATGGTCACTGGGGTCACTGTCTGATAGCAATGGGGTGACTGGGACTATGGCCCTGTTCGGATTTTCTTCAGTAGATGCATACTTCACTGGGATCACATTGGTTGGAGTAGGGGGTTGCTGCACTAGGACTGGTTGAGGTCTCTGCTGCCCTTGATAAGGTGGCTGATAAGTTTGTTGCGGTCTCTTGTATTGTGGTGATGGATACTGATTCTGGTATCTACCCTGTTGTGGATATGGCTGAGGATAATTTTGCCTAACAGTTTGTTTGTTATATGGGCAGTCTTGTGCTGTGTGATTGGTGTACTTGCGCTCTATGGTGCAGTACTGGCCACTAGGGTTCGCCTGTGGTTGGGCCATAATGGGGCATACACTTGCCATATGTTCACCGCCACAATTGTAACACCGCTTAACTGGGGCAAATCTTGGAATTTGCTTGCTAGAGACGCCTAGTTTTTGGGCTACCTTCTCTGCAAGTTCCTCGATGGATGCGGATTGACCAGATGTCTGTGTACTAGCGCTATCAGAATCCTTATAGATTTTTGATAGTCCTAGCTCCTCACCTAGATTGTCCTCAATGTCTATGCATATGCGCACGCACTCCTCTATCGTTCTAGGGTCCTTTAGGTACACATATGACCTGAGCTTAGTGCTCAACAACCCGTCTAGGAACAAGGCCACCTGTTTGGCTGGTCTGGGTAACTCCGGCATAGGGCATCTCTCCAGGTACTGTCTATATCTTCTTCCAGCTAGTCTGACCGTCTCTTGAGGTGTTTGTTTGAAGCTATGAATTAGTGAGGAGGTGTTATGCCTGATTCCACTCTTAGAAAACTCAACAATAAATGCCTCTAAGAGTTGGTCTATGTTTCTGAAATGCCTCTCATTCAGTGGTTGGAACCACGTAAGGGCAGTGTTCCTAAGGGTTAGACCAAAAGCATTATATTGCGTGAATAGGTCCTCCACTTGTTCAGCTTTCAACACTTGTCGAAATTCTGCCACATGGTCATAAGGGTCTCCCGTGCCATCGAAATAATTCTTCATGGACTTCACAAGTTGGGTTGGTCGTAGGGTCCTAGTGTGTTCTCTCGGCCTTGGCAAAGGAAAATCATCAATGTCCCGGTGATTCCATGGGGTTCTATGTCTCTCAGGTTCTACTCTATTCCTTTCTGTTCCCGTTCTTTCTCTTCCCAGGGAGTTGGCAAAGCTTACCTCAGGTTTGTCTCTACCTCTATCTCTTTGAGCGCCATGAGCTTGGGAGGTCCCAGCTCCTTGATGACCAAAGGACACATTAGACCTTGGTTGGGGAAAAACAAATTCACCCTTCCAAGTGTAGGCATGTCTGCCCTGCTTAGTGACCACGAAGAGTCTCTCTGATGCAGTGTCTAGGTAGGTTACTTGGCCTGGACTATCAGGGTCTTTAAACTCGTAGATTGTGAGGGTGTTCACCTCCTGAGGTTGAGAAGTTCTATATCTCCAAAAAGCCTCATCGGTTTCCCGATTTACTAGCAGATCTATGCTTTTATTATCTTGTGGAATCCACTCAGGAGTCATGATTCTGGTCAAGACAGACTTACCACGGGGAGTTCTTGGCTCTCTCTCTAAGTTCCCTTGCTCTATATCTCCCATGTCGGTCTCCGCAATCACATTTCCAAACTCATCAGTTCTATCGGGAAGAGTGGTGACTACATATATAGTCCCCTCTTTATCTAGGTATGCTCCATCCTCAAACTTGACTACCGGGTGGTCTATTCCATGGGGTTGGTCGGGGTTCTTAATCTGGACCACTGATCTTCTCAGTCCGTCTTCGTAGATGCGAGCACCTAGACGATTCGTCCTGATATATTCCAATTGAGTCTTATAAGGCCCCTCTGGCTTTTCCAGGTAAGCCAACCCTGAACTCCCTACGGGTCTCTCCATGTGATAGGACATTTCAGAATCACTGGTTTCTGATCTGGGAGTGTATGGATAATCACTCAACTGCTGGGCCCAAGACCTGGCAGTGTGATTGACACTAGCTTCAGAAGATCTGAGGCTTCGTCTGTCTCGGCCTAAATGTCTGCCTGATCTAAGGTTCATATGCCTGATTTATTTACCCCCTGGAACCCAAGCACGCTCTCGTTGCAGGTTGATTTTACATCAATCACTTTGTTCTTTTTAGTTGAATATTATGTTTATGGTCTTGTCTGAAATTGCGTCGTCAGGGGTACTTAAGTGAATTTCCGGACTTGATGAGTGATCGATTCCCGTTTACCTTTTTATCCCTTAGTGTTTTCGCACTTAAGACCTATTTATTTTCTTGCACTTGGTTGATTAATTCTCTTGGACTTGATTCGTGCCTAACGTTGCCCTAGTTAATTACCACACCTAAGTCGTACTTAGCCTAGGCTAGGAATTTGACAAAGGAGGGTTATGAGATCTTCCAACCTCAATCAGCTGGTTGACCCGACAGCTATGCAAACCCAGGAAGCCTTCTCCCGAGCCCGGTACTCACCCTAGCTAGCTTGCTTCGATTGCTTTGAGTGCCCACAAAGTTCCTGCACAAACTCACCAGTTATTATAGATTTATTGCCACAAGTATTTTGAAAGACACGCTTCAATAATTTTAACCCCCTTGGGGTAGCTCACTGTACCCCCTGTCTCTGAGAATCACTTAGTCCCACCTATCTCTGGATTCTAGGCCTTTTACCCACTCCCAAGGTTCCAAGTTATACCAATATGTCAAAATTCAAGCTCAACTACCCTTTCACTCACTCAAAAAATTTAACTCTCAATTTTCATGCATTAATGGCCGGGTATCGCGATAGGTCGGGTCGAGGTATCGCGATAGCTGGGAGTGTCGCGATAGCTCACGGGGTATCGCGATAGCTGGGAGTGTCGCGATAGCTCACGGGGTATCGCGATAGCTGGGAGTGTCGCGATAGCTCACGGGGTATCGCGATAGCTGGGAGTGTCGCGATAGCTCACGGGGTGTCGCGATACCTTGGAGTGTCGCGATACCTCACAGGGTGTCGCGATACCTTGGAGTGTCGCGATACCTTGGAGTGTCGCGATAGCTCACGGGGTGTCGCGATACCTTGGAGTGTCGCGATACCTTGGAGTGTCGCGATACCTTGGAGTGTCGCGATAGCTCACGGGGTGTCGCGATACCTTGGAGTGTCGCGATACCTCACGGGGTGTCGCGATACCTTGGAGTGTCGCGATACCTTGGAGTGTCGCGATACCTTGGAGTGTCGCGATACCTTGGAGTGTCGCGATAGCTCACGGGGTGTCGCGATACCTTGGAGTGTCGCGATACCTTGGAGTGTCGCGATAGCTCACGGGGTGTCGCGATACCTTGGAGTGTCGCGATAGCTCAGGATATGGCGAATTTTCCTGTTCTATCTAGGGTTCCTAGGAGCTCTAGGCCTGCGCAATGCCGTGGTGCACTCAGAATCGTGAGGAGTCGAGATTTTCGGAGTGTCGCGATAGCTCGAGCTCAACGCCTCGGGAACTGTGCAGACAATTTCTGTACCTGCTGAGCTTGCTGGAGATGATGATGGAGCTGCCACCTGCAAGAAACATGCAAAAAACACACAAATACAAGCACGCACAATCGCTCTCTCTCAAACTCACACACAACAAATGAGGGAAAGAAAAGGAAGAGGGGATATGTAGTAGGGAAGGAGGTGGAGGTGGAGATGGAGAAGGAGGTGAAGATGAAAATGGAGATGGAGAAAAATCAGAAATTTACCTACTACTTACCATTCCAACGCGTCCTCTCTACGTCTTACCATCACACGCTCGTCCTCAAAGCTCAATCCCCGGCAACGGCGCCAAAATTTGGTGTAGCTCAGTGATGAGTAACACCTCCTTTAATGTCAATCCGGGAAGACATGAGGATGGTATGAAGACCACGAGCAAGTGGAAGCACAAGTGCGTGAGTGAGAAGCACACAAGCATGCACACACATACACACACACGCGCACACGCAGTAAGAACAAAGGGAGTAGACAATGGAATCGCTTCTATTGCAAGAAAGTTCTCATACAAGCTCAAACTACAAGAAGCTAACCTCAAAAATGAGCTCTCTAGCTCTATTTATAGTTTTTGACTGACTTTGGCCCTGTTCAGACCTAGTGTCCGGCCTAGTTAAAAATTAGGTTCCGGGGCTTATTTGAGGGCCCAAACGAGATCTAAAAATTATGAAAATTGGCAGGCAACTACATCTAAGGCTCCCCAAGCTCGAGGACTCCTCGGCTTGTACAAAATGGAGCTACAAAAAGGTGAAATGATATTTACAAGGGTTTGTAGTGATGAGAATCACTTTAGAATGATGTTGGGGTTTTTGAAAAAAATGAAGGGTAGCCTCAGTGCTAGATCTGCATGTGTGTCCATACTTGCTTCTTCCCGCATCCTGTCAACACTTGCCCTTTGTAAATGTTCCCACCTTGCTTTTGCCAACAATCTTTGGCATAGTGTCCCCGCTTCCCATAATTGAAGCATCCGTTTGAGTTGGAGCAGCCTCGACCTCCATATCTTCCTCCTCTACCTATTCCTCTTCCTCTTCCACTTGATGATTGACCTTCATCTTGGCTTGATTGACTCCCTTCATAGCTTTGGCCACCTTGTTGGTAGTTGCTTCTACCTCTTCCTCTAGAAGCACCTCTATTGCCTTTGACTCTCCTTTGGTTGCATAGAAGAGTAGGTCTTGGCTGCCCTTTGACTTGTTGCCTCCATGGTTTAACTCCTCAGTGACCATAAGAGAAGTAATTTACTCAAAATCTCATAATGAATCCCTTAAATACACAAAGGTTGTGAATGCCTTCCATTTATCATCTTCTCTAAGCCCATTAAGTGTGTGGGCAACTAGATCATGATCATCTACAACACATCCTATTGAAACAAGTCCATCAAAGATCTCTTTTACTTTGAGTATGAAGTCATTAATGCTATGATTTGATGACTTCCTAAGGTTGTTGAGTTCATTCATGAGCTAAATTTTTCCTTTGTAGAGGTAGAGTACAACCTTTCTAAACAGTCCCAAACCTTCTTATATGTATTTAGGTCTTGGATATGACCTATCTAGAGTTTCTTATGTGTTGAGAAAGGATGAAGATCACTCTCCTATCTCTTTCTTCCCATTCTCTAATGGCTCTCCTTTGATTCTTAGTAGGTATATGTGGATCTATGTATGGCTTCACCTTAGTACCACTAACTAACCCCCAAAGACCCTTTCCCATGACGAAGTTAGAGATTCTAAACTTCTAAGGTTGGTAATTTTTCTTTTCAAGCTTCTCAATCTGAGTATTATAGTCTCCCATTGTGTATAACACTATAAGTGGATCCTAATGGATAGAAGCTCCCCCTTGTTTCAAATCCTTCTTCAAATCTTGCTGGTCTTTGCTTCAATCCTTGGCTCTCAAGCAACTTTGTTGGAACTCAAAGTCAAGCACAAGCATGGAAGCACATCAGAAAGGTGGACACACACAAGAAGAAGGAGCAAGTAGAGAGCTCCAAGAAGTGTATGTCAAATTTTCACAAGAATTCCCTACAAAAATAGTGATTTTCATCACTAAAAACCATTGTAAATACCATTTTCTATTTTTGTAACTCCATTTTGTTCAAGCCAAGGAGTCATTGAGCTTGAGGAGTATTAGAACTATCATCCTACCAATTTTCATAATTTTTAGACTCCGTTTGAGCCCTCAAATAAGCCCTGGAACCTAATTTTTAACTAGGCCGGACACTAGGTCTAGACAGGACCAAAACTAGTCAAAAAACTATAAAAAGAGCTAGAGAGCTCATTTTTGAGGTTAGCTGGTTAGAGAATAGAGCTTTTGTAAGAGAACTCTTTTGCAATCAAAGCTTTCCATTGTTCCTCTCTTTGATCTTACCTTGTGTGCGTGTGTGTGTATGTGTGTGCATGTTTGTGTGCTTTCACTCACGCACTTGTGCCTTCACTTGCTCATGGTCTTCATACCGGTCCTCACGTCTCCGCGGATTGACAAGTAAAGGAGGTGGTGCTTACGCTTGAGCTACACCAAATTTTGGCGCCGTTGCCGGGGAGAGAGCTTCGAGGACGAGCGTTGTGATGGTAAGATCGTAGATTTGCGACGTTGGAAGGTAAAAAAACTGTCGTTTTTGTTCATTTTCTGATTCTTCTTCTTCATCTTCATCATCATCACCATCTCCATCTTCTTCCATCTTCTTCTTCATAGAAATTTCTTGTTTTTTAGTGCATTTTCACCATTTTCATACCATTTTTCATGCATTATTGTGTGAGGAGGAGTTAGGAAGTGCAAGAGAGTGCAAGCGTTGTGTTTTTTCATGATTTTCTGCACATACGGAGCTCTCCATTGCTCGGCGCTCAAAAATTCAAAGTTCTCGCCAAAAAACGCGATTCTGTGATGAAAATCGCGATTCTGTGAAAATTCAAATTTTTTTGAAAATCACGATTTTCTGTTTCCCACCTAAAAGCTTGCTAAAAGAATCACGATTCTGTGGTCATTCTCAGAATCGCGATTCTGTGGTTGTGCTCAAAATCGCGATTCTCACAAATCACGATTTTCAGCCAAAAGCACGATTCTGTGAGAACACGATTCTCTAAAACACAATTTTGTGAAAACACGATTCTCTGAGACAAAATCGCGATCTTCATGTCAAAAAACACGATTCTGAGAACCACGATTTTGTGAAAAACACGATTTTGTGAAACACAATTCTCTGAGACAAAATCGCGATTCTCTAGAACACGATTTTGTGAAAACACGATCCTGTGAAAACACGATTTTGTGACTCACGATTCTGTGAACCATGATTTTGTGAAAACACGATTCTCTGAGACAAAATCGCGATTCTGTGCTCAAAATCGCGATTTTCAAAAAACACGATTTTGTGCTTGTACTCAAAATTGCGATTCTCTAAATTTTGATAACCACGATTCTCTAAGACAAAATCGCGATTCTCTAGAACACGATTCTCTAAAACACGATTCTATGAAGACACGATTTTGTGAATCACAATCCTGTGAACCACAATTTTGTGAACCACGATTCTCTGAAACACGATTCTGTGCTCAAAATCGCGATTTTCAAAAACACGATTCTGTGCTGAAAATCGCGATTCTTTGACTTCACAGCATCGCGATTCCCTGATTTCACAAAATCGCGATTTTTCCCAAAAGGTCCTGTTTGCCTGTTTTGACCCCCAGGAGCCTGATTTGACATAACTTTTTCATCCAAAGTCCATTTTTTGAGCTCTATAGCGCGTTGATTTTCAGATAGGATAATTTGAAGTTAACCTTCAAGTGGGACCTGGAACCCAAGGGGACTCCAAAGGATTTTTGAACCATACCAAGGGGAAATTTTGGACTAGCTTATGAACTTGAGATCTGGTAGACACCTAGGCAAGGATAGACAAAGCATTAGATCTTCTCAGTCCAGTGTCAACCATACAGCTAAGTCTTGGGCACAACAACTAAGTGGTCGTCCTTACGGACTAAGTTCAGACACAAGTGACTCAGAAATGTCTTTTAGCATGGGGAAACCTGTAGGTGGCTCAGGGACTGCCCATCTACAAACACCAAGAGGTCCCTATAAGATGCAATTGGAATATATTCGGACCAACCGATTAGGTGCTCGCATCTATGAGGATGGCCTGAGGCGATCAGTGGTCCAACTCAAAAATCCAGATCAATCCTTTGGACTTGAACACCCGGTGGTCAAGTTTGAAGAGGGTTCATACATTGATAAGGAAGGAACCATGTATGTGGTTACCAACCAACCAGATAGGACCAATGAGTTTAGAAATATCATTCCTAAGAATGAGATAGGAGACCTAGAACAAGGAAATGTACGACAAGGACCCCAGAATCCTAGAGGCAAGTCAGTTTTGACCAGAGTGATCACTCCAGACTGGATCCCTCAAGACAACAAAAGCATAGAACTATTCTTGAATAGAGAAACAGAGGAAGCCTTTTGGAGATTCAAGCCAGATCAACCTAGCCAATTGGGCATAGTCATCATCTACGAGTTCAAGGATCTAGAGATACCAGGCAAAGTTGTCTACCTAGATAACACATCAGAGAAGATGTTCTTGGTAACAGAACACGATAGACATGCATATACTTGGAAGAGTGAATTGATTTTCCCTCCACCAAGATCCAATGTTTCCCATGGCCTCCAAGGAGTAGGATCATCCCAAGCTCATGAAGCCCAAAGAGAAAGAAATAGAGAGAGACCTGAGGTAAGTTTTGCACACACTGTGGGCAGAAATAGATCAGGATTTGAAAATGAAAGACCTGAAAGAGAGAGACATCAAGCACATAGGCAACAAAGAGATGAACATGATTTTCCATTGCTTAGACCCCGAGAGCACCCAAGAACCCTTAGACCCACTCAAGTGATCAAGGCAATGAAGAATTATTTTCACGGGTCAGGAGATCCTTATGATCATGTGGCCGAGTTCAAACAAGTGTTAAGAGCTGAACAGGTTGAGGATTTGTTCACCCAGTACGAGGCATTTTATTTGACTCTTAAGGGCACTGCCTTGGCTTGGTTTCAACCACTGATTAGTCGCAACTATCGCGATATAGGTCAACTGCTAGACGAATTCATTGTAGAATTTTCCAAGAGTGGTATCAGGCATAACACATCATCTTTGATCCACAGCTTCAAGCAGACACCCCAAGAAACAGTGCGGCTAGCACGTAGAAGGTTCAGACAATACCTAGAAAGATGCGCTGCCCCTGAGTTACCCACACCAGCCAAACAAGTGGCTTTGTTCTTAGATGGCTTACTGAGCACAAAGTTAAGATCATATGTGTACTTGAAAGAGCCTAGATCCATCGAAGAGTGTGTGCGGACGTGCATTGACATAGAAGATAACTTGGGAGAAGAATTAGGATTGTCCAAACTCTATAAGGATTCTGATAGTTCTACTAGTCATACTTCAAAAATCTCCACGGAAATAGATGAGATAGCAGAGCAAGTTGCCAAGAAGCTAGGAGTCCAAAATAGACAAACACAGAGAGTCACCCCATTGAATCGCTGTTATACTTGCGGAGGCGACCACATGGCTAATGTATGCCCAATGCACAACCAGAACATGAGAGAAAGGAATACCCCATACTGCACTATTGAAAGGAAGTACACAAATCATATAGCTCAAGATTGTCCCTACAATAGGCAGGCTGTTAGACAAAATTATCAACAACCTTACCCACAAGGTAGGTATCAAAACCAATACCAACAGCCATATTTTAGACCACAACAGCAATATCAGGCACCATATCGGCCACAACCAGTCTTGAGAAACCAACCACCAACTCCTGCCAATGTGATTCCAGCCAAGTATGCCGTGGGAGAGGAAAATCCAAATAGAGCATTGGTCCCACTAACCCCATTGATACCAGATAATGACTCTCATGCTCATAGTTCAGACTACTCCCATGAAGGTAGTCCACATGCTTATTACACAGAGTCACCTCAACATAGTGAGATTTACCCGTATCAATATGAGGCACAACCTATGGAACAAAATTGGGAGCCTAAATACTCCAATGTCATGTACACAAATGCTAACCCTAGGCCCCAATTGAGACAAGCAAGACCACAAGCCCCTAGAGGACCATGTTTCAGATGTCAGGGCGACCATTTCCTTCGTGATTGTCCCCACCCACCATCTCCGAGTCAAGGACAAGCTATCACAATACAGGCTTTTTGTCCTGATTGTGGCAAAGACCATCTTCCCAGAGATTGTCCAAGAAACCCCTCCAGTGCACCCAAGATTACACCCATTAATGTGGTAGGCTTAGTGGCAGATTCAAGTTCAAGTAGCAGTAATGTGGTACCTGTACAGGCAGTTACTAGGGCACTAGCATTAAAACAAGATAAACCAACAGAACAATCGGGGTCGAGTGAATCAGGAGAGCCTAGTAAGAGGAAAACAAGAACATGGAAGGATACCAGAGAAAAGGCCAATCGTAAGTGGAATAAAAAGTTATCGGAACTAGAAGAAAGCTTGAAAGAGGCAAAAACAAAAATAGAAGACATCGCATCTCAAAACCCCTCGCATGCCGACACTCCATCCACTCTGCCTCATCCCACCCCACCACCCATTGTAAATAGGCCACAACTAGGGTCTGTTCTTGCAGATCCAACCCCAAAAGGCTTGGACATGATGTTCAAGGCGTACCAGGCTCGACTTCAAGAAGGGCCAACAGCTGCAAATCTAGACAAGAGTTACCCTAGAGCGGATTTAGAGATTGAACGGATGAAAATGTGCATGAAAATGGTAGAACAAGCTCAAGCTATACTTGAGACTAGTCAAAAGTTCAATCAAACAAACTCTGTCAAACCAGATTTGCATTTCCAAGGGTTAATAGAAAGATTAGAGCAGTTGGTAAAAAAACCACAAGTTTCTTTACCTCCATAGGCTCAACTAGTTATTGAGAGAGGAAGCTCACCACCAATGGGAGCTTATGTTCCTAATTCCACAGATGTTGGAATGCCTCCTTCAATTCAACAGTACTCTCAAGAGTTCTTGCGGGAAATACAAGAAGAGAACTGGGCCAAGGAGAAGGGTAACTCCCCTCCTATTCCTGAGATTAATGATCTTCATGATCAATTTCCCCAAGACATTCCATCTATTTACGGAGATGAAGCAGAACAACAAGAAGACGAAAGATTAGATTTTGAATCTAATACCCTAGAAGAATTGCCTCAATTTCCAGGCCCATGGGAATCTGAATCTCTCCAGATTAGAGCTCCCACAATACTAGTAAGAAATGAAGACTCAGTGGTTCCAAGGAACACTGATGTCGTGAAGAACACTAAGGTTCAGTGTCATCTCACTGTAGAAGAGCTGCTCAAAGCAAAACCTGAGCTTTCGAATCATGTGAAGGATCAAGTTCTAGAACTTGATTCCAAAATGCCAAAAGCAGGCTCTAAACAAAAAGTACAAGAGATACCTCTAGACAAAATAGGGGACATGTGTGAGGGTGAAGAAGGTAAGACTTATCTTCCAATCATCTACCAAGGTTACACAACCAAAGCAATCATAGATTCAGGTGCTGGTGTTGCTATTGCGACCACCTCCTTGTGGAAGCAATGGGGCAAGCCCACATTAAGACCAACTAGAATGAAGCTTCAAATGGCTGATGGTCATTTTGAAAGACCTCTAGGATTGCTAGAAGGGATAACTCTAACCATTTGTGGTGTAGAGTTTGAGCACACATTTGCTATATGTGACTTTGAGAAAAATAATGTCTATGAGATGATCCTAGGAAGACCCTTCCTACAACAATTGCAAATAGTACAGGATTGGGAAACCAACTCCTTGTACTTACAGCACTTAGGGGTCACCACCAAGGTTAATTTGAAGGATTACTCCTTCAGAGATGTACCACCCCTACATGGAATCCTATCCACAAAGCAAAAGAAGATTCAATCTCTGTGCATTCTGAAAGTTCACCTGATCCATCATGGTTGCATGAAGATACTCATTTGTGGATGTGCAAGGTCACAGAGGAAGAGGAAAAATGCTTGAAGGCGCGACAAGAAGGAACTTCACCAAGAGATAGAACAATTAAAGACCCAGCTTATACATCGATGATCTTTCCAGATGAGGAATTTGAGCCTCATGGCTGGCCAGAAATCTTAGCTACCATGGACATTGCTGTTAATGAAGAACAATGGACACCTCATTGTGATGAGGGTTATGATATTTCAGTGTTCATGTGTCAGCCCTTGCTAGAAGAATGTGACCCTAGTGATGCCATAGAAGAAGAAGAGAATGACGATGATATAGAGTCCATCCAAATGGATAGTTGCTTTAACTCAGAGCAACACTATCTAGAAGATATAGGAGTGTTCACCCAAAAAGAAGAAGAACCTCTCACAAGTATTAAAACGGTAAATTCAAAGGATGGAAGTGAGAGCAGTCAAAAGAAAAAGAAAAGAAAAGCAGTGAAACAAGGAGAGGAGGAATCATTGTTTGAAGTACCAGAAAACTTCAAGAAATTTTGGTACGAATGCCTAAGAGAGAGGCCATCATAGGAGATTCATATGATAATCAAGAAAAGACCAAGAAGATTGTAGTGACCATCGAAGAGAACGAAGAGAGATGTACATATATAGGAGATGACCTAAGTGCAAGAGAAGAAATGGAGCTCGTAGCTCTATTAAGGGAATATAGGGATGTGTTTGCGTGGCACTATAGAGACTTGAAAGGGGTAGATCCAAGAATTTGCTCTCATACTATCCCCATGACTGCTGATGCCAAGCCCACCAAACAGAAGCCCTACACATATAATGATACATATGCAGCCAAAATAAAAGAAGAAATCGATAGGCTGATTGAAGCTGGATTCATCTATGAGATTGAGCATACTGAATGGGTGTCCCCCATCGTAGTGGTGCCCAAGAAGAACGGGAAGTTGCGAGTGTGTATTAACCTTAAAAAAGTTAATGCCGCTACGATTAGAGATAGTTATCCACTTCCAATCACGGAACACCTATTGGAGCGTGTTGCAGGCAAGGAAGTTTATAGCTTCCTTCATGGATTTTCAGGTTACAATCAAGTAGCCATTTCCCCAGAAGATCAACACAAAACAACTTTTGCCACAGAGTGGGGAATCTTTGCATTTCGTGTGATGCCATTCGGGCTAACAAATGCACCTGCAACATTCTAATAGCTCATGTGTCATGTCTTCAAAGAGTTCTTGCGAAAGAGCTTAGAAGTATATATGAATGATTTATGTGCTCATTCCCAAGAAAGAAGATTTCACATCCCTGAACTCAGACAAATCTTTAACAAGTGTAGAGAATATCAAGTGTGTCTGAACCCAGAAAAGTGTGTGTTCATGGTGTGTCAAGGTAAAATCTTAGGTCATATTGTTTCTAAGAATGGAATCTCAATAGATGAAGATAAGGTACAAGCCATAGCGGAGCTGCCAAGGCCAAGGAATGTTAAGGAGGTACAAGCCTTTATGGGCCATTGTGGATATTACCGTAGGTTTATCCACATGTACGCGATCATAGCTAGACCCCTTTATGCCTTGTTGTCTAATTTTAAGTGGAACGACGAATGCGAGAATTCTTTCAATGAACTCAAGAAACGTTTGTGCACAGCACCAATACTGACCACTCTTGATTGGAATAAACCATTCCATGTCCATGTGGATGCATCCAATCACGCCATAGGATGTGTGCTAGCACAACCCACAAGTGAAGGAAATTTAGATTTGCCCATAGCATATGCTAGTAGACAACTAAACCCAGCTGAACGAAACTATACCACAACTGAGCGAGAGGGCTTAGGCATGGTATATGCTGTGAAGAAGTTTAGACACTATTTGTTGGCCAACAAGTTCAAGTTTTTCACTGATCATCAAGCTTTGTTATATTTGGTCAATAAACCTTGCAATACTGGACGCTTAGTAAGATGGTTCCTCTTACTAATGGAATATGACTTTGAAGTTGTTGTTAGGAAAGGTAGAACCCACCTTCGGGCAGATCACCTTTCTCGTATCACTTCAGGGGAGTCACCACAAGGAGTGTCTGATGAATTACCCGATGCTTATCTGTTCAATTTAGAAGTTGTTCCTAAATGGGCAAATAAGTTGGTACCAGTCCTCACCTTCGGACCCGCAAATAAGAATGTGAAAACATCGCAAGAAGAAATTGTAAAATCACAAAAATACCACATATTGGCAGGAAGCATGTACAAACAAGACACTGAGGGTGTATTGGCTTGTTGTGTTGAGGACGATGAACATAGTAGTTGGTTGCAACAAGCCCATGAAGGAATGCTAGGAAATCACTATTCTAAACAACAAACATTGCAGAATTTGAAACGTTTAGGAGTGTATTGGCCTAGCATGGACAAAGAAATACATGAGTGGATCAAGAACTGTCCAATGTGCAGAGAGAGACCACCAGTGGAGCATGCGACCCTTTATCAAGTATCATTAATTCCAGATTGGAGTGCTCCATTGGTAGAGTTTATGAGATCGGGAAGATTACCCAAAGAGGCGAGTCTAGCAAGAAGACGAAACATGGAGCAAGAAGCTCAAGGCTATGCCTTAGTAGGAGACAACTTATACCGAAGAGGCAAAGATGGTTACTTAAGACTGTGCGTCCATGAATCAGACTATTTGAAAGTCTTAGAAACTGCACACAGCGGTGTTGTAGGTGGACACTTCGGCCCTGAGCGAGTAATCAAGACCATTGTATTCTCAGGACTTTGGTGGCCCACTCTTTATATGGATGCTCATACCTATGTGAAGAAATGTGACACATGCCAACGTGCACAATAGCCAGTTAGAAAAGATGAGATGCCTTTGAGGCCAATGATGGGAGGACGTGCATTCTCGAAATGGGGTATAGACTTTGTAGATCCTATTAACCCCCCAGCTAGAAACTCCCATGCAGAGTATATTATTGTAGCCACAGATTACCTGACCAAGTGGGTAGAAGTGAAAGCCACAACAAAGAATGATGCTCAGACTATGGCTAAGTTCTTATTCGAGAATGTGTTCACGAGATATGGACTAAAAATAGATTTGGTGAGCGATAGAGGCACACACTTCTTGAATGAAGTCATTGAAAATCTTCTCCAAGAATTCTTGTGATACATAAGAAGTCTGCCCCCTATCACCCACAAGCTAATGGACAAGCCTAGAGCACCAATAAGATCCTCTATAACGTATTGACAAAACTGGTAAATAATAAACGCTCTGATTGGGATAAACAGCTTCATCATGCTGTTTGGGCTTATCGAGTTGCCTACAAAACGGTACTCAACGCCACCCCATTTCAGATGGTCTTCGGACAGAACGCTGTGCTACCATTAGATTTCTTAATCCTTGCCTTAAAAGTAGCACAAGAGTATGAGTGGAATGGGCATGAATTGTCCTCTAGGATCTTTGATCTCGAACGCTTAGGTGAGACGAGGCTACAAGCGGCAGCAGGCATCTACGCTGCAAAGAAGAGGCAAAAGGCATACTTTGATGCACACATCAAGGATAAGGGATTGAAAGAGGGAGATCTAGTGTTGGTTTACACACTAAAACAACATGCCCGTAAGTTGGAAAAAAGAGGATACGGACCCATGATCATTAATAGAATTTCCACTAGTGGTGCAGTTCAGTTGGCCACTCTAGAAGGAGATATCTTGCCAAACTATATTAGTGGATGTAGAGTCAAGTTATATCAAGAACCTCTTACATAGGACATGCTAATGAGACTCAACACTGCTAAGAAACGAAAAGAAGAAGAGTTAAGAGTGAGAGAAGAAGCACAGGCAGAGGCCAGAGAGCGTATTAGGCGAAATAAGTTAAGGCGATTAGGCCTAGATGTCAACTCAAAAGCCCCAAAATATCACATGGATATGTGCCAAAAGTCAGGCATAGCGACTTCTCAAGTCATTGACCGAAGACCCTTTGTGACCATAGAGATAGGACAAGGGATGGGTGCAAGGACGGTGAAAGCATTGATTGACTCAGGTGCAGCAAGTAGTGCAGTTAGACTTTCCTACTGCCAAGACTTGCACTTGAACATCAATCCCATAGAAGCTTATCTCATAGGATTGGGAGGTGTGGAAACCCCTTGTTTGGGCGAGGTGGAACTTCCCATCTACCTTCAAGATGTTCCAATGAAAGTCAAAGCGCTAGTATATCAAGGTGAGAACCTTACAGAACCACTTGTCTTGGGTCAAGTTTGGATCTATGACCATGCAGTTAACTTAAACCTAAGAAGTCAAATTCTTCAAGTTTGGGTACATGAACAATGCATTACATTAGAATTAGAGAACTGCATGGTCCTAGATCATGGCACCACACACTCTCTTAGTTCTTCCAAGACTAATCATATGAAAGAAGACGTTGTATGTGTCAAAAGCTCTATGATGCAGAAGGAGTCAATCGTGGAAGACCAGGTTCGAAGGCGGGTGGATCTTTCTTCTTCTCCAAAGAATCAAGTAGCCATAGTAGTGAGTCCACCACACAAGCAAACACAACCGTTTTCGACAACTACTACATCAAATAGAAAGACACAATAGAAAGAAAGCAGTTCCGAGCATGAAGCAGATCTGGGTATGCAAAGGAGAGCAACCACCAACCTTGCCCCCACAAATCCCATCTAGGCAAGCCAACCAGGCCAAAAGACGAAGGAAGCAGCTTGGACAAGCTCAATCACAAGGTATCCAACAAGTTTGGGTGCCTAAGAAGTTAGCTGCAGCTCAACAAGGGCAATTACAGATGTGGGTACCTAAGAAGCTCTTACATCCACAACAACCTATGTTCTCCCACATGCGAAAGGTCTCAACAAAGAAGCCAAAAAGAGAAAAGGGTAAGAACCACATACAGAGACCAAAGGAAGATCAAATCAGCTCTTCAACATTAGTAGGAAGACATGCAAAAAGGATATGGGTTTGCAAGCCAAAAGTACAAGTAGCCTCCACCGAACCAAAGCACCAACCACACTGGATACCACAGTTCAGAAAGCATCCAAAGAGGAAGACGCTTGAAGTGACCTCTACAGTGCCAAATGATGTTCTAAATGGACTCCAATAAGGAGGATTACATCAGTTCGAGACTCAATGGATACCTCCACCAAGGTCGGCATCAACCTCCGCAAATAACATCGAAAGCCTCGAACGAGCGACAACCATGTGCTCCTTGCACAACCTTGTCTTTTGCACCATTCAGGTCATGCATTTCCAAAGTATGCATTAATATAGGGCCACATTACACGGCCATGCATAGACACACTTGAGAATCCCAAGCACAAGAGCATAGTGACATATGTCAAATATTTCTATTGATACTAACTTTTGTGTTCTTATTATGTGATATCTTTTTCCAAAAAAAAAAAAGGAAGAAGAGAGAGAGGAAGCACTTGTTCCCAGGTTTGGCTCATGAAACATGAATGAGTCATGCTTAGTGGTAGGTGGAACTGTTGATTACTGAGCATTTATCAGTTTGGATAGAAGTGGGTCTCTGCTAGTAGATGATAGAGTTGCTGCCTTATCTGTTAGATGTCAAGAACTTGGCATAAACATGGCATCCACAACTATGGTTTCCTCTTACTATGGTAGGAGTGAAGAGCTTGAAGGTCCACAACTTGAGTGATGCTTAACTACTGCATGTACGAGAGCATCTAGGGAGATATCTGCAAGGGGTAGTTCTAGTACCCTACAAATCTTTGTATGTATACTGGATCAGAAGACTCCTGCTTATGGTGAACTAGAGAGAATGTGTGAAACTAAGCTTGGTGTAGTTCTCGAATGTTGTTTGTCAAGGAATATAAAGAAATTCATTTCTCTGTATTTGACAAATGATGCTTTGAAAAGAGGAGACAGGATCAGCCACTCAAAAGATCTCATAAGTGGACCATCAACATGGACATTGATAGCCTAGGAAACCTCTTCGTCGGCATACCCTTGAGCACTTAGCTCAAGAACCCCAATTTTTGCACCATACTTCTTCCGATGCATTTTCCAAGTAAGCATGCATAGGGCTACATTACGAGGCCATGCACAAGGCACATATTTTCCTCAACCCATGCAGGAACACACTTACCCATCATCCAGTAGGGGCTACTATGAACATCAACTTTGGAAGATCTAGAGGACATCAATGGAGACTCACAACGACACAGTCATGCTGGAATCCAACGAAGAAGTACATACCAAGGCACTACAACTTGCAAAGGCTCGCAGTGACAGATGAAGAACCGGACAACCAACCCTGCCACATCTAGAAGGTAGATGGCTCTTGTTCCTACCGAACAGACACTACCTCTCAAAGCACTACTTGGAACAACCACTACAACAAGGGTCTGTCAAGGACGAGAGACTCGAGAGGGGGGGGAGTGTTGGAACTCAAAGTCAAGCACAAGCATGGAAGCACATCAGAAAGGTGGACACACACAAGAAGAAGGAGCAAGTAGGGAGCTCCAAGAAGTGTATGTCAAATTTTCACAAGAATTCCCTACAAAAATAGTGATTTTCATCACTAAAAACCATTGTAAATAAACTCCATTTTGTTCAAGCCAAGGATTCATTGAGCTTGAGGAGTATTAGAACTATCATCCTACCAATTTTCATAATTTTTAGACTCCGTTTGAGCCCTCAAATAAGCCCTGGAACCTAATTTTTAACTAGGCCGGACACTAGGTCTGGACAGGGCCAAAACTAGTCAAAAAACTATAAAAAGAGCTAGAGAGCTCATTTTTGAGGTTAGCTGGTTAGAGAATAGAGGTTTTGTAAGAGAACTCTTTTGCAATCAAACCTTTCCATTGTTCCTCTCTTTGATCTTACCTTGTGTGTGTGTGTGTGTATGTGTGTGCATGTTTGTGTGCTTTCACTCACGCACTTGTGCCTTCACTTGCTCGTGGTCTTCATACCAGTCCTCACGTCTCCGCGGAGTGACAAGTAAAGGAGGTGGTGCTTACGCTTGAGCTACAAACTTCAAGGCCTCCTATTGATGTCCTCAATGCTCAATGTTGCTGTAGCACAATGGTGAGAACCACGTTAAGAAGCTCCACCTCCTTAATGTCAATCCGCGGAAGAGATAGGAGTGATATGAAGATCATGAATGTGAGATGTAGTGAGATTGAAGGGGAGAAGCATAGAGATGCACACACACATACACACACAAGGAAGAGACAAGCAAGATACAATGGAAGGTAGGAAAATAGACTCTATTACCCAAGATCTCAATTACAAGCTCAAGCTCACTCTAGCTCATACAAATCTACACTAGCTAACCTCAAAAATGAGCTCTCTAGCTCTTTTTATATATTCTAGACTAGTTTTGACTGGTTTCACATCTAGTGATCGGCATAGTTAAAAAATAGGTTCTAGGTGCTATTTGAAAGGGTAAACGATGTCTAAAAATAACCAAAATTGGTAGGCTCATTCTACCTAAGCTCCTCAAGCTCAAGGACTCCTTCGCTTGCACAAAATGGAGCTACAAATTACAGAAAGGGTTTTTGTATGTTACATATGGTACAAAAGTGATGTAAATCACTGTTGGAGGTTTTTGAAAAATATTTTGAAACATATTTGTTTGAAAAAATAATTCGACTGACTCCCCACTACTTCATTGTGCTCTATCTTTACATGCTTCCTCAACATCTATGCCTCTGGCTACTGCCAACACCCCCCTCCCTCTCGCTTTTGTCGTCCTCAAAAGAACCTTGTTGTGGGGTCTGTCGGATATAATTCTATAGTAGGTCATGAGCGAGGGTGTGTTCTAAAATGCGAATACCTCTGGCAAGATCGGTCTCAAGTTTCTCCCAATCAATAGGTTGAGGTTCTTCTGGTGGTGGGAGTTTGTAATGTGTGGAGTATACCAGTTGTTCACAGCCAAATAATTGGAGTAGATGTGTAGGCCTGCTTATGAACACCTTTGAGTGATACTCCCAAAAACCCTATAGTAAACATTTCTTTGAAGGTCATCTTATAGCACGCTAGTAGATATTTTATTCGACAGTGCCAGACATAACACACCTAGAGTGATGGTGTCGTACTCATGTCATAAGCTAAATCTTGATTGCCATGCTCGAAACCCGGGGTGTTAACATGTGGTGCCTTGATGCGACGGAAGACTTTGAAAACCATCTGCATCATGTCAAAGATTTTGACAGTCATATGCACTGCTACATCGTCCATTCGTCGTAAGCAAGGGAGCGAGTGGCAAATTGTGGCCATCATATAGCCTACTATGGGTGGTTCGTTGGGTGGCCTAAAATATGGGTAATTGAGCCAATCCTCACATTGCTTGTTGTTCTGTACTTTAATGGCAAATGCCTTCCAGGAGCGGTGATGTGGCATGGGTCCCCAACATGGGTTGTACTTCAAGTGGAGTGGTGCCTTGGCCCAAGTGCTCATCATTTCGGGATATTCTTGTAATAAATCCTAACACCGAGTTGGTTGATAGATTTCTCCTCTCTACGCGTCTGTCGGCAAGTCTTCAGGCTCAAACTGAGTTGCGTGGGAGGGTTTCTTGCCTGTTTCTTTTTCAATGGCCAGCTGATATTCTGCCATTAACATAAAGTATGGTTTGTATTGTAGCTCATGCCCAGATATGTACCTACGAGGGGCCAAGTGAGCAAAATATGGGGATTGTAAAATTCGTTCTTCGATCATCACCATTGCATGTAACTATGCTTCCACCCTTGCGGAGTGGGTTCGGCCAAGTTCTTCAATTGTCTTCATCCATGCGGGAGTAGGAAGTTCAAAAGTCGTTTGGCCTTTGGCCGTGATGCATCCGCCTGGGATGGGTTGGGGTTTGTATGCTTCTTCAAAAGTGTCCTCCACCGGGATGGTCACTCTTTCTTCATCCGCTGGTAGTTTCGGTGGGGAGTCTGGCCTGAGGGGTGCTTCGTAAGCTGCTATCTGTGTTTGGAGAGTTACTACTTGGGCCCGTAGAGCGTTGAGTTCCTCGATGATTTCAGTAGGTGGGGCTGCAAGAGTTGGTGGTATTGGCTGTACAGGTGCTCGTAACTGCAATATCTTATGTTCTTCTTTGAGCTTCTGGTATTCCTCATTCATACTGTCATACTCCTCTAATAATCTGACATGATCTTCTAATAACATCTTCATGGATTCAGAGGGAACAACTTTGAAGTGACTCGGACTTAAGGGTTGGTCCACTTGATCTAAAGCAGCATCCAAGTTCTCTCTGTTCTGTTCCTGTAGACATTAATTCTCTTCTTTAGCTAGTGCCAAGTGTCGTCTGAGTAGTCCCATGTTTCTCGTAAGCATTGCATTGCGAATAGTCTAAGCCCGCAACAAGTTGTCAATATCGATGATGGCCTCTTTTGTCTTTTGTTCACTTTCGAGTTCGAATTTGTGGTAGGCCTGGCGTAGCTCTTGGTAGCGGGTGTTAAGTGATGCATTATCGATTGACAATGAACTTATCTGCGACTGAAAATCGTTCGTTGTCTGCTGCAACGTCTGGTCAGGGATCCATGACTTGAAACCATAGCAAGCCTATTATGGTAAGAAACCTGATCTTTCACACTTGAAGATATTTGGATGTACTTGTTATGTACATGTGCCAAGTGAATTGAGGCACAAGCTACAACCAAAGGCAGAAAAGTGTGTGTTTCTAGGATATTCAAATGATCATAAAGGTTATAGGTGCTTCAAACCAAACAAAAAGGACTTGAGGATATCAAGGGATGTAGCATTTGATGAGCTAATCCCTTGGTATAAGAAGTATGATTGTATGTAGGAATATGAAGAAGAAAAGCATGCACATGATGAAGAACAAATCGACCTAGAGCTAAGTGGCCCAAGGTGTTCCATCAATGAAGATAGTTCAAGCATGACTTCACCATGGAGGGGGAGATCTTCATCAAGCTATGAAGCACATTCAATCAATAAAGACAAAGCAACATTGGTGAAGTTGGATGAAGAAGGTAATGAAGTTGAAGATGATGAAGGACACATGATGGAGAAAGAAGCTACATCAAAGAAAGAGATCAAGTATCCAAGGAAAAGGAGGTTTATTCCTCCAAAAGGTGAAGAAAGGAAGTCTTCTAGGGTTAAGTATCGAACTTAAAGGTTTACTTATGATTCTTACATGGCAACTCATTATGCATATATGAAGAAAGTAGTAGAAGATCATGAGCCCAATTGCTATGAAGATGCAAGCAAGTACACCGAATGGAAAGAGGCAATGCAAGAAGAGTTTTGACACACTTGAGGAGAATCAAACATGGACTCTAGTGCCCAGGAAGTACAACATGAAGGTAATAGGTAATAAGTGGGTGTATAAAGTAAAGAGGAATTCAGATGTGTCTATTTCTAGGTTCAAAGCAAGATTGGTGGCAAAGGTTTTTGCACAAACTTATGGAGTGGACTTCAAAGAGACATTCAGCCCCGTGGCAAAGATGAGCACCATTAGGACACTCATTGCAATGGCTGCTAGCAAAGGATGGAAGCTCTTCTAATTGGATATCAAGAATGCTTTTCTCAATGGAGACTTGGAAGAAGAGGTATACATGGAGCAACCACTAGGTCTTGTTCATAAAGAGTTTCCACATCATGTTTGTAGGTTGAAGGAGGCACTTTATGGCCTAAAGAAAGCTCCAAGGGCTTGGAACCAAAGATTGGTGGACTGTTTGATCCAATGTGGTTACAATCAATGCAAGGCAGATCCATCTCTCTTCATCAAACAAAGAGGAGAACTTGTAGTCTACATGTGTGTGTATGTAGATGATCTTATCATTACAGGTAATGATACAAAGGGCATTGAGGAGATCAAGGCAAGGCTTGGAAAGGAGTTTAGAATCTCTAATCTTGGAGATCTTAGGTATTTTCTTGGCATTGAAGTTGTATACAAAGAAGAAGGTATTATGCTCAAACAAAGGAAGTATATTCTAGACCTACTTGAGAGGTTTGGGATGCTAGCATGCCTATTTCAAATCCCATGGAAATTAATGTAAAGCTAAGCTCCATTGATGGAGAACCATTAGAGGATGTAACTTTGTATCAATCTATTGTAGGCTCTTTCAATTATGTGACAATAACTAGGCCCGACATAGCATATGGAGTTGGAGTGTTATCGTAATTTATGCATAGTCCAAGGACTACACACTTGCAAGCTGCAAGAAGAATGTTACGATATCTCAAGGCCACTATAAATGAAGGATTGTTCTACTCATTTGATGATGATATATAGGTCAAAACTTATTCTGATGTCGATTGGGCAAGTTCAAAGGAAGATAGAAGGAGTACAAGTGGTTACCTAGTCATGCTAGGTAGCAAGATAATCTCATGTATTTCAAAGAAGCAACCCACGGTGGCATTATCTTCCACCGAGGCTGAGTATAGAGCTTTGGCTCAAGTCACATGTGAGCTAATGGATTAAGAAGTATTTATGGAGCTTAATTTTTAGGTTGACACATATCCAATTTTTTGTGACAATATGAGTAGCATTCATCTAGCATCAAATCCTATCTATCATGCTAGAACCAAGCATATTGAAGTGCACTATCACTTCATAAGGGAAAAGGTGATATCCAAGGAAGTTTCAGTACATCATATTGGTACCAAGGACCAAGTTTCCGACATGTTTACAAAGGTTTTGGATGGGGTGAAGATTTCAAAATTCAAGCAATGCATCAACATGAAGGAGCTTGGATGAGGACGAAGAATTGAAGCTTGAAGGGGAGTGTAAAAAGTTAATCTTCAAGATAAAAATTCGTGGGGAATATTTTATGGACATGTGGAGAAATCAAAGGAAGACAAAAGCCATGAGATTCCATCAAGAAAAGTCACTCAACCACTCCCCAAGTCATCTCAACTAAGTCCTCCAAGTTAGGAGGCTGATTTGGAAAGGTAGTTCCTAGATTTTAGGGGCACACTTCTCACTATAAAAGGAGCATGTATCTCAACTTCTTTTGGGCCATCTTCTTGGAG
>CM035409.1:96356364-96396364 GCA_020310875.1 Ceratopteris richardii
TTCGTGTTGATGTCTATCAAAAACTGGCCATAACTTTGGTTTTGAGTTTTGATCTTTCAAATCATTCCTTGATGCTATGGTATCTTTTAGTCCAAGAAGATGTTGCCATAGTGAATAACCAATATTCTTGAATATATGCATAGGATCAAGAAGATGACATACTTTTAACTCTTTCCAATACTCCAAAGAATACCATATTGATATCTTCTCTGTGAATGCCGATTTTTCTTTACCTCTATTCACATACTCATTATCTTCATCATCACTGAAGATTTCTAATTCTAGATCTATCAGAGATCCATTTGTCCATTTTTTATACCAATCCATAGGTGTCATAGGTTTTGGACACTGACCTGTTTCAAGCTTTCCATTAAAATGTATCGCTTCTCTTTTAGATCTTAATGGATGATCATCAAGCAAGAATCATCGATGTCGAAGATAAATATTTTTGTTGAGATTCTTACTGTAGATTGATCTCAACCAATCACCACAATATGGACAAGCTTTATAATCATTATTAGATATTCATGCATCATGAAAATGATAAAAATATAATTAGATTAACTCACATTTATTTGTATGCATGTTGAATAAAAAAATTACATCAATACCTAAACAAACACCATATCCTAGAAAATCGTGAATAGTCCAAGACACAATACCACAAACCGTAATATATCTTTCATTGATGCTTTTCGATACATCAATGACATTAATACCTCTCCATAACTCTTGAAGATCGTCAATAAGAGGAGCAAGATATATATTCATATCTTTAACTTGTCTTTTTCATGGGATTAAAAGTGAAAGCATTAAATGTTCCTTTTTAATGCTAAGATATGGTGGAAGATTGTAGTTTATGACTACCACTAGCCATGTTGACCATTTACTAGATTTCATGGAGAATGGATTAACCCCATCTAATGCAAATCCTAACTTTAGATTCTCTGGATTTTGTGCAAATTCAGTCCATGTAGAATCAATATGTTGAAAAGCAACACTATCATGAGAAATTAGGATTATTCCATCAGTACTTTTATGATCATGTCCCCATGTGAAAAGCTTTGATAATTAAGGGCTTTGAAACATATGTCTAATCTGTGGAGCCAATGGAAAATGTCTCAATACCTTTCTTGGGATTTTACCTTCTTCGTCCTTATATCAAGGAGATTGACATTTTGGACATGTCAGAGAGTCTGCATATTCACCTCTATACAAAATACAATCGTTAGGACATGCATGTATACATTGATAATCTATACCAAGATTGTTGATTATCTTCTTCATTTCATCATGTGAGGTAGGAAGAATATTGTGACTTGGTAAAAACTTTTTAGATAATAACCTATAAGTTCATAAAAAAATGACATATTAATATTAATAAATAAATAAATAAATAAATATACATATATACATATATATATGCATACAATTTTATATATGTGTATCCTCATGTGTATGTGGATGTGTATATGCATGTGCATGCGTATATGTATGCATATGTGTATATGTATGTATGTGTGTATATGTGTTTTATATGTGTATATGTATGTATATATACGTATGTGTATGTGTATGCATATATGTATGTGTATGTGTGTATATATGTGTATGTATGTATGTATGTGTATGTATGTATGAATGTGTATGTATGTATGTATATGTATGTATGCATGTGTAGCTGTGTATATTTGATTTAGTTTTTAATTTTCTTTTTGTATATTGTGGTTTGCAGAATTTCATATCTAGACCACTGAATAGTTTGGTTTTCTTCCATTTTATAGTCAATCTATCACTTGCTTTTCTAACTTAACTTACATATTCATTTACAAGGATTAAGTATCAATTAACTAAGGAGGTATTAGGTTGTTTGAAAATAAGACAAGCAAATTTCTCTCGATGATTTTGGAAAATGAATGAATAATTCTAAAGTATGGGCAGACATGAAGTGTTCATTCAATGCAAGTTCTTGTTCTTACGATAGCTAAGGTAAAAATAAAAACCTAGACAAAATGAACGCTTTGTGTCCACACATCCTTTAAAATTATTCTTCCATCCTTCAAATTCTTCGAGGTAAATTTACTTCTCCTATTTTTCAAATGACTTAATACCTCCATAGCTAACTCATATTTAATATTTGTATGTAAAGTTCATAAACGAGTTAGCATCACAGGTATTAGGTCGATTAAAATAGGAGAAGCAGATGTTTCAGGAAGATTCTAAAGGTTGGGCAGACAATTCCAAAGGTAAGATGGACAAAATATCTTCATTCGATACACATGTATAACTTGACTTTACTCTCATAACATATGTATATGTATGTTTATGTGTATATATATGTGTATGTATGTATGTGTACGTATGCATGTGTAATTGTGTATATTTGATTTCATTTCTAATTTTCTTTTTGTTTATTTTGATTTGTAGACTTTCATATAGATATCTAGACCATTGAATCATCTGGGTGTCTCCCATTTTATAGTCAATCTATTACCTGCCTTGCTAACTAAGGCTTACATATTTTTTTACAAATATAAAGTATGAGTTAGCTATGGAGGTATTAGGTCATTTGGAAAATAGGAGGACCAAATTTATCTTGAAGATTTTGAAAGATGCATGAATAGTTTTAAAGGATGGGTGGATAGAAAGTGTCCATTCAATGCAAGTTCTTGTTCTTACCTTAGCTAAAGTAAGAACGAAAACCTTCATTGAATGGATGCTTTCTTTCCACCCATCCTTTAAAATTATTTTTCCATCCTTCAAAATCTTTGAGATAAATTTGTTTCTCCCATTTTCCTAAGGACCTAATACCTCCATAGCTAATTGATACTTAATTTTTTAATCAATTAAGAAGGATCAAAGGAAATCTTTATTTAAGTATAAACCAGACATCAAGCTAAATATGCGCAAGTTCAAAGTCGAAGTTGTTGAAGTAAACTTGACGGAAGAAACACAATCATAGGTTCAATCGCAAGACCAAATCCTTCTTCTATCCCTCAATGGCTCATGTTCGAACACAACGGCAACTAAGCAAACTTCATAAGTTATGTCCGCATGTTTTGAATCTTCATCCACATCCCTCCAGCGATTTGTCTGCTAATTACACCAGTCCATCAAGGTCACAATAATCTGAATACAATCTGTCATGTACAAGTGCAGCAATCGAGAAGATTTTCTTTGTCAGTTCAAAAGCGTTCTTACTGATGGGGGAAGTATCTCAACCCCTAAGCAACGATGAAGTGCGAATGACCTCCACAGGTATCCTTCTTTGACCTCTGCACACCAAAAATGCTCTTACTCAGAGCTTATGCAGAGAACTCCAGTGAGCTTTTGTAGACCTGTAGTAGACACCAAGGGCTTTCCAACAAAACAAATTTCACTTGAAATGGATGCTTACAGAAAGAGAAACAATGTCTACAACATGAGCTAGTTGAATGCTCACAACTGCTAGTCAAGCAGAGACCTCACTTCACTCCAGCAAACTTTTCTCAAAGATTATACAGAGAATGAATCTCAAACTTAAGTCAACTTTAGAGGACTCTAATAGCTACCCAATGACACCAAAATCATAGCAAATGGATACATAGAGAAGGAGAACCAGCCCTTACAACAGAGAGCAAAATATTTCCAACAGAGCCTACACAAAGAGAGAGATATCAATCACACAACTTCACTAAAATGAATGTTGCTCCCATCTTACTCAGAGAATGCTCCAGAGAATTGGTAAGCATAAAATAGACTCTTATAGCTATCTAATGAGACAAGAATTACATCAAATGGATACCATATGAGGGAGAACCAATGCTAACAACTCAGGGGTAGAGAGTTGCAACACTGCCTGCGCACACACATAGATATGCCTACTAAAAGAAAACAAACAAGCAAGCAAGGGGGTTGCTTAAGCAAGGGGCTTGCTTATCACAACTCCAGCACTTAGTGCTCACTTTACATGAGCTAAAACTCCAAGAAGATGGCCCAAAAGAAGTCGGGATACATGCTCCTTTTATAGTGAGAGGTGTGCCCCTAAAATCTAGGAACTACCTTTCCAAATCAGCCTCCTAACTTGGAGGAATTAGTTGAGATGACTTGGGGAGTGGTTGAGTGACTTTTCTTGATGGAATCTCGTGGCTTTTGGCTTCCTTTGATTGCTCCACATGTCCATAAAAGATTCCCCACGAATTTTTAGCTTGAAGCTTGACTTTTAACACTCCCCCTCAAGCTTCAATTCTTCATCCTCATCCAAGCTCCTTCATGTTGATGCATTGCTTGAATTTTGAAATCTTCATCCCATCCAAAGCCTTTGTAAACATGTCCGCAACTTGGTCCTTAGTACCAATATGATGTACTGAAACTTCCTTGGATATCACCTTTTCCCTTATGAAGTGATAGTGCACTTCAATATGCTTGGTTGTAGCATGATAGACAGGGTTCGATGCTAGATGAATGCTACTCATGTTGTCACAAAAAATTGGATATGTGTCAACCTGCAAATTAAGCTCCATAAATAACTTCTTAATCCACATTAGCTCACATGTGACTTGAGCCAAAGCTCTATACTCAGCCTCGGTGGAAGATAATGCCACCGTGGGTTGCTTCTTTGAAATCCATGAGATGATCTTGCTACCTAGCATGACTAGGTAACCACTTGTACTCTTTCTATCTTCCTTCGAACCGGCCCAATCGGCATCGGAATAAGCTTTGACCTGCATATCATCATCAAATGAGTAGAACAATCCTTCATTTATAGTGGCTTTGAGATATCGCAACATTCTTCTTGCAGCTTGCAAGTGTGTAGTCCTTGGACTATGCATAAATTGTGATAACACTCCAACTCCATATGCTATGTCAGGCCTGGTTATTGTGGCATAATTGAAAGAGCCTACAATAGATCGATACAAAGTTACATCCTCTAATGGCTCTCCATCAATGGAGCTTAGCTTTACATTAACTTCCATGGGATTTGAAATAGGCTTGCAATGTAGCATCCCAAACCTCTCAAGTAGGTCTAGAATATACTTCCTTTGTATGAGCATAATACCTTCTTCTTTGTATACAACTTCAATGCCAACAAAATACCTAAGATCTCCAAGATCAGAGATCCTAAACTCCTTTCCAAGCTTTGCCTTGATCTCCTCAATGCCCTTTGTATCATTACCTGTAATGATAAGATCATCTACATACACACACATGTAGACCACAAGTTCTCCTCTTTGTTTGATGAAGAGAGATGGATCCGCCTTGCATTGATTGTAACCACATTTGATCAAATAGTCCACCAATCTTTGGTTCCAAGCCCTTGAAGCTTGCTTTAGGCCATAAAGTGCCTTTTTCAACCTACAAACATGATGTGGAAACTCTTTATGAACAAAACCTAGTGGTTGCTCCATGTATACCTCTTCTTCCAAGTCTCCATTGAGAAAGGCATTCTTGATATCCAATTGGAAGAGCTTCCATCCTTTGCTAGCAGCCATTGCAATGAGTGTCCTAATGGTGCTCATCTTTGCCACGGGGCTGAATGTCTCTTCAAAGTCCACTCCATAGGTTTGTGCAAAACCCTTGGCCACGAATCTTGCTTTGAACCTAGAAATAGATCCATCTGAATTCCTCTTTACTTTATACACCCACTTATTACCTATTACCTTCATGTTCTCCTTCTTGGGCACTAGAGTCCATGTTTGATTTTCCTCAAGTGCGTCGATCTCTTCTTGCATTGCCTCTTTCCATTCGGTGTACCTGCTTGCATCTTCATAGCAATCGGGCTCATGATCTTCTACTACTTTGTTCATATATGCATAATGTGTTGCCATGTATGAATCATAAGTAAACCTTTGAGTTGGATACTTAACTCTAGAAGACTTCCTTTCTTCACCTTTTGGAGGAATAAACCTCCTTTGCCTTGGGAACTTGATCTCTTTCTTTGATGTGGCTTCTTTCTCCATCATGTGTCCTTCATCATCTTCAACTTCATTACCTTCTTCATCCAACTCCACCAATGTTGCTTTGCCTTTGTTGATTGATTGTGCTTCATAGCTTGATGAAGATCTCCCCCTCCATGGTGAGTTCATGCTTGAACTATCTTCATTGATGGAACACCTTGGGCCGCTTAGCTCTAGGTCGATTTGTTCTTCATCATGTCCATGCTTTTCTTCTTCATAGTCCTGCATACAATCATACTTCTTATACCAAGGGAGTAGCTCATCAAATGCTACATCCCTTGATATCCTCAAGTCCTTTGTATTTGGGTTGAAGCACCTGTAACCTTTATGATCATTTGAATATCCTAGAAACACACACTTTTCTGCCTTTGGTTGTAGCTTGTGCCTCAATTCACTTGGCACATGTACATAACAAGTACATCCAAATATCTTCAAGTGGGAAAGATCAGGTTTCTTACCATAATAGGCTTGATATGGTGTCAAGCCATGGATCCCTGAGGTAGGAGCCCTATTCATTAGATACACGGCGGTATTTGCTGCATCACTCCAAAACATGTTAGGTACATTCATCTCATTAAGCATTGCTCTAGCGATCTCGGCAATGTATCTATTCTTTCTCTCTGCTACTCCATTTTGTTGGGGTGTGTACCTGCATGTTACTTGCCTCTTGATGCCTTGATCCATTAAAAAATCAGAAAACTCATTTGAGAAATATTCTCCCCCTCCATCGGACCTTAGCTTCTTGATATATGTACCTGTTTCCTTCTCTACCATTGCCTTGAATGCTTTGAAACATGTAAACACATCTGATTTGTTTTTTATGAAATAAACCCAAACCATCCTTGTGCAATCATCTATAAAAGTGACAAAGTACTTGTTACCTCCAATGGATTGCTCTTTCGTTGGCCCCCACACATCTGTATGTATCAACTCCAATGGATGTTGGCTTATGTAGCCACTCTTCTTGAATGGAAGTCTCGCTTGCTTCCCTAGTTGACAAGATTCACATAAATGCTTCATACCTTGTCCTTGGAAGTTGGGAAGACCTTCAACCAGCCTCTTGAATTGCATTTCCTTCATTCTTTGTATGTTGATGTGACCTATCCTCTTGTGCCACAAGTCCAACTCCGAAATCCTCTTGTTTCCATATGTGAAGTAGACATGTTGAGTAGAATGAGAATTTACCTCCAAAGTGAAGAGTCTCCCTTGCTTCTTTCCTCTTGCTATGACCTTGTAACCTTGCTTAGGGTTCTCCACAAAGCATCCACCTTTGTTGAACCTTACTTGATAGCCTCTTTCAACCATTTGCCCAACGGACACCAAGTTCTTTGTGATGGTAGGTACATGCAAGACATCCTTGAGACATCTTCCTTCCTCCTTGTCATCCAAAGCTACATCTCCAACATGGGAGATCTCATGGGCTGTATCATCACCTGTTTCTACATGTCCTTTACCTTTGGGAGCATGTAGATTAGTAAACCAAGAAGCATTGCAACTCATATGGTTGCTACATCCACTATCAATATACCAAGTGTTATCTACTTTGCTTGAATTCCCATTCATGTGCATCATCAAGAGATTGTCATTTTCTGAACTTGTAGAAGCATAATTACCTTGGCCTTTGTATGAAGAACCTTGATTATAGTTCCTTTGGTTTCCTCCTTGGTAGCAATCTCTAGCATAGTGGCCAAACTTGCCACATATGTAACATCCTTCGCCATCTTGATTCCTGTTTTGTTGATGTCGTCCTCCTCTTCCTCTTGATCTTCCTCTCCCTCTTTGTGATGAGGTGCCTTGGTCATGTCCTTGATTTCTTGAGTGGCCTTGCCTTCCTCCAAACCTTCCTTTGCCCCTTCCTTGTCCTTGTCTTCCTTTGCCCCTTTGATTACCTGCATAGAAAACTTGTGCATCTTTGCTTTTAGTTGAACTTCCACCTATGTTCATTTCTTCGGTGACCATGAGAGCAACCAATTGCTCAAAATCGGGAAGATTATCCCTTACATAAACTGAAGTGGTAAAGGGTTTCCACTTCTCATCATCTCTCAAACCATTGAGAGTATAAGCCACAAGATCGTCATCGTCTACGTGGCTTCCAATGGATCCCAATGCATCTGATAACTCCTTGACCTTAAGTATGTAGTCATTTATGCTACTCCCTGAGCTCTTCCTAAGGTTGTTGAGCTCATTCTTGAGTTGGATCTTCCTTGCTTTGGTGCTTGTTGAATAAAGCCTTTCAAGTGTCTCCCATACCTTCATGCTTGAATCCAGGTCTTGGATATGGCCGATCATGCTATTGCTAATGTGTTGGGAAAGAATAAAGATAACCCTCTTGTCTCTTTCATTCCATTCCCTAAAGGCCCTTCTCTGGTCATTGGTTGGATTCTCATCCAACCTAGGTCTTGGTTCACTTCCACTAATCAACCCCCAAAGGCCCTTGCCCATAAGATAGTTGGAGACCCTAAATCTCCATGGTTGATAGTTACCTTTGTCTAGCTTTTCAATTTGAGTGTTGAAGTCTCCCATATCTAGTCTTTGATACTTGACCTAGCCCTTGGCTAATGCTCCAATGTGTGTAAAATGAAAATGAGGCTCTGAGGTTACCTCAATCCAAAGCTTTCCTTAGATGGACACCTTGTGCTCTTGCAAATTTGAGTAGAATAGCTCCCCCTTGATGTGAGCTACCTCCAAGAAGCTTTTGTTGATGCAACTCTTCAACCACCAACTCCAAGAGGTCTTCTTGCTTGTATGTGATACCTCCAAGATGCCCAAATGCTCTGATACCACTGATGGGGGAAGTATCTCAACCCCTAAGCAACGATGAAGCGCGAATGACCTCCACAGGTATCCTTCTTTGACCTCTGCACACCAAAAATGCTCTTACTCAGAGCTTATGCAGAGAACTCCAGTGAGCTTTTGTAGACCTGTAGTAGACACGAAGGGCTTTCCAACAAAACAAATTTCACTTGAAATGGATGCTTACACAAAGAGAAACAATGTCTACAACATGAGCTAGTTGAATGCTCACAACTGCTAGTCAAGCAGAGACCTCACTTCACTCCAGCAAACGTTTCTCAGAGATTATACAGAGAATGAATTTCAAACTTAAGTCAACTTTAGAGGACTCTAATAGCTACCCAATGACACCAAAATCATAGCAAATGGATACATAGAGAAGGAGAACCAGCCCTTACAACAGAGAGCAAAATATTTCCAACAGAGCCTACACAAAGAGAGAGATATCAATCACACAACTTCACTAAAATGAATGTTGCTCCCAGCTTACTCAGAGAATGCTCCAGAGAATTGGTAAGCATAAAATAGACTCTTATAGCTATCCAATGAGACAAGAATTACATCAAATGGATACCATATGAGGGAGAACCAATGCTAACAACTCAGGGGTAGAGAGTTGCAACACTGCCTGCGCACACACATAGATATGCCTACTAAAAGAAAACAAACAAGCAAGCAAGGGGGTTGCTTAAGCAAGGGGCTTGCTTATCACAACTCCAGCACGTAGTGCTCACTTTACATGAGCTAAAACTCCAAGAAGATGGCCCAAAAGAAGTCGGGATACATGCTCCTTTTATAGTGAGAGGTGTGCCCCTAAAATCTAGGAACTACCTTTCCAAATCAGCCTCCTAACTTGGAGGAATTAGTTGAGATGACTTGGGGAGTGGTTGAGTGACTTTTCTTGATGGAATCTCGTGGCTTTTGGCTTCCTTTGATTGCTCCACATGTCCATAAAAGATTCCCCACGAATTTTTAGCTTGAAGCTTGACTTTTAACACTTACCAGTTTAGATGTGTGCGCAACCTCCTCTCTCATGTCCTCTTCTCTAAGAATATGTCATGCCAAAACAAAAATCGAGAGAAAAAATTCTCCAAATGTCTGAGAATTTTTTCTCCCCTTCAAATAGCGCATCCTTTCTCCCCTCCTGCTTCTGTGCTAGGGAGTGCCCAAATCACTTGTACATCTGTCAGCCCCCCTTTCCCCGCAGGATCATGGAGATCAACTCCTTTTTCTTTGCATGCATTGCCACCTTCTTCTATTTCCCAAAAGAGAAGTAAAAGTCAAACGTGCTCATCCGTAGCTTTTCTTTTTCCTTTTATTTTCATGTTGTAAATGTGCTTCATCCAAAGATTATTTTCAACTCGAAAATCTTTTGGTATTATTCTCCTCCAAGAACTCACAAAACCAATCAAAGATTCATGAAGCTCACAATCCTTTGGCTCGCGTTCCTGTCTTTTCTTCAATGCCTCTTTGTCCAACGTTCTTGTTACACCATCCTCTTCTCTCACTTGGTGAAAATTTTGCAAAGTTGAATTTTTGTTCTTTGAAAACAATATCTGTCATCTCGCATCAACTTAATGAGAGAGAATCTCTCTGACATCCACCCCCTCCAAACCTGTGTGTCCTCCGGGCACACCACCACCAATCTCTATATCTGCATCTGCAAGTCAAGTAGGATGAGAAAACTCAAGTGCTTGGGTATACAAAATCACTATTTCTATGCACGGCCATGTAGTGGGCCCTATACATGCATACTCTAAGTGCATCAAAAACATAATGGTGCAATAAGAGAGGTAATTAGTATTCGATGATGAGGCTTCTCACTCATTCTAAAGCTCAAATTTGCTTGATCTATTTACAACTTTTTTAGCATGCAATTGGACGTGCACCTATCATTTTGAAAGCACATGTGCATTTACAGTTTCAAACATGCATACTCTAGATGCAAGCATTCACAGTCATGGTGCAAATATGGAAACAATTTTCAAGATTTCTACTAAAAGAAACTCTCCACTCATAACTCCACTCTCAAATGGACTCACTCATCCTCACTCACAAATCCTCTCATTTTCAATCAAGGATTAACGTACTTTTATTTAAAAAATTTACATACCTCATGTGCAAACAATTGTGCACCTATGGGAATTTAAAAATGTGCTCTTCTCAACTTAAAGTATGCATACTTTGTGTGCAATGCAACTCGAAAATGGTGCAATAGATCAAGGTTTAAGCAAGGTAGCTATTGAAAAGGGCTCTTCACAACTTTATTCTTTGTTCCTCACCTCCATTGTCTTTACCTGGATCATTCCTTGCATTCATAAAATCTAGACAAGTAATAAGAAACATTTAAACCAAAATAGCATTATATACATATATACAAATTAACTCAAAAAAAATGATCAAACCCTTTATCGATGAAATTTTGCTGAAGAACATCACCATTCTAAGTCGTCACTCCTCATTTGCTAATCCAATTCTTGTTTCTTTTAAGAAAAACTTGATAAAACTATTAGATATTCCATCGTATTATTCACAACTTACATACTTTGCTCAATTCTCTTTAAAACCAGTTTTCGAAGCTGAATGCTGAAACAAAACATGATCATGAAACACACATATATACACACCTCAGATCACAAGTTTAGAAGGCATTATTCACCTTTATTTATGTACAATAGCAAACACTGACTCCTAACTCATAATCCTTTGGTCTTATTCAATTTTTAACTCTTATGGACGCCTGTATACCAAGGCTCTCGTTTGGTCAACCGAATCGGAAAGCAAGTAGTCACAAATATAGGCATCAATCTCTTCTTCACTTAATGGATCATCTTCTCATTGTTCTCAAACCATTTCACGATATATTCTTACCAGAACTCTTTCTTCTTCTTCTCAAATATCTGCAAGCATAGGGAGCAGATAGGTGGACAAGAAAACGTAATACGTGGATGGGTCAAGAGGCACACCCCTAGGTCGAGCCAGTCCCCCATTCCTAGCCTGATCTACACGTCTAGACCTAGGCCGCACTGAACGTGTATCCCTAATATAGTTTGAAGCAACTCTAGCTGGTGGTCTTTCCTCAATCACTGCTCTCTATGCTAAGGGATCTACAGGTGCTGGAAGTAAGTGCTCAAAATTAAAGTCATTGCCCGAAGACTGTACTGAAGATGTATTCCTAATTTGAGTCAAACACACACACACTCTCTCTGTTTAGATCTCACATCTTGGTAAATGGTGCGCGTACTCTTAGCCTTTGTCTTTCTCTATGCTTTAGGTCTTATAATTTCTCTTCTCTTTGATTTTGCAGAAGTTTTTTGGCATCGATTCTTTGGAATTCGACGATAGACAACATACATTACGCTTTGACAACAACGATCCAAAAGAAGGACATACCTGTAAGTGATTGTTTTATTCTCTATTGATAGAGAGAGATGAGAGAGAGAGAAAAGAGAGAGAGAGAGAGAGAGAGAGAGAGAGAGAGAGAGAGAGACAGAGAGAGAGAGAGAGAAAGAGAGATAGAGAGATAAAGAGATAGAGAGAGAGAGAAAGAGAAAGAGAGAGAGAGATAAAGAGAGAAGAAAGAGAGGAAGATAGAGCATACATACACACACACATACATACACACATACATCTACACTACACATGCATACATACACACATACATGTACACACATGCATACATACACACACATGCATGCATACATACACATACATATACATGTTGGAACATCAAGCTTACACTATGCTTGAGGTGGATTTGATCTACATCAACGACTATCGCGTCGAAAGAATATCCGTTGGAGAGTTCTTTTTCTTATGCTCATTCATTGTATTTTTTTGAGAGATTTTTTATGGTTCATTTACCATTGTAAAAGCCTTGAGGTTTACACATGTAAAGGTAGAAAAATAGAGCCCAAATCCCACGAATTTGTGGTGGTTGAAGTTGCATTCAATCAGCAATCAAATCACCTAAAGTAGATCAAACGAGATCTTCACTTTTCCTAGATTGTAGGGAAGTGAATTGATTCCCTCCAACAACCATTCCCACCTTCATTTGAATTCAAATTTCACTTGTAGAAGTCGTGGTACACTCGTAGAGTCTATATAAAGACTTGAAATACTTGTACATTACATGGAAGCAATATGCATACACTTGTGACCATCATTGTCTTGCTCCTTCCATCTTCTTCGCCAACACTAATCTTGTAGAGGCTACTGCTCTCTCTCCAGAGCTTTGAATTGAGTGCAAGATGGCTCATTGGAAAGGTATAAGTGTCTAGTTTATGCCTATAAATTTTCAAATTATTTGAGTTAGAAAATAGGGAGAAATGTGCGTTTTTCTGTCTCAGGGTCAATCTCTATGTATTCCTGAAAAATAGGAAATACCACCGGTGAATGTCGCATTCATTCCTATAGCATATTTTGCTTATTCCTTATAATTTTGTGCATTCTATACACTCAAACCTATGTATATCACTCCCATAAAAGAAGTTTTTCTAATTGTAATCACATTGGTCGCTATGGGCATTTGAAGTTCATTGTCTCTTCCATAGATAGTAAGTTTTTGAGCTAATTGACCCGCGAACCTATCTGTTTTGTATTGACTCATTCTCCTTGATGCTCCAAAGTACACAGTGTGTTTATTTGCACTTATTGCATGCCTATAAGGTCTATTTGAGTCTGCATAAGCTCAAGGGCTGGTCTTGTGCCGGTTGGCTTGACCAAACTTCGTTGCTTCAAAACGCACTTTTCTACCTTCTACAAGCTTCTCCAAGTTCTTTCAGTGGTATTAGAGCTAGATCAAGATGGGTGATGGCTTTCCCTCAATGATCAAGAAGCTTGATCGACACAACTATGCGGCTTGGCAAATCAAGATGGAGGCCTATTTGCAAGGTAGAAATCTTTATGGAATTGTAGCAGGTGATGAAGCTATGCCTATTCCGAGATCGAAAGGAGGACCTACACAAGAGGAGACAGATAAGCTCACACTTTGGTGTGCAAGGGATGCTCAAGCAAGGTCGTACATACTAAACTCTATCTCAGACTTTCTATTACCACATATTAGAGGATGCAAGACATCTCAAGAGACTTGGGATGCCCTAGAGACTTTCTTTTCTGCTAGTACCAAAGCAAGAAAGAATCATCTTTGGAACGAGTTCAACCAAATGAAGAAGACACCTAAACAAACCATCACAGAGTTTGTTACCAAGGTCAAGGAGGTTGCCGATCAGTTAGCATCCATTGGAGAGCTGATTGAAGAAGAGTTCATCATGAGGCAAATTCTCAATGGCATTTGAAGTGATAAGCAATGGCAATCCTTCACGACGGCTTATGATCTCATCATGGATGTGCAAACTCCAGATTTCAACATCTTTCTTGGACAACTCTTCAATCAAGAAGCCAACAATAGCATAAAGGAAGGTAACTCTTATCATGGTAATTCAACTAGTGCTCTATATGCAAATAAGAAGGAGAAGAAGCAGAAAGGCAACATGAAGGAAGAAGATGAAGAAGAGACTTCTCAAGCCAACTTTGCAAGCAAGAGCAAGTGGAAAGGGAAGAAGAAAGGACCAAAGCAAGACAAAGCCAAAGGAGAGAATGTTCAACCTTGTGCCATATGCGATAAGACCAACCACACCACTCAGAATTGTTGGTTCAATGGGAAGACCCAGAAAGGAAGTGGAAGAGGTGGATATGGCAGCAATAGAGGCAGAGGTGGACACAAATTCAACAATAGCAATAGAAGCTATAATAGAAGGGACTACAACAATTATTCAGAAGATCAACCACATGAAGACTCATTGCTTCTTATGAATCTAAGCCACAAAGAAGGTAAAGAAGATGATCATTTGTTCTACATAGATTCATGATGTTTGAATCATGTTGCAGGCAACATTGCTCTTCTATCTGATTTGGAAAGTCCAAAGCATAGACATGAAGTGCAAACAAGGGATTGTTGGGAATGATGGATGGATACTTCCAGATGATGAGTAGGTACTGCCAAATCCTGCTTTGTACCAACCCTTTGATGCTTCAGAGTTGATAAGTAGATCTTCTTAGCTTTCCAATGACACCATTTTATGGCCTATGTACTTTGGAAATGATGTATGAAAAGGTTGAATCAAAACAGACTACTTTGAACTTTAAGTCTTCAAGAAAACTTTCTATTTTTGATAATACACCTGCTGCTTCTTTTGCTCAGTATGACCAGCACAGTAGGAATTGGAAAAATTCCTTTTAGGGGTATCTAATTAGCTTAGCGAGCTAACTATTTCAAGTGGAATCACTTAAAAAGATTAACTATGCTCAGAGAAATTAATTTAGCAAGTAAACCTTTACCCCCGATATTTTAGGACTGTTGCAGACTTCGACCAGTGATCACCTCGATGAACTTTTCTCTGAAATGGGTAAATAGAAATCCTTTAAATTCTGACAATATGTAGTAGACTATGAGCTGGTTCCAACAAGCTATAGATCTTTGAATGTGGTGGAGAAATGAGTGAGATATGATCTCCACAAATTGACTAACTTTCAGAGATTATAACAGAGAACTCAGAAATGAACAATGTAGATATATGTATTAATGAACAATGTTGTACAATGCCATAGGCATGAAGATCATTGCCTAATGGTGTAGAAGGGTGTGGGCTAGAGTGTAGGCCTCACACACACTCAAAGATGGGAATGAGGAGCTTGGAAGGCGACTCACTACCCACGACTTTTTGAGTTGATCTTTTATAGAGATTGAGCTCAAAGTTTGAATTTGAATTCAAACTTTGGCTCTCTATTATCATGCTCCTACTTTCTAGGAGATATTCTCTCTACTTGATTGATGCTTTACAACTAATAAAATCCACGAATCCCTTGGGTAGGTGGTTACAAAGGTTCCAAGTCAAATATGACTTTTACAAAGTGTAAATGGGTAATTATCTTCTAGCATTGGTTCTCATGCTTCTCCATATGTGTATGGTCTTTAAGCCAAATGTGTAGGCTTGTGAATTGCACCAAAAACTCCCCCTCAAGCCAAAAATTTTGGCTTGGTCTTCATCTTCAATATTCACATATATCCTGCAATCCAATTATTGATTTGAACCTGCAAATTTTGGTTCCATCCAATGCTTTGGTTAATAAATCTGCACACTACATGTTGGTTGATACATATGTTAATTGAATATCCTTGCTTAATAACTTTTCTCTCACATAATGGTAATGGACCTCTATATGCTTGGTCCTAGCATGATAAATAGGATTAGCTGCAAGGTGAAGTGAGCTCGCATTATCTCCAAAGATCAATGGTGAAGTAGTATACAAACCCAATTCTGTATACAATAACTTGATCCATATGGCTTCTTGAGTGGCATTAGCCAATCCTCTATACTCTACCTCTGTAGAGGATAAATCAACAGTAGGTTGCTTCTTGGAAGACCATGATATTGGTTTATTACTTGCAAATGAAATGTATCCTGAAGTGCTCCTCCTATCATCCTTGCATCCTGCCCAATCTGCATCTGAATAAATCTTGATATCCAAGTCTAAAGTGTAAGGGAAATACAACCCATGATGTTTAGTGCCTTTGAGATACTTTAGAATTCTTTTGGTAGCTTCTAAGTGAGGTACCCTTGGCTTGTGCATAAACTGACTTAGCACACTAACTCCATAAGCAATATCTATCCTTGTTAAGGTAGCATAGTTCAAGCTTCCCACTATGCTTTGGTAACCTGTAATATCATCAAGTTCATCACCTTCATGGGCACTTAATTTTAGGTTTACCTCCATTGGAGTACTTGCAACTTTGGCATCCAGCAATTTAAACTTCTTCAACATATCCTGTATGTATTTTTTCTGAGTAATATAGATTCCAGAGCTAGTATAGACTAACTCAAGTCCAAGAAAATACTTTAGTAATCCAAGATCATTGATCTTGAACTCCTTCATAATCTGGTTCTTGATTTGTCTGATTCCATTGACATCATTACCTGTAAGTATGATATCATCAACATATACACATAGGTATATTACCTCTGAATTACTTCTCTTGATGAATAGAGAAGTGTCTGCCTTGCTCATGACAAAACCTTGGTCTTGAAGGTAAGTGGTCAACCTGTGATTCCATGCCCTAGGTGCCTGCTTTAATCCATAAAGAGCCTTTTTTAACTTGCATACATGTGTTATCTTATTAGGATCCTCATAACCAGTAGGTTGTGACATATATACCTCCTCTGAAATCCATCCATTCAAAAAAGCATTTTTTACATCTAGCTGATACATGTTCCAATTTTTAGATGAAGCCACACTTACCAACACCCTGATGGTTGGCATCTTGGCTACAGGTGAGAATGTTTCTTCATAGTCAATGCCTTGGGTTTGTGCAAAACCCTTGGCCACCAATCTGGCTTTGTACCTGTTTATTGACCCATCAGAATTTCTTTTGAGTTTATAGATCCATCTGGATCCAATTACCTTCATGGACTCTTTCTTTGGTACTAGTTCCCATGTGTCACTTTCTTTGAGTGCTTCAATCTCCTCATCCATAGCTTCTTTCCATTCTATGTAAGTTTTTGCTTCTTCATATGATCCTGGATCTTCAATTGACAAGTCTTTGGCAAGATAAACAGAATGTTTAGTAACAAGAGAGGTATCATACCCATATCTAATAGGTTTTTTCCTCTCCCTTTGTGATCTTCTGATTGATTGATTTGAAGATTCAGGTATGTCTTCAAGTTTCTTCATCTTGACTTTGCCTTTGGACTTCCATGCCTTGAATTCTTCAAGATTGATAGTGTCTTCATCATCTAAAGTGGTGTCTTCATTGTGAGTAGGTTCCTCCTTAGGAAGACTTGGAAACTCCTCCTCCAAGTCATAGGGTAGTTTAAACTTCCTGCATTCATTCTCATACAAAGAATCATTTTCATCAAAGACAACATCTCTACTAACCATGAATCCTTTATTTGAAGGGTTGTAGAACCTGTACCCCTTCTGATTTAGGTCATATCCAATAAAGATACACTTCTCAGCCTTAGGGTCTAGCTTACCTCTTATCTGAGAAGGAATGTGTACATATGCTACACATTCAAATAACCTACAATGATCAAGTGAGGGTCTCTTCCCGTGCCATGCTTCATAAGGAGTCATCCCATCAAGGGACTTAGATGGTAACCTGTTTATGAGGTAAGTGGCAGTAGATACACTCTCTGCCCATAGGTAGTTAGGTAATTTCTTTTCATTTAACATTGACCTAGTTGTTTCAACAATCAACCTATTTCTTCTCTTAGCTACCCCATTCTGTTCAGGAGTATACCTTGTGGTGATTTCTCTCTTGATTCCTCTGTCCTGCAAGAAAGCTTCAAACTTATTAGAGAAGTACTCACCTCCTCCATCTGACCTTAGCCTCTTTAGATTCTTCCCTATCTGATTCTCAATAAGTGCAAGATACTTTTTAAAACAGTTGAACACTTCATCTTTGTGCTTCATAAAGTACAATACAGTCCACCTGCTATAATCATCAATGAAAGATACATAGTACCTTGATCCTGAAATTGAAGGGTCTTTGCTTGGTCCCCATACATCTGTATGGACAAGTTCTAGGTAGTCCTTGTTGAAGCGGGACAATCAACAATTGGTGATTATATGAAGTCTAGAAGTGAAGATATGAAGAAAAGATTGAAGTTCAACTTCATGAAGTAAAGTGAAGATTCAAGAAGCAAAGTTCTTCAAACATATGAAGTTTCCGAGATCAAAACAGCTTCGCTTTGTGGTGCTGAAATCGCGATCTAAGCTTGTTTTGGCCTCCGAACGCACTATCGCAGTGCTTGTGCAGGCTATTTCATCTTTTTTTGCCAAATGTATATACCAATTTCTATTCGCCAGTTTAAGAGTCTCAAAGTCTGCTACAGGTCTAGTAGAACTCGTCTAGGCAGTTCTGTTCAACTTTTTGAGATACAGTCAATTTTCTGCATCAAGGTATTTTAGTCACCGGCCATGGCTGAAAGCAGTGATGTATTCCGTATGTTGGCTGTTGAGGATAAGTTGGATGGTACCAACTACCCATTATGGGCTTATATGATGTGACATGTATTGGTTGCAAAAGGATTGTGGAACATTGTGCAGGGTGTTGAAAGATGTCCTCTTACACCTCTGACTATAGGTACTGCAAATACAGGTGTTGGAGCTGATGAAGATGGTGCCAAAGATGATATTCCACAGATTCTTGTTCGTGCTGTTGTTTCTACTGCACCTACCGTAGAGCAGAATCACTAGGATGGTAGAGATGCCCAAGCACATGCATTGATAGCTTTGTCTGTCAAACCTACCATTATTCCTCACATTTGCTCTTGCAGAACAGCTAAGGATGCTTGGGATACACTTACCACATTGTACCAAGCTAGGAATGAGGCTCGTGTTGCTTACCTCCGAAAACAGTTGGAGAGTGAGCACATGAATGAAGGTGATTCTATGGACAGTTTCCTAACGAAGATCAAAGACTTGAAGGAACAATTGATTTTTGCTGATGAGGTTATACCAGATAGCTCACTTGTGCAGACTGTTTTGAATGGTCTTCCTGATTCATATCAGAGTTTTGCTTCTAATCTTCGTTTGATGATGAAAGGCAATCCGAATGCCTTATCATTTGAGGAGTTAGTCTCTGTTCTGTTGTAGGAAGATCACTCCAGGCAGAACAGGTCCATTATGCGAGTTGCATATCAAGCTTTCCTGGCTAGTCAGAAGGGCAAAGGAAAATGGAGCTCTTCAACTAGTAAGCAGAAATTTGCTAATTCTGCATATTCGAAGAAGGAAGATAAAGATGAGAAGAAATCAGAAAAGCAGAAATTGTTTTGTAAGTACTGTAAAGGGAATGATCATATCATAAAGAACTATCCAAAACTGGCTGCTAAAGAGGCAAAGAAGAAAGAGGCTGGAATGGTTGTTGCAGAGGCCTCTACACCAAAAACAGAGTCTGCAAATCTTGTGCAGGAAGAAGAATGGGTGTTGTTAGTCGGCCCCCGGATTGGAAGTTGTAAAACTGAATCTTTTGTTTGCACGCGCGAAAAGTTGTTACACTAACAGTTGTAATCTTTTATATAAAGCAATGAAAAGAGATACTCAGTGACGATTCATGGAATCACCAGACTGTCCGTCTGGGTGATTGTCTGAGCGCTGTTGTAGCGTTGTTTGTCTAATTTCTGAGTACTCTGAGTATACTGTGCATACCCGTGTTGTTGTCTATCGATCTCTGTTGCGATTGTGAGTTTCATTTACATATGGTAGATCATTGTACTGTTGTCTGAGTAAGTCGTTTGCGAGTCTCTATTGGGATTGTTGTGTTAGTTCGCGTATCGTGTTGTTATTCTTTCTTGAAATGGTCTGCCAGTGTTTGGTGGAGTCTGTGTAGCTATGGTAGCTTTTCTGGTATTTGGGTTCGTATTGTGTTGTCTTCAATATTGAGGTCTATGTTCGTACGGCAAAGATTAAGCTACGGTAAGAGCCGTTCTAAGTTGCGTACTGAATCTTCAAGCACTGTGTGTCTATAACTGTTGAGTCCTCCTGTGTCTTCGGTTGAGTTTGACTATGAGCACTATTCGGTGAAGGTTGAACTACTGCTATTGTTCCTAATGTTACTGCACTGTGTATTCGGAAAAAGGGTCTGAGGTAACTCGGTATCATGATACTAATTGTCTGGTACAGTGTGTTCAGCGAACCTTGGAAGAAGTAGAATAACGAACCGTAAAGATTGAGAAGGGTATACCAATTCATGATAGAAGTCTTGAATATTAGTATATTGTGGTGTGAAGTCATTTTGGGAAACAAGCATAGGGCCTCTGTTTTTACAGACCCCTTCCACTCCCAAGAACCCAACAACGTTTAAACACACTTTTGACAGTTAGAACACAGCGTTTAACACTGGCGTCGTCTGTGGGAAGGTGGCAACAGATCAGATTGTTGCAAATCAGTTATGGAAACGTGACTGTAAATTGTAAATCGACAGTAATAGTACGCGATTAGTACCAAAAGATGATACATGCCGGTTACTCGATCCGGTGAAACGTATCCAAAGAACCGCCAGCCTGGGGTACCTAATTTGCTAAGGACGCCTCCAGGAGGTAAAAGTGCAGATAGGTCTAACCCAGTTGTCAAGAAAGTAAAGAACGTTAGTAAGGATTCCGGTCATATTCCAGTGGAACGAACTAAATCTTTGGCAGAATCCGGTGCGATTTCGTCACAATCTGTCGAAGATATAATAACTCCAGAATCTAACAGGACACAGTATGAAGTTAATTTAACATCATTGAGTAAAGATTCAAACTTGTTTACGAATAGAAACATCTTAGTCAAAGAAATCAGCAAGGGAGAAAAAGCACCCTGTATTGGTGAAAAATCGACACATTCCGGTGATATTTCGGTACCAGTTGCTGAAAGATCGCAGTTTTCTGACGGCAGTTTACCATTTTTTGGTGAATCATCAGTCCAGTCATCGCTATTGGGAGTAAGCTTTCCTACATTTGACATCAAGAAGGAAGGTAGCTTGTTCGAAATCGAGATTCAAAACATACTGAACAAGATTATCGACCCGGAAAGTGCACAGGCTGACGATACAGATTCCGACGATTCAGATATTCAGCCTCGGGGTACAGAAGATAGTCACAATACAACCATCAACGCCATGAATGGGCAACAACAACAACAACAACCATGCCCACCAAGGCCGACTCCAACCGGAGTAACGTACACTAAATTCGGTGGATTTCTAGGAGATGACCCAGATGCTCATGTACGCACATTTGAGATAAGTTACGCAGTGCTCAACCATCCACCCGATCCGGCGTATAAGGCTATTGTCTTCCAGTCTACATTGGTTAATGAAGCAGCTAGATGGCTTACAGAATAGGATATTAACCATTTCCGCACCTATGAAGCAGTAAGGGATGCATTTTTGCAAAGATTCAGGCTAAAGAAGAATCCAACCGAAATTTTCGATTACCTGCAAAACAATAGACAGAAGATAAATCAAACAGTGCAGGAATATGCCACTCTATTCATAACCCATTTGAGGCAATTACCACCAGCACATGCCAACCTACCGGATGACGTTATCACTCAATGGTTTATCAATGGATTGACTCCGCAACTTAAACAGATTATGATCATATGCTGTGTAGGAGCTATGACGCTAGATGTAGTGATTGCAATGGCTTTGCAGCTGGAAAATAAGGTTGGAGGATTTACAGAAGACTTGGAATGGTTAAAGGCTAATAAAAATGTTGCAGAAGACCCGACCAGACAAATGTTCTGCACCACATGCAAGAATTCAGGGCACACTAGTGCCACTTGTGCACTTAATCAGTTGTTTTGCGCTATCTGCAACACGACTGGACATACTACCCAAAACTGTGCATACAACGCCAAAGTGCAGGGAACCGCAACTGTCAATGCTATTATATAGGAACCAGGACAGCCAGCTAATCATTATGTACCTCCGCAAATGAGAAAAAACCAGCAACAAGGCTATCGAAATTACAGAGGACAGAGAAATAATAACTACAATGCAAATCGCTGGCAGGCCGGACCAGCACAGGAAAATCCCAATTTGCCACCACCGCGCTGCCATTTTTGTGGTGAATTTGGTCACATTAAAAGATTTTGTAAGGATGCAGCTGAGCATGATCAGAGGAAGAAAGAACGACAAAACCCAATGACTAATATGGTACAAATCACACCCGTAGAAACGCAAGCTGCAGTAATTCAGACCCGATCCGGTAAGCAACTACAACCAGCGGCAGAAGTGTTTGAACCAGGCATACGTGAACAACAACAAAGGATGTATGATAAGGCCAGTCAATGGACCACCACCGAACCTCCAGTGTTTCCAGATCCTATTGCGATGACCCAGGCTCCGCTAACCAAGGAAGGAACACAAAAACAAGATTCTAACTCAGTAGCAGGCACATCATCTTCAGCAGATACATCCTCTTCAGCCGGCGCATCATCTTCAGAATCCGTGGAAAGCACAATTCAATCACATAAGGCCTGGGAGATTTTACCTAAAGCGTCCATTACTCTTCCTCTTGGCCAATTACTTGCACTAGTACCAGGAGTTCGACAACAATTCCAACAACAGTTCAGTCCTGTACCTTCTTGCATTCCAGCAACAGCGGTAGTGCAACCGAAACCTGATTCTACGGTCGATCATTCGGTTCCTTTAATTATGGTATGGTATAAAAATCATAAAATTACACAGGTACTAATTGATGGAGGATCTGGAGTCAACATTGCTACTGCTCCACTGTGTAAGAAGTTAGGATGGACTGAAATCGAACGAGTTCAGTTCTTTGTCAGAATGGCTGACCAGTCAAGAGTCCATCCAGTAGGACTTGTACGGAATGTACCAATAACTTTGCAGGGTACCACATTTAAGATGACCTTTGTCGTCCTAGAATTATCAGAATCCACCCTTGATTATAATCTTCTTTTTGGCCATCCTTGGCTGAAGCAAGCTAAGGTCATACAAGATTGGTCTGCACAGGAACTCACTTTCAAAGATAATAATCGTAAATATATTGTAAGACTAGATGCTATACAGCCTTGCGAATTGCATGCTAGACCGTATTTTGCAGAACCAGTTCATATGTTAGATGGGTTGTCAGATGATGAAGAAGAAGAGTTTTTAAAGAACAACATTGACTTAATTTCCCTAGGAACTATTGATCTACAATCTGTTGTAGATAATTGGAATCCCGCAGTTTGTACAGTGATGCCTGTAATAAGATAAGAAGGAAGATACTGCTGCTATAGATGATGCTCAACTGCAACAACTTTTTAAGCCAGCTGACGATACAGAGAAGCCCCGACAATTTTATGTTCCAGAGGATGAGTTGATCACTTATAATTTAGGAGATGAAGACCATCCGCGTCCTGTCAAGATAAAAGAAAACTTACCGGGAACATTTCAAGCAGACCTAATCCAGCTACTCCGAGAGTTCTCCGACGTCTTTGCATGGGATTACAAAGATATGAAGGGTTTGGATCCGCGCATTTATCAACATAGGGTCATGCTGAAGCCGGAAGCAAAACCAATCAAACAACCAAGCTACCGGATGAATCCGAACTATGCATCACAGGTAAAGGCAGAACTTGATAGGCTACTCAAAGTCGGATTCATTGTACCAATAGAGCATGCTGAATGGATCTCACCAATTATTATTGTGCCTAAAAAGAATAAGCAGCTACGAATATGTGTAGATTACCGGAAACTGAAGGCAGCTACGGTGCCTGATCCATTTCCACTACCTTTTCTTGACACAATGCTTGATAGAGTAGCAGGACATGAAATGTATTCATTCCTAGATGGATACAGTGGGTATAATCAAGTTAGAATGGCTGAACAGGATATACCAAAGACCGCTTTCATCACCAATTGGGGCGTTTTTGCTTGTACCGTAATGTGGTTTGGATTAAGAAATGCCCCAAGTACTTTTCAAAGGTGTATGCAAGAAATATTCTCCCCTTACCTTACCTCGTTTATGCAAGTTTATCTTGATGATTTTTCGTTATTTCGCAAGATAGTAGCACACTTGTTCCATTTACGGTGTTGCTTTGAAAAATGCAGAGAATACAGACTCTGTTTGAACCCAAACAAATCTGTGTTTGCGGTTTCATGTGGAAGGCTACTTGGCCACATCGTATCTTCACAAGGTATACAGGTGGATCCAGATAAAATTACAGCTGTGTTAGAAGCACCTGTGCCCACTACACCTAAGGAAGTGATGCGCTTCATGGGCCAAGTAAGATGGCATGGTCGGCACTTACGGTGGCTTGCTCATTTGGCAATACCACTGAACAAATTAATTGCCAAGACTCCTCGACAATTTGAGTGGACTCAGGAATGTCAGATAGCATTTGATCATTTAAAGTGTTTATTAACACAAGTTCCCATCTTACAGCCCCCCGATTGGGATCACCCCTTTCATGTATTTGTTGATGCCTCAGATATATCAATTGGAAGTGTATTAATGCAACAAACGAATAAGTGGTTCAGACCAGTATACTATGCAAGTCGAAGGCTTGCCCCTGCAGAAAAGAATTACTCTGTAAGGGAATGTCTGGGTTTAGTATACTCTGTCAAGAAGTTTAGGCATTATTTACTTGGCTGCAAATTTACTTTTCATGTAGATCATGTTGCACTTGTCTATCTGGTTCGGCAACAGCACTTAGGTGGCCGATTAGTGTGATGGGTTCTGCTTTTACAAGAATTTGATTACGAAGTTATTCATCGGCCTGGCAGTTCACATGCCTTAGCAGATTTCCTTCTCGCTTAGATTCCGGTGAAGCTCCGGTCGGTGTAGATGACACAACACCGGAAATTTATGTTTCTGAACCGACTAATGATGAAATTGCAGACCCACCTATGCCATCTACATACTATGATCAGATATTGACCTTTCTTACTGATGGATGCCTCCCTTCTCAGACTTCTACTACAATACGTAGGAAAATTACAGTTTTCAGCCGCCGATTTCGGTTGATTGCTGGGGAATTATACTTTATGGATCACACTAGAGTTTTACTTCGTTGTATTCAACCACATGAAGTTAACTCAGTCATTACTTTGGCTCACTCAATTCCTTCCGATGGCCATTTTGCAACTGATTTAATGCATCGAAAAATTCTGCAAAGCGGACTTTGGTGGCCTACTATATACAAGGATGTATCACAGTTTGTCAAACAATGTGATAGTTGTCAGAGATCTGGGCAGCCCCTGCAACGTCATCTTTTCCCTCTACAACCTGTCTTGCCATTAGAGCCTTTTCAGAAGTGGGGTCTAGACTTTATCGGACCTATTACACCACCAGCAATACTCAGCAATAATCGTTATATTCTAACCTGTACAGACTATGCAACCAGATGGGCAGAAGCATGGGCTTTAAAATCTTCCACAGCTGTTTCGGTGGCAAATTGCCTAATGAAAGATATCTTTCCGCGCTTTGGATTACCTCTAGAGCTTGTTATAGATCAGGGCAGTCATTTTTTTAACAATCTAATGAAAGTACTCACACATTCTTTTCAGATCACGCATAAATTGAGTTCACCATATTATCCTCGTGCAAATGGTTTGGCTGAGAGTACAAACAAGACCTTGATGAATATGCTTCGAAAATTCATTTTGGAAGCACCGGAAAGATGGGACCAGCTGTTACCTGCAGTCCTATGGGCATACCGAACTACCTATAAGGTAGCAATAGGTCTAACACCCTTCAAACTATCTTATGGATTGAAAGCCATAGCACCCATGGAAATTATTGTGCCAAGCTTACGTGTGGCTCTCACTCAGAAATTAATACCAGAAGATTCTTTATCATTTCGGCTAGATACACTCAGAAAACTGGATGAGCACCGATGGCAAAGTTTTCTAACTATGCAGGAAGTACAGCTAAGACAAGCTCGAACACATGATCGCTATCTAAAAACCCCAGTTTTTATGGTGGGACAACTTGTACTATTTTACAATGCAAAATCAAATCGCTCTGTTGGCAAATTCAAGTTACGATGGTTTGGCCCCTACCAGATTTTTGAACAAGTGGGCCCAGCAACTTTTCGGTTGACTACTTTGATCGGAATTCCTCTTTCGAAAGTCATCAACGGTTTGAAGTTGCGGTCGTATCAACAAACATCTAACCCGCAATGAAACGTTTCGCAGTTGACCGCGTCTTTTGGCGTTCTCTTTTCTTTCCTTTTCTCTTCTTTTCTTTTCTTTTATTTTTTGCGTGCTTAATAAAATAAGTCTGTAAATATCCACGTTTTGATACCTAATTATGTCAAGAGCCGCCCTGCCCTTTCCAGCTACTCATGCATGCACACCGAGTTAAGAAGTTATCATCTCAACGACGAACGATTATTAGTGATTTTGATTGCTCCCCACTATCGAACATCTACTTAACCTTCTCCATTTCACCAAAAATCGCTATTGTGCTTGCGTGATTTGTGTGACTGTGTATACCCTGTGCATTTGCGTTTTGTGCTTGCTGTCATCGTTTGCCCCATGGAAGCTCTGGAAAACTATGCCGCTTTCCATGACGGACTCCCTACTGAGGTAGGAGAGTTTCTGCGCACCTGCGGGTTATCCAATTTCGCTGAACTGTCGTGGCATTCAGTGGAATCCCACCCATTTTTTGCTCAGATCATCGCCGCTATCGCTAAAACACCTGCCAACAAGCAAAGTTGGGCTATCACATCCCTACCCTCCCGAACCGTAATCACCTTCCAAACTTTCGCTGAGTCGTTTCGACTCCCTTCACAAGGTCAAGAGAATGGCCCGAATCTGCCATTAGCTACCATGAATCAGTTATTCCCTAGGCATTCATCCAACGAATACGCGATCCTATGTCGACCAGAACCTGAGAGATCGGCCCTTCAGTTCTTAGTAGCTATCCTGAACCTACAAAAACATACTTATGGAATATCGCCTCCATTCTACTCCGCCATTGATTTAGCTGCTAGAGAACCAATAAATTTTGCATCCTATTTCCTCCACCGCATTCACAAGGAATGTGTTTCAATAATTAAACAGGTAAACAAAGGAGGAATGCCAAGGTCCAGATTGCCGCACATTATTTCTTTCCTTTTTCCGGCCATTCTTGATGGAGAGTGTTAATCTCCAAAAGAACAAGTTGTACTTGAATTTAGAACTCCTCTATATCAAGAACAACTTCTAACTCCACTTAATTTAGAAAACAATCACCAAATTATCAGAATTTTGGCTAACTGTTGAAAACTGAAATTTCCTGAAAAGTCTGCTGCCGATTAATCACTCATTGACTAATCAATCCTGTAAAGTTTTTAATAAAACTTTGCACAATACTTTGCCTTGAAGTTGCGCAACTTTTCCAAGTTAAATTTCTCAAAATGATTGAGTACACTTTGAGAAATATGTGAAACACTTTACCTATGTCTGAAACAGCTTCTCTGCAATGACGACTTTGACACCTGCAACTTCTTAACACTGGTTCTCCCAAAGTAAATCCCGTTTGATCAAGATCTTTTAGCCATAGATGGCTTACCTTCCAACTTAGATTTTGAGCCCTCACTTGTGTAAAACTTTACACTATGCACTGAGCAATGTTCATTTCTCTGAACATGAAATCTGCGCCAGTTTTGTCGACTCTCAGAACATCATCACATATGAATGTTCCTAAACTAAATTCTCTCAGCCTGATTGCAATTAGCCTCTCAAATTCTAGTCATAGATAGATTAGCTATTGACTTAGATACGTGCAAAAGGATTTCTCAAAAGATTAAACACAGAAGGAGAATGGGAGAAAAGATCGACGCGCCATTTATGAACTTTTCACTTATCTCTATTCTTCATACATCTGATGGATGATTTGTACAATGTACATCAACTAACTCATCTCAACTTTCTTCTCTATGTCTCTCTTCTACATGTCCCGACTCTTTCAAACTATTTATAGGCAAATATATACAAACTTATGACTAATCATAAGTGTGAGTCAGCTATATCTGAACTAATGTACATATGTGTACATAGCTTTGGATTTCTGAGTATGTCCTTCCTTCAACCTTCTGAATTTGTTCTCTTCTTGATTCCTTGACTTCATTTCTTCATAAACCTTCAATTGATGATTGGCATGCACCAACAATTCTTGCAGCACAACCACCACCCAGAGGCCCGATCCTTCGCATGAAGATTCTGTGCAATCATTGGAGGACAATGAAGAAGACGAAGAGGAACTCAATCAACTCTTCCGCCAGAAAAGAATTAGAATCAGTTCCTCTGAAAGTGAAGCCCAGGGGTCAGTCGAAAAAAACAAAAGAAGATGACAAGGAAGAAGAAAAACAGGACAAAGAAACCTTCCATGACACTACAACGTCTATGCAGCACGAATCATCAGCACAATCTTCATCAGAAAGACAACAAGAACAGGAGGATCACACCGAATCCAACACAAGCTTGTCACAAGAGACATCACAGCAACAATCAGAGCAGGAAAAATAAAGAAATGAAGAACAGATCGTTAAAGAAATTTTCGACGAACTTCTGAAAGCAGTTGAGTCCATAGCTGCCGACACTGCACAACAAAGAATAGAACAGGTAACAGAACCTAACCCTGTCCTGCCCACTCCACAACCGGAACCTCCGCTCAACCCCATCCTTCCTATTCCACCCAATGAACCCGACGAACTCGCAGCTTCTTCATCTTCATCGCCTAACTACTCTCCACCAAACTCCCAGCAACTCCTCACTGCATCCTCTTCCCAACCTCGTCCCCCTCCTCCCTCACGTCCATCCCCGTATTCTCTGAGTTAGCGTCAATGGGTCAAGTGCTAATCAATTTATCACAACAACTTCCTGCGTAAATGAAGCAAGTAACAGAGAATAATCGCAATGAATTCCAACATAAAGTAGATCTACTAGAGGCCGACATTAGCCCCCTACAGGAAGAATTACTAGTAGCCAAAGCCGAAAACCAATCTCTACAAGAATAGCTGAAGGAATTACAGACCAGAATTGCCGAACAGGAAATGGTTACCAGACAGAGAGATGCGGCGGTGGCTGAGCTCACAAAGAAAGAAGAATCATTATAGAATGCAAATGCCAAAATCAGTAAAATGAAACAAGAGTTAGAGGACAAAGAAGATGCAAGAATCGCATTAGGAAATCTGCTCGAAGAAACTAGAGTTCAACTAGACGAAGTGGTACAAAAAGGCCAAGAATAGTACGATCTGGCGATGAAAACAACCGAAGAACTCCAGAAATGTAAGATAGAATTCGACGAGGTAAACAACATTCTATGGCGAAAACTGACATTAGAAGCACAATTACAAAAAGTAATAACAGATCTCCGAAGAGAAAGGGATGTATATTCTAGAACCATACAGTTTCAGAATCAAGAGATCGAAAGAAGGGAGAATCAGCTGGACAATCAGAAAGAAAGAGTAAGCAAGATGGAGAAACAAGTGGTAGAAATGAAAGTTTCCAGAGATGCGGCCCTATCAAACGATTTCTACCTACAAGAAGCCTTTCTGTAGACGCAAGCAGAAATTTTGCTAACCGAAGCTATAGCTTTAAGTTCTGTAAGAGTAGATGCACAACTCGTTCACTACTGTCTAGAGTTTTGACCCATCTTCTCATGAGCAGTGCAGTAGACTCAGATGTTTGGTATTTTGGCAGTGGGGCAACCAAACATATTACCTCGCATCTCCGTTTCTTCTCTTCACTCGAGCCTACCCCTACAGGGAATACTGTTACATGTGCCAACAACTCCTCTTATCCTGTTATGGGAGTTGGTAAGATCATTTTGACTACTGCTGATGGTAGTTCTTTCAATTTGTCAGATGCTTTATTTGTGCCAGGGATCAAAAAGAACCTGTTATCAGTTTCTACATTAGCCAAGATTGGCTTGGTTGTGAAATTTGTTGATGACAGGTGTACAGTTCATGATCTGTCAAATGGCGATGTGATTATTGCTTCTGGCATTTTATGTCATGGGCTGTATAAGCTCATAGTATGAAAGATCTGTAAATGATTTGGCATGTGCAGTAAATGATTCTCAGGCTATGTCAGATGCAAAGCTTTGGCATGCATGCTTTGGTCATCTGAATTTTGCTAGTTTGCTACGCCTGCAGAAATCTGAAATGTTGTCCTCTTTGCCCAAACTTGAGGCACCTGGAAAACATGTTTGTGAAGGTTGTATTTTGGGCAAAATGCAGCATTCCTCCTTTCCAAAAGATGGTTCAGTTCGGGCTACACAGAAATTGCAGCTTGTACATAGTGATGTCTGTGGTCCTATGTAGACACCCTCTTTTGGAAATTGCCTTTACTTCATGACTTTCATTGATGATTTTTCCAGGGGCACTTTTTTCCCTCTTTAGGAGGTTTTTTTCCCTCAGCTTGTATATACGCCTATTGCCCTAATGGGCTACTGATCTTTGTACATTCTCTAGTAATACATTCAGTATTGTGTGTTTGTGCTCCAAGCTTCTTCTTCTTCCTTGTGTTGTTCGCGTGCTTCCGCGGATGTCTATCTCCAACAATCTTGTGCCGGTTGGCTTGACCAAACTTCGTCGCTTCGAAACGCACTTTTCTACCTTCTACAAGCTTCTCCAAGTTCTTTCAATACACAAATGCATGCATACACACACATACACATATACACACATGCATACATACACACACACATGCATACACACATACATACACAAACATATATACACATATGCATACACACACATACACACACATGCATACACACATACATACACACACACATATACACACACATATACACACATACATACACACACACATACATACACACATATACACACATGCATGCATACATACACACACATATACACACATGCATGCATACACACATATACACATATACACACATGCATACATACACACACACATTCATACACACATACATACACACACACATATACACATATGCATACACACACAGATACACACATTCATACACACACATATATACACACATGCATAGACACACACACACATACATACACACACATATTTACACACATGCATACATACACACATATACACACATGCATGCATACATACACACACATATACACACATGCATGCATACACACACATGCACACACACACACATACATACACACATGCATGCATACACACATGAATGCATACACACACATGCATACATACACACACATACACATATACTCACACATGCATACATAGACACACATACACATATACACACATGCATATATTCACACACGCACATACATACACACATGCACATATATACACACACATATATGATTTCTGTATAGATAAATAAATATGAAAATAGCTAGTGTTTTAATTATATATATATCATTAAATATAAAAAATTATGATTTTAAAGTTTTTTTGTTGACATCAAATATATAAAAATAGGATTAGGGTTTTTAGGCTATATACACATACATACACATACACACACACACACACACACACACACACACACACACACATATATATATATATATATATATATATATATATATATATATATATATATATATATATATACATACATACATATATACACGCACATATATATACACATGCATACACATACACACATGTTTTAGGTCTAGGTCTTGGTTTTAGGGTTTTTACACATGCATAACATATATACACACATACACATACACATAATATACACATATACATGTATATACACATGCATACAGAAATATACATATTTTAGGTCTAGATCTTTAAGAATAGGGTTTTAGGATTTAAGCATACATATAATTCAATTAAATTTATATTAAGGGAAAATATAGAAAAAATTAAGAAAAATATCTATATATATATATATATATATATATATATATATATATATATATATATAATAGGATAATTATATAGATAAATAAATATGAAAAGAACTAGTGTTTAAATAAGTAACTTAAATATATAAAAATAGGTTTAATTTTAAGGATTTTAATTACAGTAAATATATATACACATACACATAGACACATATCTATATACACATATATATACACATACACATATATATACACATGCACACATATATACATGTTTTAGGTCTAGGTCTTTCTGATTAGGGTTTAAGGGTTTTTACACATGCATAACATATATACACACATACACATACACATAATATACATATATACATGTATATACATATGCATACATAAATATACATATTTTAGGTCTAGGTCTTTAAGATTAGAGTTTTAGGGTTTAGGCATAAATATAATTTAATTAAATTTATATAAAGAGAAAATATAGAAAAAAATATGAATATATATAAATATATATATATATATATATATATATATATAATAGGATAATTATATAGATAAATAAATATGAAAATAACTAGTACTTTAAATAAATTAATTAAATATATATAATTAAATATATAAAAATAGGTTTAATTTTAAGGATTTTAATCAGAGTAAATATATATACACATACACATACACACATATACTTATACACATATCTATATACACATTACACATACACATATATATACACATGCATACACATATATACATGTTTTAGGTCTAGGTCTTTTCGATTAGGGTTTTAGGGTTTTTACACATGCATAACATATATACACACATACACATACACATATAGTACATATATATATACACATGCATACAAAAAAATACATATTTTAGGTCTAGATCTTTCAGATTAGGGTTTTAGGTTTTAGGAATACATATAATTCAATTAAATTTATATAAAGAAAAAGTATAGAAAAAATTTAAGAAAAAAGTATGAATATATAAATAAATATATATATATATAATAGGATAATTATATAGATAAATAAATATGAAAAGGACTAGTGTTTTAAATAAATAAATTAAATATATATAATTAAATATATAACAATAGGTTTAATTTCAAGGATTTTAATCACACTAAATATATATACACATACACATACACATACACACATATACTTATACAGATACTTATATACACATATATATACACATGCATACACATATATACATGTTTTAGGTCTAGGTCTTTTCGATTAGGGCTTTAGGATTTTTACACATGTATAATATATATACACATACACATATACACATACACATAAAATACAATTATACATGTATATACACATGCATAAAGAAATATACATATTTTAGGTCTAGATCTTTAAGATTAGGGTTTTAGGGTTTAGGCATACATATAATCCAATTAAATTTATACAAAGAGAAAATATAGAAAAATTTAAGAAAAAAATCTGAATATATAAATCAATATATATATATATAATAGGATAATTATATTAATTATAGATAAGTAAATATGAAAAGAACTAGTGTTTTAAATAAATATATTAAATATATATAATTAAATATTTAGGTTTAATTTTAAGGATTTCAATCAGAGTAAATATATATACACATACACATATACACATATACTTATACACATATCTATATACATATATATAGACACATACACATATATATACACATGCATACACATACATACATGTTTTAGGTCTAGGTCTTTCGGATTAGGGTTTCAGGGTTTTTACACATGCATAACATATATACACACATACACATACAATCCATATATACATGTATATACACATGCATACAGAAATATACATATTTTAGGTCTAGATCTTTAAGATTAGGGTTTTAGGGTTTAGACATACATATAATTCAATTAACTTTATATAAAGAGAAAATATAAATAGGTTTAATTTTAAGGATTTTAATCAGAGTAAATATATATACACATACACATACACACATATACCTATACACATATCTATATACACATATATATACACATGCATACACATATATACATGTTTTAGGTCTAGCTCTTTCCGATTAGGGTTTTAGGGTTTTTACACATGCATAACATATATACACACATACACATACACATATAATACATATATACATGTATATACACATGCATATAGAAATATACATATTTTAGGTCTAGATCTTTAAGATTAGGGTTTTAAGGTTTAGGCATACATATAATTCAATTAAATTTATATAAAGAGAAAATATAGAAAAAAATTAAGATACAAATCTGAATATATATATATATATATATATATATATATATATATATATATATATATATATATATATATATATATATATATATATATATATATATATATATATATATATATATATATATATATATATATAATAGGATAATTATATAGATAAATAAATATTAAGAGAACTAGTGTTTTAAATAAAAAAATTAAATATATATAATTAAAATTTTAAGGATTTTAATCAGAGTAAATATATATACACATACACATACACACATATACTTATACACATATCTATATACACATATATATACACATACACATATATATACACATGCATAAAGATATATACATGTTTTAGGTCTAGGTCTTTTCGATTAGGGTTTTAGGGTTTTTACACATGCATAACATATATATACACATACACATACACATACACATACAATACATATATACATGTATATACACATGCATATAGAAATATACATTTTTTAGGTCTAGATCTTTAAGATTAGGGTTTTAGGGTTTAGGCATAGATATAATTCAATTAAATTTATATGAAGAGAAAATATAGAAAAAAATAAGAAACAAATCTGAATATATAAATAAATATATACATATAAAATAGGATGCCATTATGTAGATAAATAAATATGAAAGCAACGAGTGTTTTAAATAAATAAATTATATATATATAAATAGGTTTAATTTTAAGAATTTTAATCAGAGTAAATATATATACACATACACATACACACATATACTTATACACATATCTATGTACACATATATATACACATACACATATATATACACATGCATACACATATATACATGTTTTAGGTCTAGGTCTTTTGGATTAGGGTTTTAGGGATTTTACACATGCATAACATATATACACACATACACATACACATATAATACATATATACATGTATATAATCATGCATATAGAAATATGAAAAGAACTAGTGTTTTAAATAAATAAATTAAATATATATAATTAAATATATAGAAATAGGATTAATTAAGAAAAAAAATCTCAATATATAAATAAATATATATATAAAATAGGATAATGGTATAGATAAATAAATATGAAAAGAGGTAATGTTTTAAAAAAAATAAATTAATTATATATCATTAAATATATAAAAATAGGATTTTAATTATATAAGAAATAGACATATATATAATACATATAACACATATACACCTATATAGGTCTTTAGTATTAGGGTTTTAGGATTAGGGTTTTAGGTTCTTTTTAGGTCTTTAATTATTTAAGTTTTAGTATTTCAGGTTTAAGTCTTTAGGAGTATAATTTTTAGGTTTAATAAAAAAAATCAAATGTTCTAAAATGTCCATATTCTATCAGATGGCTAGTTTGGATCCGAAGGAGAGAATGGCATGTCCTTGCACTCAGTGCAAGTATCAAATTTATCGAAAACGATAGATTTGTACTACACATGTTAGAGAGTATGGATCGTTTGATAAAAGTCGACTAGAAAACCTACGCTACCATTCCCATGGTCCCCCAGGTGAGCAGATGGACCCAAATGACATTGCACCAGTAACCTCTCATGGACAAAAGAGAACAAAAAAGAAGTTAGAGGTACAAGCAAGTACTAATAGCATTACACCGAATGAACATATGGAAGAAATGCTCGAAGCATTTTATGAGATGGACGAAGATCATGATGGTGGAGAAGATGTCGAGAGTTTCATGGACACAATAGAATTTCCACGATCAAAAGTTGATGAAGGATATGAAAACATGCAAAGACTAGCTCGTTTACCACTTTACAATGGAGCAAAGATATCTCTACTACGTGCGTCACTCGCGATGCTCAATCTACAATCCATTTATGGATGGTCATATAGTAGTGTCACTAAATTGTTCAGGTAAGTGGATTTGAAATAAACTTTCATTGTTGTATCAAAATAACTTTATTTACTAATATCGTTCTAATTGCTTATTGCAGGCTTCTTAAAGATCAATTTTTGCCAGTGGGCAATGACATGCATCCAACACGTGGAGATGCAAAAAAAGCTTTTACAGTCCATTGGAATGATTGCGTCCTCTTTCAGAATGAGTATTAGCATCTCCACGTATGTCCAAAGTGTGGAGAAAATAGATTTAGAGAAGACCTTGTAGGCAAAGCAATCCCGGCAAAGGTTCTTTGCCACTTTCCTATTATTCCACGAATTAAGAACATTTTTAGATGCAAATCTATAGCTGAATTAATTTCATGGCATGCAAAGAGCAGGTCTACAGATGGTGTAATGCGAGTGCCTGCTGACTCTGATGCTTGGAAGCACATAGATAGTAAGTGGCCAGAATTTGCTAGTGAGCCTCGGTCCATACGTCTAGGCCTAGCTATGGATGGAGTAAATCCGTTTGGTTTATGCAGCTCTTCATTGAACACATGGCTTGTATGTTTGGTCAATTATAACATCCCACCATGGCTGGCCACAAAGAAAGGTCATTTATTATTAGCTCTTATTGTACCAGGTAAGTATAAAGTAAAAAACATGGATGTATATCTTGCACCACTTGTGGAAGAACTGCGCATTTTATGGGATGGGATTACTGTGCATGAATGTCTCAACCTATGAGAAGATGAGACATGCGAGTGCAAGGCATACTTATGTGGACGATGCATGATTGGCCTGGTTATGGTGAATGTTTAGGTTTATCGATTTTGGTTTACCATGCTTGTCCCTATGCAAACAACGACTCAAAGCACGCTATTCCAAAGCACTGCATAAAATTGTCTATGAAGGACACCATAGATATTTTCCTAATGGGCATGTTTTACGTGAAGGATAAATTGGTCGACAAGCGCAATGCCAAATGAAAGCTAGCAATTGGAAACAACTATGGGATTCAGAAACTCCAGTCGCTGACATGAAACAGTTGTCCATTTTTCATGGACTCCCTTATTGGAGTGAATTATTGATCAATCATTTGGTAGACCCAATGCATATTTTTAAGAATGTGGGAGAGATTCTTTGGAAGACTTTGATCAGAAAGAAAGAAAGCAAAGCACAAAGGGAGGACTTAGAGGAGCGAGGTCATATGCGAGAGTTGTGGGCAATTACTAAGAGCTCCTTGGCTGCTTCGCACGATGGAAGAGCAACAAGTGAAGAAAACAATTTCAGAGTTTCGGACACCTACTAGATGCATGAGGTGTCTAAATATTGCTTTCACACAAAATGACGATCTTGGAGGGCTCAAGTCTCATGATTGGCACAAGTTTCTACAGTTTGTGATCCCTGTAGCCTTAAAAGATTCTCTTTCGGAGGATGTACAAAGAACCATTTATAAAATTAGTTATTTGGTACGGTGGATCTTTTCTATAGAGATAAATAGAGATAGCATAGAGAGTGTGAAACTCAATGCTATCGAGGCTGTTTGTATGGTAGAGAAATACTTTTTCCACAAGTATTCTCACTATTCAGCTTCATTTACTAGTTCATGTGGTAGATGAAGTTGCAATAGTAGGAATTGTCCATAGTTGATGGATGTTCTTCTTAGAGTGATTTATGAAGACATTAAAAGGGTTTGTTTGACAGAGAGCACGTCCAGAGGGTAGCATGGCAGAGGGATGGCTCGTACAAGAGTCTTTTGTATTCATAACTGAGTTTCTACATATGTCAGATCTAGAAATGCCTCGCTTATGGAGCGATGATGAGGATGTTCATCTCGTAGGCGATGAACCACAAGGTAAAGGATTGCAAAGAAAAATGGATGCAACTTTTAGAGATAAGGCAATGAAGTTTTGCATAGTTAACTCTGAACCTATGCAAAAGTGGTTAGAAAAGTATGAGCTTGCCAAGGAGACTAACGGAAAGGAAAGAGCTCAGTTTCGAAGGAATCATTCCATTCGATTTTTGCCTCTTCTAGAAAGTATTCGACCTCTTCCGCCTTTTCCAACGAGCAGATGGCTAGATACAATGGTTTCACAAGCAAAGGCAGCGGGTGAAGATATCTCTAAAGAAGAAGAAGAACTTGCAAAGGGATGTGATTGGGAGTATACTAAATACGGTGCACTATGGTCTCATGGATGATACTTTTGGATCGCACGAATTGATAAAAATAGGTCTAGTTTTGATAATGAGGTGATGGTGAACTTTTTGCAAAAAAGTAGAGCGAGTTCAAGAGATGATAATGCTCAAGAAGGCTAGCTAGATTATTGTAGAGTGATTCAAGATATCTTGAAACTATCTTTTAGGAAGTTCGATTGCATTGTTTTTTATGTGAAATGGTTCAAAGTAGTCACCTCTGGAAGAAACGCAACAGTGAGGCGGGATAAAAGTGGTTTGCTTCAAGTCGACTCCACAAAATTATGGATGGATGAAAGAGATACATTTGTACTTCTCGAACACTGTGAACAAGGTGTTTTTATAACCGATTCAAAAGAACCAGAGTGGCTATTTGTTTTACAAGTCACCCCACGTAGTAGACAAATTTGTGAGAACATAGATGTAGAAGAAATTCCATCTGTAGTGGACTCAAAGATTCATTCGATAGTTGAGGAGGGAGAGATCATTGTTCGAGAAGAAGAGGTCATTGAAGAAGACAAAATACAGGATGAAGCAATAGATGATGATCAAGAAGAAATAGCATAGCAAGTGATTTAGAAGTCGTCAATATAGAGATAGATATTCTCAGTGCATCGGATCTCCAAGAGGATGCTAGAATAGAGGAGTTTTGAATCAAACACTTATATGTACTAATTTTTGTTTATTTTTTTGCTAGGTTTTTTTGTACACTACCATTTCTCTATATTACCTTTATTATCATATGCTAATTATTAGAGTTCCTTTGTTACAGAGCACGATGGGAGACAGTCCTCCAGTCACTCCACATTCCATGACAGAGGAGCAGTTCTTATCGTTCATCTCTCAAGTACCTCCCATGTATATGGTCGCTGCATCACAGTATTGGATCACTCGTGGTAGCACTCCCCCCGGCCTCACTCTTGGCGGCCTCACTCCTGCCGGTCTCACTCCTGCCAGCCTTACTCCATCGGTGTCACTCCTAGCTGTGTCACTCCTGTCAGCATCACTCCTGCGGGTGGTGCTACTCCCACCGGAGGTATGTCTCCTAGCTTTATGACTACACCACGACCATCTTTTCAGCCATCCCCTACTAGCTCTAGTAGTAGACATGTGCGTTCGACACCTCAGTGTGATACAGGTGCTGGCCCATCTCGTAGATCGAGGTCACGCTCTCGAGCAGGAGGTTCTAGGAGTGGATCTACAGGTAGTTCTGGAAGAGGTGGCTGTTGTCGAGGCACTGCGATGGACGTTGTGTCGCCCACTTCTACTCCTAGGATGAGTACCTCAGATGTAGGTACGCCACGTGGTACACCACGTGGAAGACCATGTACACCTTGGGGTGCTCATGACCATGATGACTCCAAGGTGTATAGTATCCGAGATGGAGCTCCAATGATGGATGCGGTTGGAAAAGCAATGCATGCATGTATACGACAACTTTGCTCCATACAATTTGGACACTCTATCATGTTGAAATGTGAACAAGATAAAGATCGGAAGAATTATATCATAGAGATGATTTATCAAGAGTTCCGACCAGCCGATGGCAGCCTCTTGTCAGTTCAGAGTGGATTCTGCACACCGCATGTGAAGTTATGTCCCATTGACGAT
>CM035409.1:96403864-96406364 GCA_020310875.1 Ceratopteris richardii
CTTGTCACTAAATCAAAACTTCCAGGCTGGCCACATAGTCTACTTGAGGGTTTGAATACCCCGCTCCTGCATGTGTACTTTGGTATTGGCTTGCATCTGTGTATGTTGATACTCCACCTAGTCGAGATACACCCTGTGCATAAGGTGTTGAGCTCACAGGAGATGAGGGCATTCCCCCCCCTTTTCTTCGTGGTGATTCCTCCCCTTCAGCCGATGCGCGTTATCTCCCTTCTGAGCTTCCCTTCCCAAAAAAACACCCAGCCGACCATTCCCCAGATGACGCTTCGATGTAGAAGCTACCACTAAAATAAGTTCTCTACAGCTTGGGTAGTATCAATTGAACAAACATTGGTAAGCCCACACATTATATTTACATGGAGCTATGGAGCACAAATCACACTCGTCCCTGGCAAAAAACATAGTGCAAGATTAATCGAGCCTGTGGCATCATGAACTTAGACAACTTCTCCCAACAGAGCTTCCATTTCATCGATTTCCTCCTCTTGAGCTGGTCCTCTGACAACTTCCATTGCTGGATCCTTGCTTATAAAAGCAAAAGCTTCTTCTTCACTAACATTACTATCAAGAGTCTCCTCTTTGTTGATAAGGATAATTCGTCGGTCCAGAACCAGATCCCAGAAGTCCTTCCGCCTCTTGCCTCGGTACTTACTTGCAAGATCACGAAGAAAACTGTTCAATTCCAACGACCCCTCGCCATCCAAAATTCTGTGTGTCCTCCTTTTACGACCTACAAGCTACCACAGGTGTCCTTCCTCTATTCAAGATCATGAAGGCATCTGTTTCTCCAACGGCCGATGATGCACCTCCATCATTGTTGGTGCAAACAAGCCTTCACACTTGGCTTTGGTTTGTGCCTTGAAGACTCAACATAAAGCTTGAACTATTGGAACCTTGGAAGATTAAAAGATTGGACCCTTGAATGATACATTCACAAGAATCAATAACCATATGAACCTAGTCTTATTGATTCTTACCTTTTATCTCATGTAAAAAGTCTATGTGACTTTATCAACAATGTAATCACACCTACTAGACTAGAGTCGTGAAAAAGTAGATGATCTAGTTGAGGGAATATCTCCCTAAGTCTAGTGGAGAGAATCAAGGGAACTTTAATTTGAATTCAAATTCAAATTTGTTCAAAATTCCTATAAAAGAGCTATGTAAAAGTCGCGGGTTAAGTGCTCACTCCCTGAGGCTAATCCAAGCAAATTAGTGAGTGTGTGAGAGCTACTATTGAGCCTACACCTCTGAATACCATTGGGCATCACTTTACATGCCAATGGGAATGTACATTTGATAGTATCAATACATATACTCATAGTTCTTTACTCTATATTTTCTCTGAGTGACTACCTTCAAGTCTGTCAACTTCAAAGGAGCATTTCTCTGGATCTACTGAACCAAATTGAGTGTTCTATAGCTCATTGGAACCAGCTCAAAGCATTCTACAACACTACAAAATTTCAAGTCATTCCATTCAGTCATTTGGGAGAAATTGCAGTCGAGGCAGTCACTGGTATTTCTCTGTGTTGTTCCTAAAAAGTCGGGGGTGTCTCTGATTTTGCTAAAGATCATGCTCAGTGTATAGTTTGTTAATTGGAGTGATTTAACTTGCTAATGGTAGCTTGTTAAGTTAATTTAATACTCCCAGAAGGAATTAAACCAATTGCAAGTGTGCTGGTCACACTGAGCTTAGGACTGAGCAGGTGTCAATACAGGAATAGAAAGTCTTTGGAGTTGTGAAGGTTCAAAATCATCTGTTTTTGATTTGGTCATTACTCAATCAGTTTGTAAAGCACATATATAGTTTCTTGGTGTCATTTGGAAGCTCAAGGAGTCTCCTAACCATATCTGAAGAGAAAAGAGGGCAGGTGTGAAGCAGGTCTAGCAGCACCAACTTGATCTTCTGATTGTACCCAGCCATCACATCCAACAATCATGTGATCTCACATGTGTCTAATAGCAAGGGTTTTAAGATGTCATATATTTACCCATATTCTTCTTCTACATCTTTTTCATTTGCATACATAGTTCACTGAATTCATGGGAACTTCCAATCTGCTCTGCTTTATACCTACGTACATCTGCCATTGGAATCCTGTCAATGAATCGCTTCTGAGATAGTGCAAACTTTTTCTTCTTCTTTAGATGCGAAAAGTGAGAAACAATGTCCCTTATGGATTCTGTATCCAGTCCTACGCAGCAAGCTTCAGCATGAATTTATCCTTTCCAGTCATTTTCTTCTCCACTTTTGTTTGTCCCAGAGCATGCGGATGAAAAATCCCCTCCTTCTCCACGTTGCATCGCTACATTCCTTCGAGAACCAGGCTTTCTTCCCCTGTTCACTTCCCAGCCACTGAGAGAGTACCCTCCTTTTCTCCCATTTGTTAAACACCCATCGAGCATTATCCACATGGCCACACGGTGTTGAGAGGGGAAGGCTCCGAACCCTCTTGCACAGACCACATCCGCACTCTTT
>CM035409.1:96465931-96470931 GCA_020310875.1 Ceratopteris richardii
CTCCATTTACATCATTCAATTTCCACGACTAATCAAGTAGGTAACGGATTTCAAGTAGATGCCAAGTCACTAAGACTTTTACAATGAGTAAAAGGTAATAACACATAGGACTAGGTTCCTATGGTTCTTGCTTCTCATAAATATATCCTTCAAGGGGTCCAAGCCAAATCTTCCAAGGTTCCAAGCCAATGTGTGAAGGCTTGAAATGCACCAACAGCTCCCCCTCAAGCCAAACACTTTGGCTTAAGTCTTCATCTTCAATCTTCAATTACTTCCTGCAATCCAATCATGGATTTAAATCTGCATAACTTGTTTCCATCCAATGCTTTAGTGAGTAAATCTGCACATTGCATATTAGTAGACACATAAGTCAATTGAATGTCTTTACTAAGAAACTTCTCTCTCACATAGTGGTAATGAACCTCTATGTGTTTGGTTCTGGCATGATATATTGGATTAGCTGCAAGGTGAAGAGAGCTAGTGTTATCTCCAAATATGATTGGTGGCCTTGTATATAGACCTAACTCTGTATATAGAAGCTTCAACCAGATAGCTTCTTGAGTGGCATTGGCAAGCCCTCTATACTCTGCTTCAGTGGATGACAATGCCACTGTAGGTTGCTTCTTGGCTGACCAAGAAATGGGCTTATCTCCTGTAAAACAAATGTATCCTGAGGTGCTTCTCCTATCATCCTTGCATCCTGCCCAATCTGCATCTGAGTAAACTTTAATGTCAATATCTGATGTATAAGGAAAGTACAAACCATGACTTTGAGTTCCCTTCAGATACTTCAAGATCTTCTTTGCTGCCTCTAGGTGAGGTACCCTTGGTTTGTGCATGAATTGACTAAGCACACTAACTCCATATGCTATGTCAATTCTTATCAAGGTAGCATAGTTCAAACTACCTACCATACTTTGGTATCCTGTGATGTCTTGGACTTCTTCTCCTTCATGAGCACTTAGCTTTAGGTTGACCTCCATTGGAATAGTAGATACTTTAGCATGCTGCAAGCCAAACTTCTTGACCATATCCTGCACATACTTCTTTTGAGTGATATATATACCTGAGTTGGTGTAGACTAACTCAAGACCTAAGAAGTACTTCAATAATCCAAGATCACTAATCTTGAATTCTTTCATCATCTGTCCTTTGATGTGTCTAATCCCATTGACATCATTACCTGTAATGATGATGTCATTAACATAAACACATAAGTAGATTACCTCTGTACTACTTCTCTTTATGAATAGGGAAGTGTCTGCTTTACTCATCACAAATCCTTGGTCTTGGAGATAGGTTGTCAACCTGTAATTCCATGCTCTAGGTGCCTGCTTTAAACCATACAGAGCCTTCTTCAATTTACAAACATAATGTACCTTTTTTGGATCTTCATAGCCAGGTGGTTGTGACATGTAGACTTCTTCAGATATCCATCCATTTAAGAAAGCATTCTTGACATCTAATTGGTACATATTCCAATTCTTGGATGCAGCTACACTCACCAATATTCTGATAGTTGGCATCTTGGCCACAGGAGAAAATGTCTCCTCATAATCAATGCCTTGGGTTTGTGCAAAACCCTTGGCTACCAACCTAGCTTTGTACCTATTTATTGTTCCATCTGAATTCTTCTTTAGTTTGTAGATCCATCTGGATCCTATTACCTTCATAGAGTCTTTCTTGGGTACCAAGTCCCAAGTATCACTTTCCTTGAGAGCTTCCATCTCTTCATCCATGGCTTCTTTCCATTCTGGTTTGGTAATTGCTTCTTCATAAGTACCTGGTTCTTCATTCAACAAGTCCTTTGCAAGATATACAGAATGTTTAGTTACAAGTGATGTGTCATACCCAAATCTGATAGGCTTCTTCTTTTCTCTTTGAGATCTCCTCATTGCTTGGGTTGAGGATTCTGGTTTATCTTCTAGTTGCTTCATCTTCATCTTCCCTTTGGACTTCCAAGCCTTGAACTCTTCAAGGTTTATTGTATCATCATGATCTGAGCTTGAATCTTCTTGCTGAATTGGTTCCTCCTTGGTGAGCTTTGGAAAATCTTCTTCCATGTCATAAGGTAGACTCACTTTCCTGCATTCATTCTCATACCATGAGTCATTCTCATCAAAGATGACATCTCTGCTTACCTTAAAACCTTTGTTTGTTGGGTTGTAGAATCTGTATCCCTTTTGGTTCAAATCATAGCCAATGAAGATACATTTTTCAGCCTTAGGATCTAGCTTTCCCCTTACCTGTGAGGGAATATGCACATATGCTATACAACCAAAGATTTTGCAATGGTCCAGAGAGGGTCTCTTACCATGCCAAGCTTCATATGGTGTCATGCCATCAAGTGATTTGGATGGCAACCTATTGATGAGATAGGTGGCAGTGGATACACTCTCTGCCCAAAGATAATTTGGCAACTTCTTTTCATTAAGCATAGACCTAGCTGTTTCTACAATGAGTCTATTCCTTCTTTCAGCTACCCCATTTTGTTCAGGTGAGTACCTTGTAGTAATCTCCCTTTTGATGCCTCTTTCCTGCAAGAAATCTTCAAACTCATTGGAGAAGTACTCTCCTCCACCATCTGACCTTAGCCTCTTCAAGCTTCTTCCTGTTTGATTTTCAACAAGTGCAAGATACCTCTTGAAGCAATTAAACACTTCATCTTTATGCTTCATAAAGTATAAAATGGTCCACCTGCTATAATCATCAATGAAGGACACATAATACCTTGAACCTGAAATAGAAGGGTCCTTGCTAGGTCCCCAAACATCTGTGTGTACCAAGTCTAGGTAGTCTTCATGCATGAAACCTTTCCTTGAATAGGGTAACCTGTGAGACTTACCAAATTGACATGATCCACACTTGTAAATCATGTGTTGCTTGGATACATTAGGTATCCCAAGCACACATTGATCCCTGCACATTTGCTTTAGGGTTCTTTCACCTATGTGCCCTAATCTCTTGTGCCATATTTCTAACTCTGAAAGTGTCTGATCCTTGTAATTATACAAAGCAATGTTCTTGGTGTCTTCTAGCTCAAAAGTAAACAATCTACCTGATTTCTCCCCTTTGGCTATCCTTCTGAATCCATGTCTTGGGTCCTCCACATATGCTCCATGTTGTGTGAATCTGACCTGCAAACCTTTCTCCACAATCTGGCCAACACTCATTAGATTCTTGGTGATGGTTGGTACATAGAGTACCCTACTCAATAGATTCTGGTTACCATCACATGTCTTCACATTTCCAATCTTAACAACAGAATGTTTAGTGTCATCACCTGTTTGTACCTGATGTTTGCCCTTGGGCTCTTCCAAATCAGAAAGTAGTGCCACATTGCCAGCTACATGGTTAGAACATCCTGAGTCAATATAAAATAAATGATCATCATTTGTACCTGCTTTGGAGGTCATATTCATGATCAATAGGGAGTCATCTTGCTCCTCTATGTAGTTGTTGTAGTCTCTTCTATTTCTGAATCCACCTTGGTAATTACCATTGTGGTTGTTGTTGTAATTGTTGTTGTATTGATTGTTGTATCCATTGTAGCTTTGGTGTTGATTGAATCTGCCTCTCCCTTGAGAGTATCCACCTCTTGAGTAGCCTCTTCCTCTCTGATTCTTGTAGTTCTTGTAGCATTCATCTGTGGTATGGTTTGACAATCCACAAATGTTGCATGGTGATGAGTTGTAGGGTCTCCCCCTACCTGACTTACCTCCTCTGCCTCTTCCTCTAGATGACCTACCTCTCCCTGCATAATTAGCTTGAGAGGTAGAGCCTTCTTCATCCTGTTTCTTCCCTTTACCTTTATCTTTAACTTTCTTATCAGTATAGAGAGCAGAGGGGTTGTTACCTTTTGATTGATCTCCTGCCTTTGTAAAATTTGCTTCATGTGTGAATAGTTGGCCCATAAGTGTTGTGAGATCTGGGGTATGCATGTCCATATAGAGGTCCATTGCAGTGGTGAAACTTTCCCACTTATCATCTACCTTGAGTCCATTTGTTACTTGCCTGACTATTTGCTCCTCTTCAATCTCCTCTCCAATGCTTGCTAGTTGGTCTGCCACATCTTTAATCTTAGTCACATACTCTGAGACTGGTTGCTTGGGCTGCTTCCTAAGGGTTGTGAATTCAATCCACAGTTGATTCTTCCTAGCCTTGTGTTGGAAGAAAAGTAGTTTGACAAGGTTTCCCAAGTCTCTTGGGAAGTCTTACAATTCCTTACATGAGGTAAAAGAAAATAAGATATAGAGTTTAAGAGATAAGACCTTGCCAAAGCATCTTTTGCACACCATTGGTTGAGTCTTTCATGTTCATCCTTTGTGGGTAGTCCTCTAGTCTTGAATGAGGGCAATTCCTCATCTCCTGATATGTATCCAAATAAACTTCTGCCTTGTAGATAGGTCTTCATTCTCAATGACCAAGCTTGGTAGTTGTTCCTGTCCAATTTGTCAATGAATGAAGGGAATCCATCACCCATGTTTACCTTATTTGCTCTGATACCACTGTTGAGAGTGATGGTTGGATGCACTCAAGAAATGAGTTGGTGCTGCTACACCTGCTTCACACCAGCCCTCCTTTGAATCCAGAAATGCTTAGTAGACTCCTTGAGCTTTCAAATGATACCAAGAAAGCATATATGTGCTTTGCAAATGATTTGTGTAATGACCAAATCAAAACAGACAACTTTGCACTTCACAAATTTTAGAAAACTTGTTATTTCTGTAATGATACCTACTCAGTGTTATGCTCAGTGTGACCAGCACATTTGAAATTGAAACAATTCCTTTTGAGGGTATTAAAGTACCTTAATAAGCTACCATTTGCAAGTGGAATGAGCAGAAATGATAAACCACATCCAGAGAAATTGATTTAGCAAAATTATGATTACCCCCGACTTTTTAGGAGAGTTGCAGAGATAGACCAGAGGTGACTTCGAAGCCCATTTCTCAAAAATTGCTGAATGAAATCTTCTGAAATTTTGTATGCTTGTAGAA
>CM035409.1:96488431-96495931 GCA_020310875.1 Ceratopteris richardii
TACTAGAACCATCTCAAATTCAGAAGATTTGTGATAGTGTCGGAGTGAGTAGGAAAGGTTATAGAGAAATTTCAAAACTTTGGTGTGAATTTTTAAAATTTAACAAAGTTAGAAGTTTTGGATTGCCTAGACCCCATCATGTAGGAAAGTTTCGGCTCTGCTTGAATAAGAAGATCACATCAGTATTTGGTGAATATAAACATATTCACGGTAACATGCCTTACAAAGTAGGAAAAAAAGTTACATTTCACTTACAATGCATTTAACAACATATGGATAGATATTATAAAACTTCAAACATACATGGTTCAGTTCTATAATATAAAAGAACATTCTTGTCTATTGAAATTTGTAATCAAACTTGATGAAGCTAAGCTTAAAAAACATCAAAAGATGGAGAGAATAAGTATTGCACTGATGAAAAAAGCTTTGGACTATAGCCTTGGGAAATTGGATACTCCATCTCTCAAAGTACAATCAGAAATGGAGTTATGGTGGGTTGGCTATGCTCAAGTTCCATCTGAGAGCCATAAAACACTTAAATGGTTATTCTCACAGACAAACATTCCAAATGTTATCCAAAGGCATCATGCAGGAGAATTGTTGAATGTCAAAGACTACGGGAACTTTCAAGTTGAGTGGCATTTGAGTGGAGACCTAAAGACACTCAAATGCATGTTTGGTGTAAGTGGGGGAGCAAATTCAAAGTACATTTGCTTGTACTGCATGCAAAGCCCACACACAAATGGATGGATTGCTAGAGCTGAGGCTGAAGAGGCTCCTTCCAGACAAAATGTTATTCTTCATAACTACTCATCTTCTTCAATGATTTGGGATCCCATACTTCCAATAGCATTGACAAATGTACACATATGTACACTACATGTAGAGTTAAGAATCATTGACAAGTTGGTCCGTCTTCACTTGGATGATGCATATTCTATCAAGCCTACAACTCTTGCAAATGAATGCATAAAAAAATGTGAATGTCTTCTTTCAGAAATGGGATTTCATGCTGGTGATGTTCATCTAAGAAAAGATCCAAAGCTTTCACAAAATACAAGTGATGTACTAGAGGATGTCTCAATAGGAGGTGCAAAAGCAAGGAGATTCTTCAGCAACCATGATGACAAACAACTAAATGCCATGTGGAATTGTTGGAAAAAATTTTGTGAGGTCACGAATAATGTAAAAAGCAAACCAGAAATAGCAAAAAAGAGAATGGAGGTGTGGGTCAAACTAGATAATCTTTTTAAGATCATGAGGCAGCAAGTAACATCAAAAAGTTATGTGACAGATTTTAGAAAGGCGACCATAGAGCTTATAGAAACCATCATAGAGGCATGGGGTGCCAAAGACATAACATACTACTTGGTGAGTTCCAAAGATGTTTTATTCAATTTATTTATTTTTAATTGAAATAAAGATCTAATGAGATTCTTCTGATCTTCTAGCATATTCTTCTTGTGCATGGTGCATTCTTTGCAGAAAAAGAACCACTTGCCATGTGGAACACCCAAGGCATGGAAAAATCTCATTATCAAGCAAGGACAAGATTCTTTAGGTGTACAAGGAAAGGAAGAGGAGTAACAAAGAGCAATGCCTTCAGAGAGCTTTTTGATTGGTTCTTTAGAAGAAAATTACAAAGGACCTCATGCCAAATATAATCAGAAGGATATGGCTATCACTAGACAAAATCATCATGTATCAATATCACAAAATGAAAAAGACTACATTTGCAATGTCTTTTATTTCTTTGAGAAATAAAGATGTCATGTATGTACATTTCATGATGTATTAAGCTTTGAAAAGAAATATGTCTATTACCATCAGATGACTTTGACCAGAGAATCAATAACAATTAATATTAGGCCATGGATTATCCAAACTTTAACCATAGATAGATTAACTATGGACTTAGATGTGTACAAAAGGATTTCTGATAAAATCAAACACAGAATGAGAACTAGAGAAAAGATCGACGCGCAATTCTCTGAACATTCTTTCTATTCAACTCTTCATACATATGATGGATGATACATCCAATACTCATCATCTATTCATCTATATTTCATCTCTCTCTTCTAATACGACCATCTACACGTATCTATATATACATATAAGTATTGATTCATCATTTTGCAAGTATATTGAAGTATTTACAAAACTAATGTACATATGTTTTAAAGAACTTTGCTCCCTGAACCTTCTCTTCATTTCATGAAGTTGGACTTCAAACTTTTCTTCATATCTTCACTTCTAGGCTTCATAATCACCAATTGTTGATTGTCCTGCTCCAATAGCTCCCCCTCAATCATCAATTGTGATTACCTGCATCTTCTTTATTCCTGCCATATCTTTAAACCTCTGCAACTTTGGTCCATCCAAGCTTTTTGTCATCATATCTGCAAGTTGATCTTTTGTAGGAGTATGCATGAATTCTATTTCTTTATCAACAACCTTCTCTCTCAAAAAATGATACTGAATCTCAATATGTTTAGTTCTAGCATGGAATACAGGATTTGCTACCAAATATAAAGAACTCATATTGTCTCCACAAATGATAGGAGTACTCTGAACAATATCAAAACTCTTCATAAGAGTCTTTAACCATATTACTTCCTTTGCAGCTTCTACCATGCCTTTGTATTATGCTTCTGTAGATGATAAAGCAACTGTATGTTGCTTCTTAGAGCACCATGAAATTAGCTTATCTCCCACATAACACAAGTATCCATGTGTTGATCTTCTATCATCAGAATTACCTGCCCAATCTGCATCACTGTATATCTTGATGTTTGTATCTGATGTAAAACCATAACATAGGCCTTCTTTAAGTGTGCCCTTGATGTACCTAAGTACTCTTTGTCCTGCAATCCAATGTTCCTTTCTAGGAAAATGCATGAATTGAGATAGAACTCCAACTGCAATGATAAGTCAGGTCTTGTTGATGTAGCATAAATCAGGCTACCCACCAAACTGTGATAAAGCTTCATATCTTTGAATTCTTCTCCTCCATATCTACTCAATCTATGATTCACTTCCATTGGAGTTGGTGCTATCTTGCAATCTTTCATTTTAAATTTGGTTAGCAAATTTTTCATATACCTTTCTTGAGTTACATATACACCATGTTGAGTATATGAAATCTCCATTCCGAAAAAGAATGAAAAATTTCCCAAATCACTGATTTTGAATTCTTTCTCCATCTACTTCTTAATCATGTGTATACCTTTGTCATCTGTTCCTGTAAGTATTATGTCATCAACATAAATAAATCCATCCTCACTTGCTTTGACTAGCAAGCTACTATTTGCCTTTGATGCTTGAAATCCAAGTTCCTTTAAGAACTTTACAAGCCTATAATTCCATGCCCTTGGGGCCTGCTTCAACCCATACAAAGCTCTCTTGAGCTTACGCACATAATTTGGATACACTTGATCTTTGAAACCATCTGGTTGTTCCATGTTGACTTCATCTGAAATATAACCATTCAAAAAAGCATTCTTCACATCTAACTAAGATAATTTCCAACCTTTGCAAGCAACAATTGCTATGAGAGTCCTTATGGTTGTCATTTTTGCAACAGGACTATAAGTTTCATCATAGTCCACACCATATGTCTGTGAATATCCCTTTACAACAAGCCTGGCTTTGTACCTAGATACACTTCCATCTGCAAACCTTTTTGTTTTGTAGACCCATTTACATCCAATGATCTTCTGACTATTTGGTTTAGGAACCAAATCCCAAGTCTCATTCTCCATCAATGCATCATATTCCTCCTGCATAGCTTTTCCCCAATTCTTCTTCCCTTTGGCTTCATCATGTGGATGGATCTTCATCTGCTTTTAACATGTAAGCATGATCTTTAGTAGTCAAGAATGAAGTATCATAACTATACCTTGTAGGTTGCCATTTGTGCCTAGATGACCTTTTGAGTTCTCCACTTCTTGAAGTTTCTGGTTCAACACATTCTGGATCAAACCTTGGCACTTCTTCAACTTCAACCTATACTTCATTGTTCTCCTCTTCATCAAATATCTGAACCTTTGATTTACCTTTCTTTTGATTCACAACTTCTTCAACATATGTATGAACATTAAGTGTACCTGCATACCAAGTACCTTGCTCATCAAATGTAACATCCTTAGACACAAGGAATTGCTTTGTGGATGGACTCCACAACCTATAACCCATTTGCTTGTCATCATCACCAATGAATACATACTTCTCTGCTTTAGGTTCCAATTTATGCCTCAATTGTGATGGCACATATGCATATGCCAAGCATCCAAATATTTTACAATGATCCAAGGTAGGTCTCTTACCCCACCAAGCTTCATATGGTGTCATACCCTGCAAAGCTTTACATGGCAACCTATTGACCAAATATGTGGCTATGTTTACAGCCTCAACCCACAAATAATTAGGGAAATTTTTCTCCTTCATCATGGATCTTGCAAACTCAACAAGAGTTCAATTTCTTCTTTCTGCTACCCCATTTTGTTGAGGAGAATACCTGCAAGTAACCTCTCTCTTTATACCTGCATTCCATAAATAATCACTGAAAACATTAGAGAAATACTCTCCCCCTCCATCTGACCTTAACCTCTTCAATGTTTGACCTGTAATTCTTTCTGCATATGCATGATAGTGTTTAAATGTGTTAAACACTTTTGACTTGTCTTTGATCACATAAATTGTGATCCACCTAGTAGCATCATCAACATATATGACATAATATCTTGAACCATTTATACTAAAGTCCTTTGAAGGACCCCATACATCTGTATGTACCAATTCAAGTCTTTTTGAATACATAAAACCATGCTTATTATATGATTGCTTGTGAGCCTTACCTAGCTGACATGATTCACATTTGTGTGTCATGTGTTGACCTGCAACATTAGGCAATCCAAGCACTGAACCATTGTTAGCCATTTCTTTGATACCTCTTTCATTAAAGTGTCCAAGTCTTTTATGCCAAAGATCCAATTCAGACACCTTTTGCTCTCCATATGTAAACATAGCATGTCCAATATTACCTTGTATCTTTAATGTGAAGAGCCTTCCTTCCTTATTTCCTGTAACAATTTGTTTATACCCTTGACTAGGGTCTTCAACATAAACTCCATCATTAGTGAACCTTACCTCATATACTTTTTCCACAATTTGTCCTACACTAATTAAGTTCTTTGGAATTGTAGGAACATACAGAACCTTACTCAAGAGAGTACTTCCATCTTTGGCTTTAACTGAACCAATTGACTTTACTTTGTGCTTTGTATTATCACCTGTTTGAATTGTGTGATTAATTGCCTTATGATCTAGATCAATCATCAAAGCAATGTTTCCACTCAGATGATTGCTACATCCTGAGTCAATATAAAATACTCTCATGTCTTCATGTGAGGCTTCACATGTTGCATTCATAGTAAGAGTTGAATCTTCTTTTTGATCTGATTCCTAATTACAGTAGGTGTTATTATAGGATTGATTTTGGAAGTTTCTTCCTCCACTTCTTCCAAAATAATTCCTACCACCTCTTCCTCTGAAGTTTCCTCTCTGATATCTACCACCTCTTCCTCTTTGACTAAAATTCTGATTAAAATTACCATTGCTTTGATTATTATGCCCACAATCATGAGATAAATGATTGGTCTTACCACATATCCAACAAGCCTTGACATTATCTTTGTTATTTTTGCCTCTTCCTCTACTTCTGCCACTTCCTCTTTCTCTTAGGAAGTTTGCTTGACTTGGAGTACCTTCATCTTCAATTGATTGTTACTTTCCTTTGCTAGCTTTCTTCTTGTCTTTAGAATACATTGCATGATCTGCACTCTTATCAACATCTCCTTTGATATCATTTTCAAAAGTTAGCATATGTCCTAACAATTGATTCAAATTAGGAGTGAAATGATCTAATGAAAGTTTTGTAGACAAAATAAAAGGCTTCCACTTCTCATCTCCTCTTAGCCCTGTGAGAATTTGTCTTACCAACTTATCTTCTTCAATATCTTCATCAACTGCACCTAAAGAATCAGCAATGTCTTTCATCTTTATCACATAATCAGATATTGATAGTGAAGCTTTCTTCGTAAATGTAGTAAACTCTGCCCATAATGAAGCTTTCCTTGATTTAGTTGTATTCTGAAAATTCTCTTCCAAAGCATTCCATATGTCACTTGCACTTTCAAGTCCTCTGATATGAGGAAGCAAATAATCATTTACTACCATGTAGATTATGCTCCTTGCTTGAGCATCCTTCTGCATCCAAATCTTTATATCTGCAAGCTCTTCCCTAGTTGGAACACTAGGATCTTTAAACTCTGGCTTTTCTTCCTCTCGTGTGATGTATCCCATCAGATCTTTGCTCATAAGATGAGCTTCCATTCTCATAGACCAAGCTGGATAGTTCTCTCTATCCAACTTCTCAATTTGGAGACTATCTCCTATCCTTTCTTCACTTGTCCTATCAAATCTTTAATCCTTATAAGGAATGAATGTACCTTAGCTTCAAATGTTGCTCCTTCTGATCCTTTTGATAACCTTTATGTGTCTTCCTTCAGTCTTTCCTCCACACTTTATCCTTTTGAACCTTCAAGGTGTGAAATTTGTATATCTGCAGCAATCAAGATCTTCCTTTCCTCAATTTTGATACTTCCTGCTCTGATACCACTGATGGAGAGTGTTAATCTCCAAAAGAACAAGCTATCCTTGATGTTAGACCACCTCTATATCAAGAATAACTTTAAACTCCAACCAATTTTGGAAGACAAGCACCAAATTGTCAAGATTTTAACTAACTGTGAAGAAAGTCATTTCACAGAAAAGTATGCTGCACATTATTGACTCATTGACTAATCATTTATGTAAAGTTTCTTATAAAACTTTGCAGAATATGTTGCCTAGAGTTTGCGCACCTCCTCCAAGTTAAATCACTTCAAAAACTTAAGTAGATTATGAGAAATGATCTAAACAATCTACCTATTTCTGAAACTGCCTTCTTGTAGAGTCGACTTTGACACCTGCAACTTTAACACATGGTTCTCCCAAACTAGAATCCGTTTAAATGAATGCTTTTAGCCATAGATAGCTTACCTTCCAACCTAGGTTTTGACTCCTCATTTGTGTAAAACTTTACACTGTGCACTAAGAATTAACCATTTCTTTGACCATCGGAATTGTGCCTGTTTTTTAAGACACTCAACACTTTCTCACATATAGATGTTCCTACACAAAATTCTCTTAGCCTGTTTGCAATTGGATTCTCAAACTTTAACCATAGATAGATTAACTATGGACTTAGATGTGTACAAAAGGATTTCTGATAAAATCAAACACAGAATGAGAACTAGAGAAAAGATCAACGTGCAATTCTCTGAACATTCTTTCTATTCAACTCTTCATACATCTGATGGATGATACATCCAATACTCATCATCTATTCATCTATATTTCATCTCTCTCTTCTAATACGACCATCTACACGTA
>CM035409.1:96503431-96508431 GCA_020310875.1 Ceratopteris richardii
GAGGAGCATATCGTAGTGGTTCCTCCATCATTTTTCATGTTCTATGGCTTGTTGGAATCAGCTCAAAGTCTACATGAAGGTATCAAAATTTACAGCACTTTGATTTAGCAAATTGGGAGAAATAGGCATCGAAGTGCTCTCTGGTCATTCTCTGTGTAGCTCCTAAAAAAACGGGGGTAATCATCCACTTGCTAAGTTGATTACTCAATGTATGGTTTATCATTTTAAGTGATTCTGCTTGGAATAATTAGATCTCTAAGCTAAGTAGATAATTTCAAAAGGAGTTTTCCTAATTGGTACTGTACTATGAGCATTGAGAAAAATATCTAGCAGGTGTCAAGACTAAAATAGCGATGTTTTGGTCACTAGATAGTTGCAAAGTTATCTGTTTTGATTCAGTTATTTGAAGCATCATCTCCAAAGTACATAGGCACTTATTTAGTGTCATTAGCAAGCTAAAGGGGCCTAACACAACTCTGAAGTGAAAGAGGGTAGGTACAAAGCAAGGATTAGCAGTACCAACTCATCCCCTTGTGGTATCCATCCATCTCTTCTAAGAGTGGTATCAGAGCAAGTTGAGGTAAAATGGGAGATGGTTTCCCTTCTTTTATTGATAAATTAGAGAGGAAAAACTACCTAGCATGGTCCTTGAGGATGAAGACATACTTACAAGGAAGGAGTCTCTACGGGTACATATCAGGAGATGAGGAGATGCCCATATTCAGAAGCAAAGGACAACCTACAAGGGATGAGCTTGAAAGACTCTCATGGTGTGCCAAAGATGCTTTAGCAAGGTCATATCTACTTGACTCTATCCCTGACTTCCTTCTTCCACACACTAGGAACTGTAAATCTTCTCAAGAGACTTGTGATACACTATCTTCATATTTTTCTTCCAACACAAGAGCTAGAAGAAATCAACTATGGATTGACTTTACCACTCAAAGGAATCCACCCAAGCAAAGTGTTTCAGTGTACATGACCAAAGTCAAATATGTGGCTGACCAATTGGCAAGCATAGGAGAGGAGATTGAAGAGGAGCAAATAGTGAGAAAATTAATCAATGGCATCAAGGCAGATGATAAATGGGAAGCTTTTACAACTGCTATGGACCTTTACATGGATATGTAGATTCCAGACCTTACCACACTCATGGGACAACTCTTTACCCATGAAGCCAAGCTCAACAAAAATGGAGAATCATCAAGAGCTAACAACTCTTTTTCCATATACAAAGATAAAAGGAAAGTCTAAAGAGAAAGGGAAAAGCAAAAAAGTAGAGGATGAAGGTACTAATTTTCAAGCTAACTATGCACGGAGAGGTAGGAACTCAAGAGGAAGGGGCAAAGGAAGTAAGCAAGGTAGGGGGAGACCTTTCAACTCTTCCCCATGCAACATATGTGGATTGTCTAATCATACTACAAATGAGTGCTATAGGAACTTCAAGAATCAAAGAGGAAGAGGATATCAAAGAGGTGGCTACTCACAATTAAGAGGAACACTCAACCATAATCAAGGATACAACCATGGCTACAACAACAACTACAACAACAATCACAGTAACAACTATCAAGGAGGATACAAATCAAGAAAGGAATACAACACTTACATAGAGGATCAAGAGGATTCTCTTCTCATTATGAATATGACATCAAAACAAGGTATGAATGATGAGCACCTCTTCTATATTGACTTACACAGTGTTCAAACCATGTAGCAGGCAATGTAGCTCTTGTTTCTGATCTTGAGGAGCCCAAGGGAAAGCACCAAGTGAAAATAGGTGATGAAACCAAGCATTCAATGATCAAGGTAGGAAATCTCAAAACTTCTGATGGGAATAAAAATATGTTGAGCAAGGTTCTTTATGTACCTACAATCACCTTGAATCTAATGAATGTTGGATAGACAATGGAAAAGGGTTTGTAGGTTAGGTTCAACAAATATGGAGCTTTTGTGGAGGACCCCCAATATGGATTCAAGAGAATTTTCAAGGGAGAAAAATAGGTAGAATATTTACATTTGAACTTGAGGACACTAGAAATACTGCACTTTACAATTATAAGGATCAAACACTATCAGAGCTTGAGATTTGACATAAAAGATTAGGGCATATTGGTGAGAGAACCTTGAAGCAAATATGTAGAGATCAATGTGTGCTTGGGATACCTAATGTATCCAAGCAACACATGATCTATAAATGTGATGCATGTCAATTTGGTAAAGCACACATGTTACCCTTCACAAAGAAAGGATACATGCATGAGGATTACTTGGAACTTGTCCACACAGATGTGTGGGGACCAAGCAAGGACCCTTCAATTTTAGGCTCAAGGTACTATGTGTCTTTCATTGATGATTTCAATAGGTGGACTATCTTGTACTTTATGAAACATAAAGATGAAGTGTTCAGTTAAGAAGTATCTTGCACTTGTGGAAAACCAAACAGGAAGAAGCCTAAAGAGAATAAGGTCAGATGGAGGAGGTGAGTACTTCTCCAATGAATTTGATGCATTCTTGCAAGAAAAAGGTATCAAAAGGGAGATTACTAAAAGGTATATCCCTGAGCAAAATGGGGTAGCAGAGAGGAGAAATAGGTTGATTGTGGAAAGAGCTAGATCAATTCTTAATGAAAAGAGGTTACCTAATTATTTGTGGGCAAAGATCTACTACCACCTATCTTATTAATAGGTTGCCATCCAAATCACTTGATGGGATGACCCCATATGAAGCATGCCATGGTAGGACGCCATCACTTGATCATTGCAGAATCTTTGGATGTGTTGCTTATGTGCATGTTCCGTCTCAAATTAGAGGTAAGCTAGACCGTAAGGCAAAAAAATGCATCTTCATAGGATATGATTTAAATCAGAAAGGATACACATTTTATAATCCATCCAACAAAGGATTTATGGTCAGTAGAGATGTGTTTGATGAGAATGATTCTTGGTTTGAAAGTGAATGCAAGAAGGTTAAGTTGCCATATGACTTGGAAGAGGAATTTCCAAGCCTCACCAAGGAGGAGCCAAACCACATTGAAGACATCAAATCAGATGATGAGGACACCATCAACTTGGAGGAGTTCAAGGTATGGAAATCAAAGGGCAAGGCTAAAATGAAGAGGTTGGACAACTTAACTGAATCATCCAACCAAGCTCTAAGGAGATCACAAAGGGAGAGCAAGAAGCGAATCACATATGGGTATGATACTTCAGTAGTTACTAAGCATTCCATTTATCTTGCTAATGATTTATCACTTGAAGAGACTTCATCATATGGAGAGGCAAAGATCAAGGCAGAATGGAAGGAAGCTATGGATGAAGAAATAGAAGCACTCCAAGAGAATGCTACTTGGGAGCTAGTACCAACGAAGGCATTAATAAAGGTAATTGGTTCTAGATGGATTTACAAAATCAAGAGAAACTAAGATCGATCCATAAACATGTATAAAGCTAGACTTGTGGCTAAGGGTTTTGCACAAACCCAAGGAATTGATTACAAGGAAACATTCTCACCTATGGCTAAAATGCCAACCATCAGAGTATTGGTAAGTGTGGTTGCATCTAGGAATTGGAATATGTATCAATTGGATGTGAAAAATGCTTTTCTCAATGGCTAAATTTCAGAGGAGGTTTACATGGCTCAAGCTCCTGGCTATGAAGACCCAAGTAGGGTAAATTATGTGTGCAAATTGAACAAAGCTCTTTATGGTTTGAAGCAGGCACCTAGGGCATGGAATAATAGGTTAACTACCTATCTTCAAGATCAAGGATTCATCATGAGCAAGGTAGATTCTTCTCTGTTTGTCAAAAGAAGCAACTCAGAATTGATATATTTATGTGTGTATGTTGACGACATCATACTTACAGGTAGTGATGTCAATGGCATCAAACACATCAAGAACCAAATGATGTAGGAGTTCAAAATCATTGACCTAGGGCTTCTCAGTAAGTATTTTCTTGGACTTGAATTGTTCTATACAAATTTTGGAATTTACATTACTCAAAGGAAGTATGTGCAAGCCATGTTGAAGAAATTCCACTTGGAGAATGCCGAGATAGCTAGCACCCCTATGAAGGTAAATCATAAATTAAGTGCTCATGAAGATGATTTGCTTGAAGACATTGTAGGATATCAAAGCATAGTTGAAAGTTTAAACTATGCAACATTGACAAGGGTTGATATAGCATATGGAGTAAGGGTTTTAAGTCAATTCATGCATAAACCTAGAGCATCTCACGTGGAAGCTACCAAGAGGATTTTGAAGTATCTCAAGGGTACTCAAAATCAAGGTTTATACTTTCCATACACTTCATATTTGCATATCAAGCTATACTCAGATGTAGATTGGGCAGGTTGCAAAGATGACAGAAGGAGTACCTCTAGATATTTGTCTTTTGTAGGTGATAAGCCCAATTCATGGTCTTCCAAGAAGCAACTTACTGTTGCTTTATCTTCAACAGAGGCTGAATACAGGGGATTAGCCAATGCTACTCAAGAAGCCATATGCATTAGATTGCTCTACTCAGATTTGGGACTTCATACTCACTCACCTATGATCTTTGGTGACAATACAAGTTCTTTGCATCTTGCATCACATCCTATCTATCATGCAAGAACCAAACATATAGAAGTTCACTATCATTATGTTAGGGAGAAGCTATTGAGCAAGGAGATTCAACTTGCATATGTTTCCACAAATATGCAATGTGCAGATTTGTTGACAAAAGCACTTGATGGTACTAAACTTTGCAGGTTTAAAGCCATGATTGCATTGCAGGAAATTCAAGAGGATTGATGAAGAAGAGCAAGCCAAGATGTTTGGCTTGAGGGGGAGCTGTTGGTGCAAATCCAAGCCTTCACATTTGGCTAGCTATAGAAGAACATATGTGAGACCATTTGAGGGACCACATGAACCTTGCTTATAATAGTTGGATCTTTAACCACTTGTAAAAGTGCCTTTATCTTGAGAGAATCTTGTGAGTCCCTACATTTCATGGAGT
>CM035409.1:96513431-96520931 GCA_020310875.1 Ceratopteris richardii
TGCATTACTTGTATTTTCCATGTGTGACCATGATCCTTGACTCCCATCTCTCCATGTTTTCAAGCATGTGGCATAGCTGCGGGCTGATGGCCAATGGCTTGAACATGATGGAGGATGGGGTGGATGAAAGGAGAGTCTTTCTTGGGCCTTCCTCCTTGCTTCCATGCAAGGTGATGTGGGTTGGTTACTCCCCTATGCTCTCAACAACAATTTTGGCGCCGTTGCCGGGGATGGTCGGCCTTTCATCACTTGGAGAGCTCAAGAACATGTGGTAAAGTATTGTGTTGCAATTGTTTTTGCTCAATTGCGTAGGATTTGAGTTATGCTTGGTACTTTCACCCTTCCTTTGGGCCATTAGTTCCCCATTTTCTTGTTTTTGTAGTATAGTTTTAGTTCAATTTGAGTGTTTCACAAGAACAACCCCTAACCCCCTTATCTCTCTCACTCTCTCACATATACACCCTGCTCACATCCACCTTTGGCATCACTATCCATCTCTGTCATCTCTTTTTGAGTGTTGTCTTGAAAAGTGGGATGGGTTGTACTCTTTCTCATCCATTCCACTCTTCAATTTCATGAAAATCTAAAAAGAAACAAGAAGTTAAATCGTATTGTTACCGCAAGAAAATTCTCACCATGTGTCTGCATGCTTTCTATCTTAAATGAGTTGGTTCAATTACAAATATGGCGGGGAAGGAAAGATGTTGGATCCCGTTTTTTCTCTGTCCTTGGGTATTGGAGGTGGATGGATATCAATAAACACTACATGAGGAGTACGTTCATCGGTAGTTGGTGGTAAGTCGGTGGGAAAATTAATGCTTGCATGTTTGATTGTTGTGAGGGTTAGTGGGGAGATTCATCCTCTCCCTTGCTCTTCCTAGCTCATGCCCAGGGTTGCGCATTTTTTTTTTTTCCTCACGATGGTGGAGAGGAGCTCCGTGCGATCTCCCCCATTTCTGCAGAATCCCTCAGGGCAGATGTGCTTGCTCCCACAAACCTTCCATTCTCTATTGGCGCTCAGGCCACCCGCACTCCAGGTGGGTCGTTGCAAGCTTCTGCTCCTCTTCATTCGTTTTTTGTTGCTCATGGTCCGCTCAAACTGAGATCCAAATTGGGCTACTATCGGAGGGTTCGTCAGTTCATGCCTACCTTCGTCTTCTTCATCATGGGTGGGCATGCTTGCACACCTCCCCGTTCTATGTGTGTTGGAGGAATTAGCCTCCCCACTGGTGATTCCCCTCTTTCTTGTCTCGGGTTATTTGTCAGGTGATGACAGCCCTACCGACACAAGTTCTTGACTTTTGTCTGATGCGCTTCATTTCTCCAACCAGCATCTCCTTTGATCTAAGGGCAAACCTACCTCTTTTCCACACAGATGAGGCTATGCTTAAGATCGCCTATGCCTCTTATCCAGCTTCCTCCGGACCTCCTTTTTCCTTTGAAAGATACCTGGCAGATGCTATAAACTTCAACACCTGCTGTGAAGTTACAACTTTGGAAGTTTTGAAGGGTCAACCTTGCATATCAGCATCATGTTACTCTTCCCTACCTACTTCTCCAATGGACGATGCTATTACTATAAAGTTTTTTTTGAGCACAAATGTCTTTCTGACACCACAACGCTTGAAGGATTCTCATTGTCTTATTCACTGTTAGAATGAAAAGTGCATGCGCAGTAAGAATGGTCTTTTGAGCTCGGTTTTTGATAATGGTACATATGATTTTCCTTATCTATAATGGCCATTTGGTGCAAAACTCGACGAACGAAACATAGGTATTGTGGGAAGAATACAGTTGAGCGATGACTTCATGTGCCTGCCTAAATGCATTGATTCCCTACAGATATGTCTTAGGATGGGAGTTCTAACTTGAAACATTATCTTTTCTAAATTGCGGAGCATATTCAGCTCATAGGTACCTGGTGTGGATGCTCAACCTAGGATGTTTGGAAGATGCTAATGTTGATTTGTTCTTATCATGAAATGCACACATTCCATATGAATGCATACAAGCGCAGATGCCTTCTCGTCCATATATGTATAAAACTTTTGAAGAAAATATGGTCAATGTTCTGTAACTGCCCTCAGGGGATTCTTCCTCGCCTTGTCTGATTAGCTCAGACCCGAGCCCTACCATGCTGGAAGTTGCATGAACTACCAGCCTTATCCATGTTATGGTATTTGCTCAAGAGTGCCTTGTCAAGAATCGAGTTCAACATACCTGGGTTGAAGCCATCGGATTCCCCTCAAAATGGTTGCATAAAATGACTCTTGACACTGAGTACAGATGTTTGGGCCATAGGATGATGTGTGGCTCCTTTTTGATGAAAAACACATTCCTTGGGTATCTAGGATGACTGTCGGTTCAACATTTCTCCACATAATGATTTATGCGCGCATCAACCACTACTTCTTTCTTGAGAATCTTGCTCCTGGCCAGATGATATTTGCTCTAATTTATTCTGTGTAACACTGATCATGGCTGTTTACTTTTCTGTGTGATGCACTTGCAGCAAGAAACAATTACCTAGGTTGTTGTGAACTTCATGGAGGTGTTGTGGCCTACAAGAAAATGTGCGAAGGCCAATGACAATGGGAATGTGAGTATGGCAGGTTTTACAATGTTGGAGGAGGGTCTTCTTATGGTAAGAGTTGGGACGAGGACTAAAAGTTGATCTTTTATGAATGCAAAAGTTACCTTGTTCCTTGTCTACCCGTTTGCAATCTATCTTATTCTATCCAAGCCATGTGCATGGTTCAGGTAATTTTTCATCTAGACACATCTCATAACTGGCAACTTTTTAATGAGTTTACTGTTTTAGGATTGAGTGTTCCAAAGTAATGAAGTTGCTTGAAGTTTATGTTAGTGGATAACAGGAGACTTTTTGGAGGCTACAAGATGGAACACCACACAAGTATTGGCTGAAGGCCAACGAATTTCAAGGACAATTATGTGTTGGCTTAAGGACCTTTTAACAGCTTTATGCTCCTCTAACACTTTGTGCCGTCACATACACGATGAGCCATATCCTATGTTGTTCTTTACTTGCATTCTAGGTCTAAAATGGCGGACTAGTCTTTTGGTCTTTACTGCTCACTCTGCGGAAGCTAAGTTTTGAGTGTCGATGTTTTCTGAATAAATGCAAGTTCTCTCACTTTGGTGTTTCTTTGACTTTTAGAAGATTTAACATGCTTGGAAGTTTTAGGGTAATCGTAACTGTTCTCTTTAGGGATGGTTTATAACTTCCAACCACACAAGAAACGACCTTGCATTGAGGCTCAATTTTTGGGGAACGCTTTATGTGGAAGTGCATAGGACAATTTGCCCCCATACTTCCATACCCCTCTCACATGATACACTTCACCTATTTATGCCTTTAATAACTAAACCAGATGGCTCATATCCACAACTCTGCGTCTCACTCCAGCAGTACATTCATGTATAAGAAAGATGTTATGACTGAAAAATTGTTGGTACTCATAAAGTTGTATGCTCTTTGTAGAAGTTCAGGCTAATCAGGTTACCTAGAGAGGTGTTACAAGGAAAAGTCTCCAAGGCTCAGAAGATTGCTGATCGATGTTGTACTCCCATCAAATCACTTAAAGGCCCTGAAGGAGTCTCAAAATGGCCATTGCATCTTCCCACCTAGCCTACGAGTTTGCACCATAAGTGATAAAGATACTGACCCATTGTGAGATATTTTCGGGATATAGAAGTTTACAGGTTGCTGCCAACAAAGAACCAGGAGAGTAGATCGTGCACAAGCTTTGCACAAAAGAGGGTCAAATTCTGGGAGGTGCTATCTTATCTGAAATATCTCGTGTTAGTGCATGCTAAGTTTAACTTTGGTAACTCCATAACTGGCCAAACTCAGAAGTATCAGAAAGGGGCATTGAAAAGTGAATGTTTCTGAGGCAACATGATCCTCTTTGATATCCCACAGTATGAGATAAATGTCCTCTAGTTAACTACTCACCTTGGCTCTACCCTGAGTATCACAGGACGAAACAAAGGTCGATGGGGCCCTCAATTTTGAAGGGCTGACTACCTGTACACTCCAAATTGGGCAACCAAACTAGATCTGCAAGGGTTGCTCTTTTAGAAATACTTAATGGCTTGGGATGTTACTCACAGATTTGGATGAGAGGCACTTGATAGATTCTGCTCTTTTGGGAAATTTGTTGATGCCTCTAAGACTCATATGTTTTAGGACTGCCCTTCATGTTGCAGGTAGAACATGTTTATGCCCTTGAAATTGTGTCTGATGCAAGATAATCACATGTTCCTATTTCGAATAAGAAGCTCTGAAAGTTGTTGAGAAAGCAATATCTGTTCTTTGCAATATCATGCATTCATAGCTCAGGGACCTTTCCATTCATGCTGGCTCTGCCTGATTGCAGCATCCCTTATGACTCATGTTATGCAAAATGATTAGTGACTGATGAATAATGATCTATTTTTCCTAATGAAAGATGAAGTATTAGGAGAATGCCTCTACCAGACTCATTGGATGACTGGAATGAATGGCTCACAGGTATGATAGGTAGAGGTGCATGGATACTAGTTTTTGAATTCTTGTGACTTAGGCACTTGGTGAGTCGCAACACGTGACCACACTGTCCAGGGATTGTTTTCAAACCTGCTGCTACCTCTTAAAGGAAAATTTAGTCTCTGTTTCATGCCAATGATTGTTGCAGGTACTCGGTTGAGCTACAAGATCCCTTTGGTCCTGCAACAAGTTCCCAAATAAAAATGATTAAGGATATGCATAAATTTCAAGTTCTGCCCATGGTTTCTTGAATAATTATCAAGTTTGGGATGATATGGTGTCTCAATGATTTACTTGTTGTTTGGTTTTAAGTGCCATACATGTTTTCAATGATATCTAAAGTCGCAGGTTTTGATGCCCCACCCAGGAGAGATAATTTCTGACTACTCTGTTTCCAGAACCCAACGAGTCTAAAGACATCCTCTGCTCTTGGATTTCTGATGTTGCTAACTCTTAGGAAACCCGGCTATGTGTAATTGTGTTTCATCAATGGTTCTAGAGCTTTGCTATTTTGTTTTCATGAGCTGTACAGGTTGAATACTTAAGTGTAAAAGTTCGAGTGATTGTTTTTTTTTCGCCAGGGACTTCACTCACTGGTTTCACAATACTCAAATGGGTCTCCTTTATTCAATTGCTCAGAAATTGTTTAGATTGGTACAGGTCAAGAGGAGGATCATTGTAGCTCCTAATATTCAGGGATAACTGTTGGTCCATGTGCTAAATGCTTCTATGATTTGGAGATTAGAATGAGCCTTACAGGGTTAACACTAGTTGAGCATGTGTCCTAGGATTGCGGCCCTCATTTTCACTTCCTCTGTTTTGAAAGAATTGATGTGCACTTGGTTTAAAAGTTCAGGTTTGGTATCTCTTTGACAGGCAAAGAAAAGCTCATGAGGACTTGAAGAGTCAGTCCTATGGGACTTGATATCAAGTCCCTTTAAGTGAAAACAAAAAGATAAAATAAATGTTCTATTCAAACCTCTTTTTCCAGGAACAGTTTACTGGTTATGTATGTTTTAATTTCAGGATTAGGAGATCCTTGCAAGAGCTTCAGCAATGTTACCTGGGACTACACAAAGGGATGCATGCTGGGCTGACTGCCCCCCATGGGGATGGTGTCGCCCATCTCTAAAGACTAAAGATTTGCAGACTGGTGGCCTGAAGATAGATGTGCTGCTGATATTATGAAGACCTACAGATTGCAGATTCAAGCATTGCAGCCTCCAGACTTGAAGACTCCAACAGATCAGTTGTGTATGATCTTCCTTTCTAGCTTTGTCGAGGACGACAAAGACTAGGGAGGGGAGAGTGTTGGGTTGCACACATTCTCATTTGTGCATGAGAACCCTCCCTAGATCATACGAGTAACTCTTTTTGTATGTGAACACTCTCTTAGGACACCTTTTAATATTTCTTTATACCTTAGTATAAAAGACTTCATATTTTCACCCATTTTGCCCTTCTAAGGATTTCCCACGTAGAAAATCCCACGCATGTCTTTTTGGGGATTTGTTTGTTACACATGTGATCTTGGAACATCCTAGAAGATTTGTTAGTAAGAGAAAGAATCCACTTTTTGACTTGTCAAAGAAGCACATGGGGAATTGTGCTTAGGCTATATATAGAGCCTCATTTTTGTAGAGAGGGGGGGCTCTTGGTTCGACGTGCTCCTTGTAATATCTTCATGAATGGAAGAACTCTCTTTTATTCTAAGACTTTGTGCATTTATGTGTGTAGTCTTGGAGTGTGAGAGGGTGTGGTGTGTGTATGCTTGCTGAACCTTCCTTTGTGTGTGAGTAATGTGTTGCATTACTTGTATTTTCCATGTGTGACCATGATCCTTGACTCCCATCTCTCCATGTTTTCAAGCATGTGGCATAGCTGCGGGCTGATGGCCAATGGCTTGAACATGATGGAGGATGGGGTGGATGAAAGGAGAGTCTTTCTTGGGCCTTCCTCCTTGCTTCCATGCAAGGTGATGTGGGTTGGTTACTCCCCTATGCTCTCAACAACACATACACATACACATACACCTACACGTACACATACACATACACCTACACGTAGACGTACACCTACACCTACATGTAGACGTACACGTGCACGTACACGTGCACGTACACGTAAATGTACACGTAGACGTGGAGGTACACGTACACCTACACGTACACGTACACGTGCACGTGCACGTGCACGTACACGTGCACGTACACGTACACGTACACGTACATGTACACGTACACATACACATACACGTACACATACACGTACACGTACACATACACGTACACGTACACATACACCCACACATAAACCCACACATACACACACATACACGTACACATACACATACACATACACATACAAATACACATACACATACACATACACATACACATACACATACACATACACATACACATACACATACACATACACACATACACACATACACATACACATACACACATATGTATACGCATACGCGTATGCGTACGCATACGCATACGCGTACGCATACATGTACGCATACACATACACGTAAGCATACGCTTATGCATACGTGTATGCATACACGTACGCATACACATACGCGTACATGCATAGGCGTACATGCATACGCGTACACATACATGTACACATACACATACACATACACATACACATACACATACACATACACATACACATACACATACACATACACATACACATACACATACACATACACATACACATACACATACACATACACATACACATACACATACACATACACATACACATACACATACACATACACATACACATACACATACACATACACATACACATACACATACACATACACATACACATACACATACACATACACATACACATACACATACACATACACATACACATACACATACACATACACATACACATACACATACACATACACATAC
>CM035409.1:96525931-96538431 GCA_020310875.1 Ceratopteris richardii
CTCTGAGATGCCTTGCTTGGGTTGCTTTCTTTGAGTGGTAAACTCAATCCACAATTGGTTCTTCCTAGACCTTGTGTTGGAAGAGAAATATGAAGACAATATTTCCCAAGTCTCTTGGGATGCCTCATAGTTCCTAATGTGTGGAAGAAGAAAATAAAAAATTGATTTAAGTAAGTAAGACCTTGCTAATGCATCCTTGGCACACGATGTGTTAAGTCTTTCATGCTCCTCTCTTGTAGGTTGTCCTTTGCTTCTGAATATGGGCATCTCCTCATCTCCTGAGATGTATCCATAGAGGTTCCTTCCTTGCAAGTATGTCTTCATCCTCAAGGACCATGCTTGATAGTTGTTCTTGTCCAATTTATCAATGAAAGAAGGAAAACCATCTCCCACTTTACCTTAGCTTTGCTTTGATACCACTGTTGGGAAAGATGGATGGACACTTCAAGAAATGAGTAGGTACTACCAATTCCTGCTTTGTACCAGCCCCTTCTTGCTTTAGAGTTGTGTTGCAAGCCCTCTTAGATTTCTAATGAAACTATAAAAGTGCCTATGTACTTTGGAAATGATGAGAGAAATGAATGAACCAAAACAGACTACTTCCAAGTTGAAGGATCAATGAAAACCTTCTATTTTTGTTCACATACCTGTTGCTTGTTATGCTAAGTGCTTCGAGTACAAGAGGAATTAGAAAAATTCCTTTTGGAGATATCAAATTAGCTTAATGAAATAATGATTCCAAGTGGAATAACGTAAAATGTACTATACACAGAGCAATCAATTTAGCAAACAAATCATTACCCTCGATTTTTTAGGACCTCTACAGAGTTTGAGCAGTAAGCACTAATTCGATGCGCTTTTGTCCAAATTGACTGAATGGATCATCTTCAAAATTGGTGATCATGTAGAGGACTTGGAGATGATTCCAAAAAGCTATAGAACATTGAAAATGGGGAAGAAATGACTGAGATAGGAGTAGTACAAAATGACCATTCTCAGTAACTATGACAGAGAGACCATGGATGAAAAGTATTGATCTATTTGTATAAGAAGACAATTTTGTACAAGATCATAGGCATGATAACCAATGCCTAATGATAATGAGTAGTGTAGGCTATGATGTGCACCTCACTCTCTTACAAAGTAATAAGCAAGAAGTCGGAATCGGAGTCTTCTTATCCAGCGAGGTTTTTAGCCATCTTTTTATAGATGAGTCATTTGAATTTGAATTTGAATTCCTCATTGGCTCTCACTAAAAGTGATCCTCTACCCTAGAGATATTCTCTCAAGTAGAGTCGTGACTTTTCCAACTAACAAAATCTAGGAGTTTAGTGGTGGTTACAAATATTCTTCCAATTTAAATTGACTTTTACAAATGGTAAAGATAAAAGCTTCCTAGCAATGGTTCCCATGGAACTTCAATTGTACATAAACTGTAGCCAAATGTGTAGGCTTGGTATATTGCACCAATAGCTCACCCTCAAGACAAACGTTTTGGCTTGGTCTTCTTCTTCAATATTCTTGAATGTCCTGTAATCCAATCATAGACTTAAACTTGCAAAGTTTTGTACCATCTAATGCTTTAGTCTATAAGTCTGCACATTGCATGTTAGTTGATACATATGCCAACTGAATTTCCTTGCTTTATAGCTTCTCTCTCAAATAATGATAGTGGACCTCTATATGCTTGGTCCTAGCATGATAAATGGGATTTGCTGCAAGATGTAGTGAGCTTGTATTATCTCCAAAAATCATTGGAGATGTAGTATGCAAACCCAAATTTGTATATAAGAGTCTGATCCATATGGCCTCTTGAGTAGCATTGGACAATCCTCTATACTCTGCCTAATTAGAAGATAAAGCAACGGTAGGTTTCTTCTTTGAAGTCCATGATATAGGTTTATCACCTACAAAAGATAGGTAACCTAAGGTTCTCCTTCTATCATCTTTACAACCTGCCCAATCTGCATCTGAATATATCTTGATGTCCAAGTTTGAGGTATAAGGAAAGTACAATCCTTGATTTTGAGTGCCCTTAAGGTACTTCAAAATCCTCTTGGTAGCTTCCAAGTGAGGTGCCCTAGGTTTGTGCATAAACTGACTTAGAACACTTACTCCATAAGCAATATCAATCCTTGTCAATGTAGCATAGTTCAAACTTCCCACTATGCTTTGGTAACTTGCAATATTCTCAAGCACATCAGCTTCATGAGCACTTAACTTTTGGTTTACCTCCATCGGAGTACTTGCTACCTTGGCATCCTACAACTGAAACTTCTTTAACATGTCCTATAAATACTTTCTCTGAGTAATGTAAATTCCAAAGTTAGTATAGACTAACTCAAGTCCACGAAAATACTTTAGTGATCCTAGATCACTAATTTTGAACTCCTGCATCATTTGATTCTTAATCTGCTTGATGCCATTAGCATCATTACCTATGAGTATGATCACATATACACATATGTATATTACCTCTAAATTACTCCTCTTAACAAACAAAGAAGTATCTGCTTTACTCATGATGAATCCTTGATCTTGAAGGTATGTAGTCAACCTATGGTTCCATGCCCTAGGTGCCTGTTTCAATCCATAAAGAGCTTGTTCAATTTACACACATATGTTACCTTGCTTGGATCCTTATAGCCAGGAGGTTGAGACATGTACACCTCCTCTAAAATCCAGCCATTTATAAATGAATTTTTTACATCCAATTATACATGTTCCAATTTTTTGATGCAGCCATACTTACCAATACCCTAATGGTTGGCATTTTTGCCTCAGGTGAGAAGGTTTCTTCATAATCAACTCCTTGGGTTTATGAAAAACTCTTAGCCACAAGTCTAGCTTTGTACCTGCTTATTGATCCATTAGAATTCCTCTTGATTTTATAGATCCATCTAGAACCAATTACCTTCATAGACTCCTTCTTTGGTACTAGCCCCCAAGTATCATTCTCCTTGAGTGCTTCAATTTCCTCATCCATAGCTTCCTTCCATTCTGCCTTGGTCTTTGCCTCTTCATATGATGATGACTCTTCAAATGACAAGTCTTTTGCAAGATAAACAGAGTGCTTAGTAACTAAGGAGGTGTCATACCCATATCTGATTGGCTTCTTACTCTCCCTTTGTGATCTTCTGATTGCTTGGTTGGTGATTCAGGTATATCTTCTAACTTCTTCATCTTGACTTTGCCTTTTGATTTCCATGCCTTGAATTCTTCTAAGTTGATGATGTCCTCATCATCTGAGTTAATGTCTTCAATCTGATTAGGCTTCCCTTAGTGAGGCTTGGAAACTCCTCTTCCAAGTCATAAGGTAGCTTTACTTTCCTGCATTCACTTTCAAACCAAGAGTCATTTTGATCAAAGACAACATCTCTACTGATCATGAATCCTTTGTTGGAAGGATTGTAGAACCTGTATCCTTTCTGATTCAAGTCATACCCTATGAAGATGCACTTCTATGCCTTAGGGTCTAGCTTACCTCTTATTTGAGAAGGGATATGCACATAAGCAACACATCCAAAGATCCTGCAATGATCAAGTGAAGGTGTCCTACCATGCCATGCTTCATATGGGGTCATCCCATCAAGAGATTTGGATGGCAACCTATTTAGAAGATAAGTAACAGTAGATACACTCTCTGCCCACAAGTAGTTGGGTAATTTTTTCTCATTTAACATTGACCTAGCTATTTCAACAATTAGTCTATTTCTCCTCTCTGCCATCCCATTTTGCTGAGGGCTATACCTTGTTGTAATTTCTCTCTTGATTCCTCTGTCCTGTAGGAATGCATCAAACTCATTTGAGAAGTAATCACCTCCTCCATCTGACCTTAGTCCCTTTAGAATTCTTCCTGTTTGGTTCTCAACAATTGCAAGATACTTTTTAAAGCATCTGAATACTTCATCTCTGTGCTTCATAAAGTATAAGATAGTCCACCTACTGAAATCATCAATGAAAGATACGTAATACCTTGATCCAAAAATTGAGGAATCCTTACTTGGTCCCCATACATCTGTATGGACAAGCTCGAGGTAGTCCTCATGCATGTAGCCTTTCCTTGAGAAGGGTAACCTGTGAGATTTTCCAAATTGACAAGCACCACATTTATACATTATGTGTTGCTTGGATACATTAGGTATCCCAAGCACACATTGATCTCTACATATTTGCTTTAAGGTTCTTTCACCAACATGCCCTAATCTCTCATGCCAAATGATGGAGAATGTTAATCTCCAAAAGAACAACTTATTCTTGTGATTAGAGCACCTCTATACCAAGAATAAGTCAAACACTCCACTAACTTAGAGGATCAATTGCTAATTATCAAAAGATTAACAAATCTGTGAAAAAGATGAAACACAGAAAAGTCTGCTGCACTATTTCCTTACATTGACTTATCAAACATGTAAAGTTTTTGATGAAACTTTGTACGAAGCATCTCCTAGAGATTGCGCATCTACTCCAAGTTGAATCTCTTCAAAAGATTAAGTATAGCTTGAGAAATCAACTTCTCAAGTTACCTATGTCAGAAACTGTCATCCAAAACAGTCGACTTTACACCTGTAACTTTTAAGACTTGGTTCTCCTTGAATAGAACCCGTTTTACAAAATGCTTCTATACATAAGTAGCTTATCTTCCAACTTAAAGATTAAGCCCTCACTCATGCAAAACTTTAAACTGTGCTAGGAGAAATGACCAAAACATTGACTTCAAAATCTGCGCCTGTTTTAGGAACCAATGAACACACTTCACATATGAATGTTCCTACACTTAATTCACTCAGCCTGATTACAATTGGAAGCTAAAACTTTGTACAGAGGTCAAGCAACTCTCAACTTAGACTTGTACAAAAGCATTTCACAATTGATCCACTGTAGAAGGAGAACACGCAGAAACATCGGGCGCAAAACTTTTCATTTACTCAGAGAGATTACAGCTGAGTGATGAGAGCTAACTCAAATTCACTTTCCTCTATCTCATGACTTCTATCTCTCTCATTCTTGACTTCTAACTAATGTCACATATGCTCTCATACATGCCCCGACTTTTCTCAAAGTATTTATAGATAATTTGTACATAATTCTTACTGAACAAAATGATCTAAGTCATCTATGACTATGCTAATGTACATATGTGTACACTTCTCTTGTCCTCTGAATGTAATCTTCTTCCACACTTCAGGAATTGATTCTTCCTTCATCATTTGGTCTTCCAAGCCTTCAATTGGTGATTGGTCTGCACCAACAGCTCCCCCTCAATCATCAATTGAGGTTTTCTCTGTCTTCTTTATACTTGCCATATCTTTGAACCTTTGTAACTTAGGTCCATCCAGACTCTTTGTCATCATATCTGCCACTTGTTCTTTTGTTGGAGTGTACATCACTTCAATCTCTTTATCAAGTACCTTTTCCCTCAAGAAATGATACTGAATCTCTATATGCTTAGTCCTGGCATGAAAAACAGGGTTAGCTGCCAAATACAAAGAACTCATATTGTCTCCAAAAATTATTGGAGTACTATGATCAATCTCAAAACTTTTCATCAAGGTCTTCAACCATATCACTTCCTTTGCAGCTTCTACCATTCCCTTATACTCAGCTTCTGTGGATGATAAAGCAACTGTATGTTGCTTCTTTGAACACCAAGACACTAACTTGTCTCCAACATAACATAGATATCCATGAGTAGACCTTCTATCATCTGAGTCACCTGCCCAATCTGCATCACTAAACACTTTGATTCTTGTGTCAGAAGTGAAACCATAATACAAACCTTCACTTAGGGTTCCCTTGATATATCTGAGTACCCTTTGGGCTGCAATCCAATGAGTCTTCTTTGGACAATGCATGAATTGTGACAACACACCTACTGCATATGATAGATCTGGCCTTGTCAAGGTAGCATAGATTAGACTACCTACCAAACTCTGATATTTCTTCATGTCATTGAACTCTTCACCTCCATACCTGCTTAATTTATGATTTACCTCCAATGGTGTAGTTGAGGTCCTGCAATCTTCCATGTTAAACTTGACTAGAAGATTCTTCAAGTATCTCTCTTGTGAAACATATACTCCATGTTGAGTATACACAATCTGCATTCCTAGAAAATAAGATAAGTTTCCCAAATCACTTATCTTAAACTCCTTCTCTATTTGCTTCTTGAGTTCATTGATTCCTTGAGCATCTGTTCCTGTAACAATAATATCATCAACATAAATGCACATGTAAATATATCCATTTTCACTTGCCTTCACTAGCAAGCTACTATCTGCCTTTGATGCTTGAAATCCACATTCATTCAAGAACTTGACCAATCTGTAATTCCAAGCTCTTGGGGCTTGCTTTAACCCATATAAAGCTCTCTTGAGCTTACACACATAATCTGATCCAATTGATTCCATGAAGCCTTCTGGTTGCTCCATATATACTTCATCTGCAATGTAACCATTAAGAAATGCATTCTTCACATCCAATTGTGATAATTTCCATCCCTTGCAAGTAGCAATAGCAATCAATGTCCTAATTGTAGACATCTTAGCAACAGGACTAAAGGTTTCATCATAATCTACCCCATAAGTTTGGGCATAACCTTTAACCACAAGTCTAGCCTTATATCTAGACACCTTACCATCTGCAAACCTCTTTGTTTTATATACCCACTTGCATCCAATGACTTTCTGATTCTTTGGTCTTGGTACTAATTCCCAAGTTTCATTTTCAAGTAGAGCATCATACTCTTCTTGCATTGCCTTCTCCCAATTCTGTTTACCTTTGGCTTCTTCATAAGTGGTTGGATCTTCTTCTGTTTTCACAATGTAGGCATAATCTTTTGTTGTTAGGAAAGATGTATCATAACTATACCTTATAGGCTCTTTCCTTTCTCTTGTAGATCTCCTGATTTCTGCACTTCTTGAAGTTTCAGCCTCATTTGATTCTGGATCAAATCTTGGCCCTTCTTCTACATGATCCTGTACTCTACATCTAGAGTCAATTTCATCAACAATTTCTTCACAAACTTTTACCTTTGCCTTTCCTTTCCTTTGAATTTCTTCAACACCTGTATACTCATTTGGTGATCCTGTATACCACATATTTTGCTCATCAAATGTCACATCTTTAGTAACAAGAAATTGCTTTGTGGATGGACTCCACAACCTGTAACCCATCTGTCTATCATCATATCCAATAAACACATACTTCTCTGCTTTTGGTTCTAGCTTATGTCTTAATTGTGAAGGAACATAAGCATATGCAATACATCCAAATACTTTACAATGATCAAGACTAGGCTTCTTACCCCACCATGCTTCATAAGGGGTTCCTCCATCCAAAGCTTTGCAAGGCAACCTATTCACAAGGTATGTTGCAGTGTTAATAGCTTCTGCCCATAAGTAATTTGGACAATTCTTTTCTTTCATCATGGCTCTTGCAAACTCTACAAGAGTTCTATTCCTCCTTTCTGCTACTCCATTTTGTTGAGGGGAGTACCTGCAAGTCACTTCTCTTTTGATACCTGCATTCCACAAATAATCATCAAACTCTTTTGAGAAATACTCTCCCCCTCCATCTGATCTTAACCTCTTGAGCTTTTGTCCTGTGATCCTTCCTGCATAAGCATGAAAGTGTTTGAATGTCTTGAAGACTTCTGATTTGTCCTTGATTACATACAAAGTAATCCACCTGGTTGCATCATCAACAAACAACACATAATATCTGGATCCATTTATGCTATAGTCCCTTGAGGGACCCCATACATCTGTATGAACCAATTCAAGCATATTTGAATACTTGTACCCTGATTTGTTATAAGAACTCTTATGTGCTTTACCTAGTTGACAAGCTTCACACTTGTACACCATATGTTGCCCTTCAATGTTTGGCAATCCAAGCACCACCTGATTCTTTGACATCTCCTTTATAGCTCTCTCATTGAAATGACCTAGCCTCTTATGCCATAGGTCTAATTCAGACACCTTTTGACCTCCATAGGTAAATAGTGCATGTCCCACATTACCTTGGACTTTGAGAGTGAACAATCTTCCTTCCTTTTTTCCTGCAATTATGGTTCTATATCCCTGATTTGGATCTTGTACATAGACACCATTATTTGTGAATCTTACTTCATATCCTTTCTCCACAATTTGCCCTACACTTATCAAATTTTTAGGAATAGTAGGAACATAAAGTACCTTGCTCAGAAGTGTACTTCCACTCTTTGTCTTCACTGATCCAATGCTCTCCACTTTATGTTTGGTATTGTCACCTGTTTGAACTGTATGTCCATTCACCCTTGCTTCCATATCAGTCATCAAAGATAGATTCCCACTCAGATGGTTACTGCACCCTGAGTCAATATAAAACACTCTTTGATCTTCTCCCACTGATTCATGAGTTGCATTCAAGATAAGAGTCATATCATCCTTCTGATCTGATGCATAATTGTAATAATTATTGTTGTAGGACTGAGATTGGAAGTTTCTTCCACCTCCTCTACCATATGATGTCCTACCACCTCTTTTTCTGAAGTTGCCTCTTTGGTTTCTGCCTCCTCTACCTCTTTGATTATAACTCTGATTGTTGTATCCTCCACTTTGATTGTTATACCAACAATCATTTGCCAAATGATTTGTTCTGCCACAAATCCAACAAGCTTTAGCATTATCTTTGTTCTTACCTCCTCTTCCTTTACCTCTGAAATTTGTCTTCCCTTTTGTGAAGTTGGCTTGATTTGAATTCCCTTCATCATCATTTGATTGCTTTCCCTTGCCATTCTTTTTCTTGTCCTTGGAGTACATAGCTTGACTTGTACTTCTATCATTGTCTCCTTTAAGATCCTGCTCAAAGGTTAGCATATGTCCTAGCAATTGATTAAGGTCAGGAGTAAAGTGATCAAGTGACAACTCTATGGACAAGATAAAAGGCTTCCACTTCTCATCACCTCTTAGACCTGTAAGTATTTGTCTTACCAACTTTTCTTCTTCAATATCTTCATCCACTGCTCCCAAACTATCTGCAATATCTTTCATCCTTGCCACATAATCTGAAAATGATTGTGAGCTCTTCTTCTTGAAGGTTGTGAACTCAGCCCATAGTGAGGACTTCCTTGACTTAGTTGTATTTTGGAAATGCTCTTCCAAGGCATTCCAAACATCTGTGGCACTTTCCAAACCTCTGATATGAGGTAGAAGATAATCATTTACAGCCATGTAGATGATACTCCTTGCTTGAGCATCCTTTCTCATCCAAGTCTTCAACATTGCAAGTTCTTCCCTAGTAGGAATACTTGGATCTGCAAACTCAGGTTTTTCTTCATCTCCTGTAATAAATGATATAAGATCTTTGCTCATGAGGTGTGCTTCCATCCTCATGGACCATGCTGGATAGTTCTCCCTATCTACCTTATCAATCTGCAAGCTTTCTCCCATCTTGTATCCACCTGTGTATTGAAAACTTCAAGCTTTACAAACAATGTATGTACCTTTACTTCGAATTGGACTCCTTTTGCCTTTTTTGATGTCAATTAGTCTTCTCCTCAAGCTTTGACTCCAAGCTTTCACTTCTTGGTCCTTCAAGTGTTGAATTTCTTGAATCTGCAGCAGTCGGGATCCTTCTTTCTTCAAATTGATGTCTCCTGCTCTGATACCACTGATGGAGAATGTTAATCTCCAAAAGAACAACTTATTCTTGTGATTAGAGCACCTCTATACCAAGAATAAGTCAAACACTCCACTAACTTAGAGGATCAATTGCTAATTATCAAAAGATTAACAAATCTGTGAAAAAGATGAAACACAGAAAAGTCTGCTGCACTATTTCCTTACATTGACTTATCAAACATGTAAAGTTTTTGATGAAACTTTGTACGAAGCATCTCCTAGAGATTGCGCATCTACTCCAAGTTGAATCTCTTCAAAAGATTAAGTATAGCTTGAGAAATCAACTTCTCAAGTTACCTATGTCAGAAACTATCATCCAAAACAGTCGACTTTACACCTGTAACTTTTAAGACTTGGTTCTCCTTGAATAGAACCCGTTTTACAAAATGCTTCTAGACATAAGTAGCTTATCTTCCAACTTAAAGATTAAGCCCTCACTCATGCAAAACTTTAAACTGTGCTAGGAGAAATGACCAAAACATTGACTTCAAAATCTGCGCCTGTTTTAGGAACCAATGAACACACTTCACATATGAATGTTCCTACACTTAATTCACTCAGCCTGATTACAATTGGAAGCTAAAACTTTGTACAGAGGTCAAGCAACTCTCAACTTAGACTTGTACAAAAGCATTTCACAATTGATCCACTGTAGAAGGAGAACACGCAGAAACATCGGGCGCAAAACTTTTCATTTACTCAGAGAGATTACAGCTGAGTGATGAGAGCTAACTCAAATTCACTTTCCTCTATCTCAGGACTTCTATCTCTCTCATTCTTGACTTCTAACTAATGTCACATATGCTCTCATACATGCCCCGACTTTTCTCAAAGTATTTATAGATAATTTGTACATAATTCTTACTGAACAAAATGATCTAAGTCATCTATGACTATGCTAATGTACATATGTGTACACTTCTCTTGTCCTCTGAATGTAATCTTCTTCCACACTTCAGGAATTGATTCTTCCTTCATCATTTGGTCTTCCAAGCCTTCAATTGGTGATTGGTCTGCACCAACACCAAATTTCAAGCTCTAATAGTGTTTGGTCTTTGTAGCTATAAAGTGCAATATTCCTTGTATCTTCAAGTTCAAAAGTGAATAATCTACCTGTCTTTTCTCCTTTGGCAATTCTCTTGAATCCATGTTAGGGATCCTCCACAAATGCTCCATATTGGTTGAATCTAACTTGCAAACCCTTTTCTACAATCTGTGCAACACTCATCAAATTCTTGGTAATTGTAGGTACATATAGAACCCTGCTCAACAGATTTCTATTCCCATCAGAGGTTTTAACATTTCCTACCTTGATCACTGAGTTCTTGGTGTCATCACCTGTTTGTACCTGATGCTTAACCTTTGGTTCCTCAAGGTCAGAGGGAAGATCTACATTGCCTACAACATGCTTTGAGCATCTTGAGTCAATGTAGAAGAGATGGTCATCATTTATACATGGTTTTGAAGTCATATTCATAATCAAAAGAGAATTCTCTTGCTCCTCTGTATAGTTCTTGTAATCTTTCCTTGATTTGTAGCCTCCTTGGTAGTTGCTATTGTAGTTGTTGTTGTAGTCGTTACTGCATCCTTGATGGTGATTGAATCTTCCTCTTGATTGTGTATATCCACCTCTTTGATAACCTCTACCTCTCTGATTCTTGAAGTTCCTATAACATTCATCTATAGTATGATTTGACAATCCAAAAATATTACATGATGAGGAGTTATAAGGTCTCCCCCTACCTTGCTTACCTCCTCTGCCCCTTCCTCTTAAGGTTTTACCTCTCCCTGCATAGTTGGCTTGGGAGGTAGCTCCTTCATCCTCAATCTTCTTGTTCTTCCCTTTCTCTTTGGACTTACTTTTATCAGTGTATAGGGCAGAAGAGCTATTACCTCTTGATGAATCTCCATTCTTGTTGAGCTTGGATTCATGGGTAAAGAGTTGCCCCATGAGTGTGGTAAGATCTGGAATCTGCATATCCATGTACAAGTTCATGGCAGTTGTGAAGCTCTCCCATTTGTCATCTGCTTTAATACCATTGATTACTTGTCTTACAATCTACTCCTCTTCAATTTCTTCTCCTATGCTTGCCAATTGATCAGCTACATTTTTGACTTTGGTCACATACTCTGAGATGCCTTGCTTGGGTTGCTTTCTTTGAGTGGTAAACTCAATCCACAATTGGTTCTTCCTAGCCCTTGTGTTGGAAGAGAAATAAGAATGCAATATTTCCCAAGTCTCTTGAGATGTCTTACAGTTCCTAATGTGTGGAAGAAGAAAATAAAAAACTGAGTTAAGTAAGTAAGACCTTGCTAATGCATCCTTGGCACACCATGTGTTAAGTCTTTCATGCTCCTCTCTTATAGGTTGTCCTTTGCTTATGAATATGGGCATCTCCTTATCTCCTGAGATGTATCCATAGAGGCTCCTTCCTTGCAAGTATGTCTTCATACTCAAGGACCATGCTTGATAGTTATTCCTGTCCAATTTATCAATGAAGGAAGGAAAACCATCTCCCATTTTACCTTAGCTTTGCTTTGATACTACTGTTGGGAAAGATGGATGGACACTTCAAGAAATGAGTAGGTACTGCCAATTCTTGCTTTGTACCAGCCCCTTGTTGCTTCAGAGTTGTGTTGTAGGCTCTCTTAGCTTTCTAATGACACTATACAAGTGCCTATGTACTTTGGAAATGATGACAGAAATGAATGAACCAAAACAGACTACTTCCAAGTTGAAGGATCAATGAAAATCTTCTATTTTTGTTCATATTCTTGTTGCTTGTTATGTTCAGTGCTTCCAGTACAGTAGGAATTAGAAAATTTCCTTTTGGA